>JADFUC010001797.1:600000-989139 GCA_019722365.1 Lithospermum erythrorhizon
AGGTCCAAGTTCCTCCATCCAAATTCCCCATACCTCAAGGATCCAAGTCCAAGACTACGATCAAGTCCATACAACTACACGGAATACAACGCAAGTGCTCCCCGTTCGCACTATATCCAAAGTCAAGACTAAATCCTCGTCCTGCGCTTTTCCAAGACACATATCCAACTCAAGCACTAAGCTCCACCCACCGAGTCCATATCAAGCCAAGTCATATCAGACGTCAAAGATAATGAGGGAAAATACTAGAGTGATAGCTCTAATCTCAATCCGCTTTGATAAATATTCTCAGCCAAGGAGGATTTTACATAAGAGTTTTTTATTCGGGCGCATATAAATAATAAAATCTTTCTTCACGATACAGGCACAAAAATCCAACGTATACATCGAACTTTTGCTACCGTGGATTTTTGTTGTCGTGGAAATAATTATTCCCACTTTTGAGGTCCAATCTACTAATATTTCTAATTTACAAACTATATATCCTTGTTACGCATCTTATCATATTATTACTTGTCCCTTCTAATGGGAGTTGCTTACATGCCTGCATGAAATTTTTTATATTCCTCAAATGTTGTTGTATTTACAATTTTGATCACTTATATTCTCAATTCATCACCCATATAGGTCATATCGTAAATTATCTCACTCAATTGCTTTAGGGTCCGTTTGGATCGATGGATTTGGATTTGAGGGTGGATTTGAAAGAAAGGAATTTGAAATTCATGGATTTGAAATCAAATCCATTGTTTGGGAAATCAATGGATTTCAGGAGGATTTGGTGATGGATTTAAAATCAATTGTTTGGCAATGTCATTTTTCATAAATTTCGGCCCGAAACTTCTTGTTCGACAAATTTAGTTAGACCTGGAAATTCATTTTTGACAAATTTAGGCCGAAACATCATTTTTGACAAATTTCTCGACCAAACTCTACTTTGACAAAATTTCACCCAAAAGTCAATTTTGACAAATTTCGATCCGTGGAAATACATTTTTCGAGAAATTTCTCACCCAAAACTTCATTTTCTGAGCAATTTCGACTGAACGCCATTTCGCTTCAAATTTCAACCTCAAACTTCATACCATAAATTTTCGGATTGAACTACATTTTCGACAAGTTTCGCCCCAAAAAGTCATTTTTTGACAAATTTCAACCCAGAATTGATTTTTGACAAATTTTGACTCCGTAACGTTATTTTCGACAAATGTCGAATTCGAACGCCATTGTCAAATGTATCGCGGACTCCGCATTCTCATTTTGGCAAATTTCGATCGAAATTTCATTTCGACAAAATTTCTGTTCCCGTAATCGCTATTTTTCTCAAATATCAAAAACCGACGAAATGTGATCTGTGTCGAAACAAAGCCGACAATATGGTCTTGGGTCAAAACGGGGTGAAATGAATATAGTCTTGGGTCTAATCAAGCTTAATATAAAGTCCTATCAATTAAAGCTTTTAATATATACCGGGGTCCAAACGAGTTTAAAATATGCGATATCGAATCGAAACGGGTCAAAATATGATCTCGAGTCGAAACGGGTTAAAAATATAGTCGCGTGGTTTAAACAGCGCAAAAATTATCTCTGGTCGAAACGGGGCGAAATATAATTTCGGTCAAAACGAGACGTAAAATATGGTCTGGGTCGAATGGGCCGAATTATAGCATCCCGGTCGAACGCGATCGAAAATATTTCCGGGGTGAAAGGACCGAAATATGTTTACCGTCAAAGGATCGAAAATACGGTCTCAGTCGAAATAAAGCGAAATTACGCTTCTCGGGTGGAAACGAGCCGAAAATATATCTGGCCTAAACGGCTTAAAATATGGTCTCGGGTCCAAACGAATCCGTCCAAAATACGCTTCCTGCCTAAAACCCAAAGTTGAAAATATGGCTCCCGCCGAAACGGCCGTAAAATATTGACTATGACGAAATTTCCCCTTTAAAATTACATGTGCGTTTTGGAAGAGTGATTTCAATCCACCAGCCATAAGTTCATCTCTATAAATAAGCTGATCTAAAATTTTTGATTTTGTGAAGCATCCAAATAATATATATGTATTTGAATTGTCGATTTAAAATCCACTTCTAAATCTTTCAATCCAAAATGAAATTTCTCAAGAAATATTTGAGATTTTTTTTATATTATTTAAATAAACCGATGGGTATATTTTTGCCTTACCAGATATATTATTTAAGAAATTTACTAAAACATTACTAGCACCACTTCATTCATTTGAACTTTTTGATAATTGTATATGAATTTTGACCATAAATTACTTTTTATTTCTAATTCTAAAATTACAATATTGAAATTCCTAAATTTGTTTTAAAGAAGCTATTCTCATAATATTATTTTTTTGCAATTTTTCATTAGATAATTCAAAAGTTACTCATGATAAGATGGAACTTTGTAAATCGAAAAAATCAACGTAATTGTAGGTAGGAATAAGTTAGTGCATTTGATAAGAATGAAGTTTATAGATTCAAAATCTTGGTTCAATTAAAAAAAAAATCTTGGCTCAAAGTGAAGGTGGATTATAATTAGAGTTAGTGTAAACGAACCGAACTATACCGAATTTTACCGGTTTCGAAAGTATACGCTTGAAAGTGTCGAACTTTATGGCCTCGTGGTATCAAGCTTTGAAAGTGTCAATATTAAAATTTAACGCTTCGAAAGATAATGTCAACACCGCGAATCGAGCTTCTAACTTTGTGAATCGAATCGAACCGCTTGAGTAAACATTTGAACACTTTTTTACTTGTTTAATCGAAGACGAAAGAAATACGCAAATAAAGATTTAAACGGTATAGATGGCGATAAATTTCAGATTTTAACGGTAATATGTATTTACATCAGCATCTAAGCTCGATAAATTCGATCAAAATGTAGCGGATCGAACTATTCTCGCACGGTTCTACCGTCCTTCAACTCGATTTTGGGCGTTCGTTTCTACGTTTCATACGATATCGAATCAGCCCACGTTCTAACTATTTCTCGAACCGAATAACGCTAATCGAATCGAATCTTTGCTCACTCACTCGCCTAATTATA
Organism: Lithospermum erythrorhizon; assembly: GCA_019722365.1. Taxonomy (NCBI): domain Eukaryota; kingdom Viridiplantae; phylum Streptophyta; class Magnoliopsida; order Boraginales; family Boraginaceae; genus Lithospermum; species Lithospermum erythrorhizon. The sequence continues at coordinate 603,058 of JADFUC010001797.1, forward strand.
ATATACTATCTCCATTTTTTTTATTTGACGCTTTCAGATATCGAGTAATGGGGAACTTTAATAATAATCTATTACTAATTTACTTCATACTCTTAATAAATATAAAATTTATATTATTGTATCTGCTTCTCAGTAAAAATACTTTCATAATATTGTTTTCTTATATTTTTTAGAATATAATTTAAGTGACTAATCGATAGTCAAAGCTTTCACCAATATGCTAAAACGCCAAATAAAAAATGGTCAAAATTTCACCTCAAGATGTAAAAACGCCAAATAAAAAAAAAATAACGAGTATTTGTTTACATGTTAAACTGTTTGAATTAATTGAGCTGGAAATGATGTGAACAAAAGGTATAGAGAAATATAAATCTATATATAATACTCATGTTTTCATTTAAATGAGTTACTTTGTAATTCAAAGTAGATCACTAAAATAAAAACAGAGAAACTAAAAAATTGTACTCATAGAATTGAGTTAATGGGATATGATTAGAGATAAAAAGTCACATTCTTCAAGTAATAACCATGCCATGTTTATGACTTTTACCATTTAACAGAGACAAAAGAAACACCTCATCCTACATCAGTAAGAATATTTTTAACTTCTACATGTAAGGTTAGTAGGATACATCAACAAAAAAGATGTGATATACATTGGAAACAAGAAGTTTCTATGTCATAAGTATTAAGAACTTGAAGAAGATTCATTTTTCAGTGAGGAATTCTTTTGACCCCCACCACCTCTCTTCCTAGGTGATCTGCTATTAGGGGTTCGTCCCCCACCTCCACCTGCATTCCTCTGGAGAGTAACCTTATCGCTCCATGACACTGCTTTTCTTCGTCTATTGAGGAATCTTTTCACATCTCCACCTTTGTTCTGCTTTGGAGTAATATCATTATCACTCCTTGATGCCAGTATTCCTCTTCGCTTTGTGGGGGTTCGTCCTGCATCTCTCTCTGCAATCTGCTCGCTCCCTAACGCCATATACCAATCATAATATCAGAAACAACACAAGAAGGTGAAGAAACACAAGCACGGAATATCAAACCGGTTAGACATAAGATTATCAAACCTATCTATCCTTTACAAAAATCAAATACTCATAAATCAAGTTTGTGTGTTAATAAGTAAGACCAACTTGATCTATATTTGACCAAATTACACAAGTGACACTATAAGTCATTTCACACCTTATTGAGTTCTAATGGAACCTTACTGAAGTTAATTGTCAAGCAATTGAGTGAACTATTTACCACCCATGATTATTTGAATGGCGCAGTGACATGTTAATATTTGGTGTTGAGAAGAAGGTTATTCAGACTTACTATCTAACTTGAAAGTGGCTTCTTCAGTAGATCTATCTTCATGTCTAAACTGATGTGCCGAACTATGTCTGGTACGTTTTTCTGATATTGTGATCACCCCTCGCTTCACTTTCTCTTCAGGATCATCACACTTCCCATAGAAAGGATCCATATAGCAAAACCTGAAACAAAATATTCAGATTAATGAAAACTAAACAAGAAAAGAAAGGATATCAAGATAAGGTTGGTTTCTGCCAGTTGTAGGAGAAACCATAGGTGAAACAAGGGAATAAACCATAACAGAGCATTGTACAACAAAGTGAAATGTGGAGAAGATGATTTAACTCAGCATCACTTGTCAATTACTTGAAGGAGACCAATGATTGTTGCGTCAACTAATTTGGATCAATGACATAACTGAGCATTGTGCAACAAAGTGAAATGTGAAGAAGACGATTTAACTCAGCATCATTTGTCAATTACTAGAAAGAGACAGATGATTGTTGCATCAATTAATTTGGATTAATGATGAAAACACGTTGTCTTGATTTGGGATCTGAAATTAGCTAATGGCAGTTGATCACTTGATACAAAGCCAATTTGTCTAATACTAATTGCAGCATCACTTATAGTTTTATAATGAATACAGCAATTACCATTCAACAGCCTCAACCACGAAGCCAGAGCTTAACATTCTCCACTTTCTGCATTTATCACATTGCACCCAGTCATGGTCAGGTTTATATCCAGCATTGCCCTTTTGCTGTAAAAGAACAAAGAAATGCATTTTTCTTGTAAGGCGTATCTGATACATTATAACTTATTCCATAACGCATTGTTTTTGCTTTGGTCACCACATGCTCACAACATAAAATATGAGATGCCAACCCCAAATATTAAATTAGAAGAACCGTTTCATGACGTGAAAAGTGAAACAGATTGTTCTATTATGGAAAATATGATTCAAGTTATTAGTATGATTTAAGAGGAAGATACCACAACAATCTTATCAACATTTTTGTCTACGTATCCATCTGTTACTTCTCCTAGCCACTTCTCCAATTCTGCATACTCTTCACAGTCCTGGAAACCTTGTTTATTGTTATGCACCCAAACATGACCTTGGTCATCATCCTGAATGAACAACACAAACAGAAGACTTATGTCTCGCTTAGAGGTGAAAGTGCCATTTCCTATCATTAGATGGAAAGTGCAGAGTGCATTCATATAAACTATGAATAACAAGCTTGATGATGATGCGAAGTCACAAAATAGAAAGTCTTGAGCAAGCTAACAAAAAGTTTCAGTTGCGAATTCCAGGAATCCCATGTATAGATGTGAAGTAGACAATACTACACATGTGAACCTAAAATGATAAATAAGTAGTAAAATTATAGGATGCTTTGAATAGCAAGGCTTGCAAATAAAGCTTTTCTCCATACTAAGGGAAACGGTGGTATATTAAATAAAGAACTATCCTGTCAATTAGAGGATTAAAAGATACTCCTGGGTAAAGTAAGCTGCTCTATTTTCGATTACAGTTAATACTCTGGATAAGTTTATTTACAATTCCAACATTAAGCAAAAGAGAAGGGTGGACAGAGTAGACTGAATACAGTCATACCAAAAGAAAAAAGTGTAGAAAGTTTAAATGAGAACAAGATATTGTCAGCTGATGATATATGATAACTTCTTAGTGCTTACAGTAGGCAGCAACAGAAAACGATAATGCTGTTGACTATAAATATATAAGAGACTAGATAAATGTATTTGACTATGATATTTATCTAATTAAGGTTATGTTTCCTCTATTATAGACTCTGTCAAAATACTAATCAGGATATGATTCAAATGACAACAAATATTAATTAAGAATTTTCTGTCTGGATATCCAGGTGATTTCTTCATTAACTCAATGTGTTGAAAATGTAATAGAATACCATAAACCAGAACCAAGATAGCAGAAACTTTACCATCAACCCTGTAACATCAATAACACCAATTACCCCACGACCACGATCTCCATTATGTATCATGCATCCAACTCTCTTGTAAGCCTAAGTGAAAAATAGCAGGAGATTAAAAACAACAGAAGAAAGTAATCCACATCCTAATTTAACCATTGAACCAAACCTAGGTATAAATGGAATATGAGATCAAATTCACATCTACAAATAGGTTAAGTAGACATTCATTGAAGAGTCGAGTAGAAGCAGATTTCACTATCAATCTGACAATAGGTCCTAGATGGACTGCAGAAAAAAACACTAATCACAAGTTTACGCAGTTAGAATCATTGTAAGTTTCTGATAGTTGAAAATAAAATACATACAAAGAATGAGAGGCCAAACATTGAGAGGCCAAACATTAGCTTGAAGGGCATAGGCTATACAGAAAGAAAGAAAAGCATTTTTCAAAGATATTTAAACCATACACCATTATATATATACTTAAATAAATAGCAGGTGAAACATGGTAAACACACACTATGCTCATGGTAGAGAACCGAGAGTTGTCATAGACCAACTTTGAGATATAACTTGCTTGTCTGCCGATATAAGCACAAATAAGCAAACCAATAGTAGCACATGCAAATAGTGAATACATATAGGAAAAACATGTTAAATATCTCCTAAAGAGAAAAAAGGAAGGAGCAACACGAAAAATAGGGATTCCCATGATCCAGCAACGTTTAAGGTATAAAATAGGAATATAATAGTTACCTGAAACGGGATACGATTCAGGGTACGAGGTACGGTCGGATACGGGATACACATGTTTATGTGAATCCGGTACGATGGGTATTTCTTTAGTTATTATTAATTTATTTTTATATATTTTTATGTATTGTAATATTAATATTTTTATATTTTATTGCTGTATTTCTTTTTATATCATTTTTCACTAAAAAATTAATAATAAACTTTTCAATTTTCAACCATCTTATATTAAATATCAGATTATTAATTATATTTAATTTCCCAAGCATCAAGCCACTCTGCACTTCACCTAAAATAATAATATAGCTTGAAAAGACTAAAATTTTAACATTAAATCAAAGTCGCGAAAAGCTTTTAGTCGGGTCTCTATAGCTTTAATTTTGCTTCGAGACGAAGTCCCTAAACGGCACGATAGCTAATATGTAGTTTCCTGTGACTAAGGTCAATATATATAATCTCACCTCAATAAGTCGCCCATGCCAAAAAAGAAACATTCCACAATTTGCTCTTTCCAATTCTAATTGACATATCCCAATGGCAAGCTGGACTGGTTTCTTCATCACAATGCCATCTACCACAACAGTTCCATGAAGTGTCTTGGATAGGGGCCGGCTTTTAACCTACCATATGTGAATTTAGTTTCATTGATTTGATGTTTGAGATCTCAATGACTGAAGCAGTATACTATTTAATCAAGTAAAGTAAAACTAAGTGCACATACCACTCCGCCTTGGACATAGATTTTCATGCGTGGATCACAGAAGATGACTTCCAAATAGGCTCGAAGAGAATAGTCCAGTTCCACCTGTAAACAATGAAGCTATTACTATATGAAAAATCAAGGGGGAACCTGAACGCCTAGTAACAAGAACACTGGTGCAAAAGAAAATCAAAGAATGTAAAGAAGTGACACCTCTCGGCCCATTTGGCCTGGACGAGTTCTAACCCTTCTAGAGCGAATTTTTATGTCACCATGGTGATAGGAACTGTTACCACTTATTCCATCCTCCCACTCTAGGCTGCAACTTGACCCCCATTCATCCAGATTCCAAATATATATCTGTGTTCCCGTACCTTTTCCCGAGAAAAGACCCGTTTTTTCGCCAATCAGATATTCATTAAAAGGTGAATATTCCTTAATGACTCTCAAATTGTGTTTAGACAGAGCTTCACTCTGGATATTAGTATCCACCTCCATAAACTGGCAAATCCTGCGGTAGCTTACGATGGGGATCTCCAAATTCTGTGAATAACAACTATCTAAGCAAAAAATAAAATAACTGAATTACTACACAAATGGAAATCCAGATTCCTTACATCTTTTCCTTCGTTAAGTGTCTGAGAAAGAAATGCAATTGATCTGGAGTCGACACTTTGAGTCAGAACCAGAGCATCTTTCCCTATTCGCATAGCACCACTCTGGAGATTAGCTCCAACACATTAAAATTGATGCCATAAGGATGAAAGATAAATATTAATAAAAAATTATATTCTATGAGAAATAATTATTCATATCAACTCTCTATTTTTTCCCATTTTCGGAACCCCTATTGCACTATTAATTTACTACAATACAAATCACGAAAAAAAAAATCTATGTAAAAATTTAACCAGTTTCAATGAAAGTGCATAAAAAGCATGCAAATCAGCAATAACATAACAATCAAGTATAAAATTGTTTAATATCTTCACTTTTGGAGGAATTATTTTGTTTTAGCTACACAACATATTGAAAAAGGATAATGTGTTACAAAACACTTCAGCATACTACATAACAATTATAAATACAAAAATGAAGTAATAGAAATCACCTTAAATCCAATTCCAAATTTTCCGATGCGATCGGGATCATCAGCTTCTGGTTGTTTGTGGCCAAATGATATCATCCTTTTAATCTCGTGATGTGTCATACCATGGCCATCATCAACAACAGACAGCATAGGTATAAATTTCTGAGCATTTTTTGAGTATATTGTATCGATGGAGATTTTCAATCTGTTCATTGGACCATTACAATAAGAGGCACATGAGATAAGAATAATGCATGGTAGCTGATACACAAACCAAATAGTTTTGTTATAGTAGATTGCACAAAGGATTTAAAGCAATGAAGTAAGGTGGGTAAGATACACCTACTTTGTTGCCTTTGCATCTCTCGCATTGTCAACAAGCTCAGCAATTGCCCCAAATATCCATCCAGAATGGGCCTGACCAAGAGTCTTCAAATAACTGGGATGTACTTCGATATTATTTTTGGTCTCTCGAGGTAATCCATTAGTTTCAGATGTCAAGCCTTGAGCGTCACTATTTCTAGCTCCTACAAATAACTTAGAATCAGGATTAAGTTCATCCATGTTGGACAAGTCCACATGTATTCCCAAGATGTTCGATGCACATTTTGGAGAGACCACTATCAACCAAACAGAAGGCACTCACCCAATCTTCCATTTCTTTGATTATCATACTGGCAAGTTAAACCCTTCTTCTTGTAGACCATAGTTGCATGGCTTCTACTTGAACCTTTGGGAGGAAGGATATACAATTTATAATGAGCAAGCTCAACCTCAGCAGCCTACATATGTAGTGATAATATTTAATTTTATAACATTGTCCAATGAATAACATGCACAACATGGATAGTAAATACATATTAAGCATCTTGTGATCATCCTGAATCCCACGCTCATTTATCATACATTCCCATCTAGTTTCTATTAAAGTAAAAAATTTACTAATTAAGAATAGCAGTCTATACAATTTATCATCCCAAATTTAATGTGGACATTAATTATTGAATGCATATGGTATAACATCACCTTTTTATAATCTCGAAGGAAACGAAAAAACAGTTTCCATTCATTATTTTGGTGAGAATCAACTGGTGCCGGAATTAGAGAGCATGATGGTAAACCAGAAAGATCGCAACTGACTTCTTTTGATATAGCAGAAATATTCCAGACTTTCTCCCTGCAATACATTTAAGGATAACCAAAATTAGTTTTACATGCACATAAAAAAGGAGAGAAAAGGCTGGAATATAGATGATGAAAAGCACACAACTAGTCAATGAAAGAAAATAAAATCAAACTACCTAAGACAACAGGTTGCACCATTTGGCAAGAGGCAACAAGTTGCAGTTGCCAAAGTAGTATTTTTTCGTCACTAATATATAGGCTGAAAAATTCCATTGTTCATTAATAAGCCGACATGACAGTCAAAACATTTTACAGTGGATTATGGTTTGACTCAAACTTATCAGCGTTGGGCCGATCATCACTAATTTAGTACTAGTTAGGTGTACAATGTGCATAATGTCACTACAATTAGGTGGGGTTGAAGCACAAGCACTCTACTTTCGAGAATGACTAACATTGCACTGAACAATTTGAACTTAGAACATCTTAGGACCAACTAAAACATCAATTGAGTCTTAGAAGAATGAATCAAATTTTCATTTAAGTTTAAATTCATATAGTGAACTCATTAACAGGTCAAGTTAGCATTATATAGAGTAAAACATTATACTCTCTATCCCTTTTTCTAGGGATTTGAAAATCCCAAAACTGGTTCATATTTTGACTACAATGAATGTGGCAGAATGGAGGGAAAATCAATACCTACATACAAATTCAAATTTGCATAAAACTGTGTCAAGTAAAATGCCCCTAATCTTAAAAGGATGAAGGGAGTATATTCTATTGACTCTTGGATATAATGGAATAAATCAAATGCCCCTAAACAACCACAGATTCAAACTCATCTTCAGTATCCATCATCGGCCGCATCAAGTGGACCTTGCACTCGATGGGACCAACAATAAAGGTTCAGAAATTCCATTTCCATGGTGCATCATATTGGAGTTGAAACATCCGATGAATCCCCCAATGAAGTTTCAGTAGCTTCGATTTTCCCTCTTTTGACTATACTTCACATCCCAACACCAAGTCCCCATGAGGTAAACTAAAATGTCAATGCCATACCCCTCAACTTGAAGTAGATTTCTGGCATTTCTTATCTCATTGATAAACATAAACCATTGTAGTACTTAAACAAGGTTTACTTTATACTACTATTTACTTTAGCCAAAGATATCATCATATGCCCAACACTAATGGAAGTGAACCAAAGATCCGAATAACAACCAATGTACGGGAAATATTTTGTGATATTATACTATACTATAATATTTATATCCCTCTACTTGCACTATGCGCTATAGTTAAATAGTTTGATTTTGATAACACAATGTGATATTGTATCAATAGATTCACAATTATGCCATACACCATTTACTACAAGGACCAGTTTGATAAAAATCTAGAAAATAGACTTCAACATGTATATTTTGTGTAAAGGTTTGCATACATGTTAGGCGGCGGATCACTGCATATATATTGACATATTAACTTATCATCCTTCATCACTGTAACATATTCTCTGCTACGATCTGCACGATCAAATTATGTATTAATGGGGAACGCAAGGAAACAAATTTTGCAAGGTTGTTGAGATTTATAAAACGTTTTAAATCATTCTAATAGTTCACCACAACTTAGCATTTCACAACTAAATGGGTCATTAACCTATCCTCAGAAATAATTAGTGATTGACAAATTATGAATCACATTTCAAGTTAGAATAGCTTTTACATTGACATGTGTTTAAACTCTTCCACTTCTAATCTACCACACTCAACTCAATAGGCGTCGACTTATCTTTCAAGACAATGAACTATTTCCTTATATACATTACTCCTATCAATCCATAAAGATTGCTTAGTTTTGACTTTTTCAAAAATTTAATAGATAAGATTTTATAACTAGTTAAGTTGACATATTTCCTAAAATGCATGTAAAATTTTAAAACTAGTTCACTTTTGTTAAAGATTGTACATTCATTATGCAATGAGAAACACTAAGTTATCAATTAATATTTTGACAGAATAAAATAAATAAAAAGTGGTTCGATAGAACCCCCATAAGAGGATCAAGTTAGAAAGGAATGGTTACCTTCAGTATGGGGCTCTGTTTTCACATCAACATTTTCCATTCTGAAATTAAAATGAACAAGTCCACTGAGAACATCTCAAAAAATCATAATTCACTAGCAATTCTCTCTACAGAGGCAACAGAGCATAGCATTGAATCATTAACAAGAACTCAAAACAACATCAACATTCTCATGGCCCAATACCTCCGAAGAGGTTTCCACCTAAGCGGGTTAAAGGGGTCTGGTAGTACGTAACCTTACCCATGTGATACCATCAAGACTGTTTTCGAATCGACAATAACACACTAAAGAAACAAAACCCAAACACAAACACAAAAAATAGTTGAACTTTTTCCCTTCATATAAATAGGCATAACCTATTCAATCTATGCACACAACGTAGAATTAAAGTTTATAATAAATGATCATTTAGGGACTTATAACTACTGCAGACACCATTAAGACACAATATGAGCCTCAATTATAAATAATTTCATCATTATTTCTAACTAATCATCTTAATTTTAAATTAAGGTGCACCATCTGATGCAATAACTACAATAAAGCCAATAAAAACGTTACTGACAATTACAAGTTCCTAAAACTAAAACTTCACTAATTTTATGAAAATGTGAAACCATAACACTAAATGTCCCTCGAAATCCCGTCCTACATACCGCAGACGAGTTAATCTCGGGAAATGCATCGGTTGATTAGGGACTAGACCTTTACTTTCAACCGATTCAACACAAGGTTTGCTCCTATCCTATGAGAGTCAAACCCACATTGCTTGAAGAGGCGAGGCCGCCTTCACACTCTAGCTTTCTACAAACTGAGTTATATCCGAGGCAACTTCACTAATTTTATGACAATATCAGCAAAACCCTTCCAATAAACAAAATTGCAACTAGTTCTTGTGATCTTTTATGCAAAAACCTACTAAAGACTACATAATCATAGTCTGAAAACTAACATGCAAACATAATCTTCCATATCTTTTCAAGAAAATAATCATAAATGAAAATCAAACTGGACAATATTTTTGGGATAACTAAAAACCCAAAAATAAAAATACACACATAGAGTAAATACACATATCAAACATCTACACACACATGACACAACAAGCTACATACATTTTCTTGGAAAAATTCAAGGGTCGTAAAAAATTTATCTTTTTTATTTTTTCTTGAGTAGAGAACTGGTTTATTAGTAATAGTGACAAAATTATGGGATAAAATTTGCCCCTATTTGTAAGTGTGGCAGTTACAGAAATTATGCTCAGGATAAATTAGTCATTTCAGTATTAAAAAAAATACTATTTGGTATGTATATTGATCCCCTATACTCGCATTAATATATACATAATACATGCACCTTGTCACAAAAATATAGGTGCTACTTTTTATAGTTTTATAATTCGAGCTATTTTTGCAACAAAAATACTAAAAGATGTTATTTTTGCAAAATCCCGAAAAGAATAACTCGATACCATATAAATAAGTTAAAATATAAAAACATGGGAAATAATAATATGGAGTATAATTTTTTTTAAAATTAATACTCTATAAAAAATGAATAATAAAATTATATAACCACTAGTTTAGTCGGTCTAGTGTCCACTATCGAGTGTTTACGAGATATTATTCGTAAAAATATATCGAGTTCGAGTTTTAAAAATGACAAGTACCGTAATAAAATTATATCCCGTATTTTTCGAAAGATTAGGACGAATGCTTACATTGTACATGTGTATGTAAATGTTGGTGTTGAAGAACTTACTTGATATATGATGGAGGAGGCAAATAGTAAAGAAAAATAGTAAGCGCAGCTGTATATACCAAAATTCGAAAAGATTTTCTATAGAAAATAGAGAATGTGGGGAGACGCTGTCAGGGTTGATTATTTAATTGACTCTAATAATGCCCCTCACTTCACTTTTCGAGTTTTGCAATATTTTAAAATTGGAGGTATGTAAATGGCATAAAGCAGTATGCATCATTTTATTGCTGGAGAGGATTTACTATATCTTCTCAGTGCATCTTTTTATGCCTCATAAATTTGAAATTATTACATTACGACGTGCTATATTATCGTAAAGCTCATAACCATCTATGATCTCGTAAATACATGGTGTACAATATCGGAGGTATGTATGATCTTTCTCCGCCAGTTCTCAAATTTTTAGTTTTTGCACTGGGAGAACTCATCTACCTCGCCTCGGAGTGTCTTTTTTGTACCCATTTATTCTGTGGTTAGTGAAAGTCTGTAAGTGTAACGAGGTGCGCCAAAGAAAATTCTCAAGGACATGAAGTTCAGTAGAAAAGTTTAGGAGGGAAAGTTTCGCGATGATAGAAGGCCAGCAAGAATTTGTTGCTAAATAAAAGCTCGAGGAACGCAGGCGATGAGTATGAAAGCAAGAAAAGAAGAAAGTTTCAAGGGTTCTATTGTAATTATGTAAAATATTTTAAAATGTGTCACCGATACTTTAGTCTCTATACTCGTTGTATCGTTAAGGACAAAATACCATTTAAGCTTTTTAATTAAAATAAATTTTAAATGTAAAAAATGGGGATGGCGACAGCTGGCATAAAGCATTTAAAAGCATGCTGGCAAAGACTGAAAAGATAGAAAGTACAGGGGCAAGATCATCAAAGATCAGAAAATTAAGAAAGAACTGAACGAACGCTAAAAATTTAGCAACCGACGATAATTCAAGAAACAAACCGCTAATTAACCATAACTTTAGTAAATAGTGTGGCGAGTACTGAGTATATCAACCCGATCAACCTAACATATAAGCCTAGACATGCCAAAAAAATTTCATAATTAGTCGTTTCTTGAAAAACATAATGATTTAAAGATACGGAGTATTAAATATTGAATGGAAAGGTATGTTTTTTGAGAAGGGACACTCCTAGGGATTTTCAAGAGGTTTTTTCTTGAACCAGATGAATGAATTTCGAGACACTATATATAACTTTTTGGAAAGATTTGATTGATAGTTACCTACTTACCTTGATATGCTTCTCTAATTTGATAAGGAAACAATTACATCCTCCCTCCATATTAATATAATTAATTGTTTAGGTTTCCATTAAGGATCTATAAAAAAAACTTAATAATTTTTGTTAATTTGGATATAATTATTATATTTTAAGATGAGAACTAAAACTTTATAGAAACAAATGTAAAAACTAATGAAAATATATCATTTTTTATTAAAAACAATTAAATATATTTTGAAACAATATTTTTAGTTTAAACAATCAATTATTTTCATTTTTTTTTATCGCTTTAACAATTTACAAGTAGATTAAGAAAATAAAATTAGTCAAAAAGTATATTGGAAAATGTAGAATGATAATCATTTAAAGTTATATCATTGCTGATTGATATTTAATAATTAAAAATAGTCAAAAAAAATATATTGAAAAATATAGGAGTATAATTTTCTATAGTAGAATGATAAATATTTTGAAACAAATTTTTTAGCCTAAAACGACAAATGAAAAAATGGAAGGAATATTATATTGATACAGAGTAACAGCATCAATTTAAAGTATGATGGATCATACCTGCACATATCACTGTGTTTGTAGGCAAACTCTATTTTCCGGACAGAATTTATGCCTATTTTATCTTTAACGATGCAATGCATTTCGTAAAACTCGCTGATTTATGAGTCACTAATCCTTATTTTGATAATAATAAATTACAATTAAATGATTTTTACAATACATCATTAAATTGACTCTTTGGCACAAGATTCAAATCAAGTCAACGCCAAGAATTGTTTATGTCTTTATGTGTTCAATAAGGCGTTTGTAAGGAATTCCTCACTTATTGAATTGCTAAGTTTGATTTGAGAGATTGTTTAAAATGGTTAAGCTTTTTAAATTAGAAATCATTTGTATAAACTTGTTCTTGATTGATCCGCATTTTGAACTTCTACTAAATCGAGTTAAAATGATTTTGTGTCATCTAGGATTGGACAGGAATAAGATCAAAGTTAGTGGATCAAGCTAGAAAATGTTATACTACAAACTGGGAAAATCTGCCGAATCGCCTGCGAGCCGAAGGGCTAAAAGCCAATTACTCTCGTAGGTTTAATGGACTAGAGAATCGCCCCTATGTGTTCTATACACCGACGGCTTCCGTGAGAAATTAAGGAACAATCTGCCTTCCATGTGCCGATTGTCTTACATTTTATAACCGTTGAAAACCAAATCTGTCCCGAATTACCGCAGTGAGCCGATGCTACGAGCCGATCAGAGATTTCTATGTGGGTTTTGACACTATAAAAGCATTTCATGACATCTCAAAACCCAACTTTTTGCAATCAATTTTCTCAACCAAATCTCAATTGTTCCAAAGCAAAAAGTCAATCTCTCTTAATCATACTTGTTCAATTAGTTTGTGAGGGATTCCATTAGAGCTTAAATTGTATTACTCTTTTATTATTCATCCATTTAGGGATTCAACATGTTAGCTCTTTTCTTTAAGAAACGGGGTCAATTAGTCAGAACAGTTGCTTTAGGTGTACTAAGGTTGTTCTAGGTTGTGTGTATCTTTTAATGCCTTTTTGTCCTGGGAGGCTGTTGGAGGAGTTTCTAGTGGTTGCCTGTAGGTGTAGCTAGGTGTCTAGTACAAGATATACCAAAAAAATTGAGTTGAACATATATTAATGATATATATATTTATACGTACATAAATTAATTTTAAACTAAATAATCTTCATATACAAATTTTTTTCCAAATTTAATTAATGAATGGATTTATATGGTTATATTAGGTCTTATAAAAGTTATATAGATAATAGATAATAATTTTAATTTATTCTAAAATCAAGATTTGAGGCAATTAAGAATTTTATAATTTTCTACTTATTACATAAATGCTAGCATATCTCACGTTAATGTATGACTTGAGACAATTAAAATAATTGGAATATTTTGATGTAAAATTATGTCTTTTCTCATTCCGTTAGTAATATTTAACTGTTAGTTAACGTAAAAGGTATAGTGGTTGATTTATAAATTTATGCTACGTGATTAACACCTTTAAATTTACAGGGGTATAATTGCTCATAATCATTTTTATAGGTGGGTGGGGCGTAAATTACCCCCAAATCTCTGTCAAATAATTTCCACCTGTGGGTACATGTTACCAAATCATTAAATACTAGTAATTAATATTACAATATTCTTTTATAAAAAAAATGCCAATACACTGTAACATATATGCTTGTCCTCCTTTTTTTCATTACTTTATTTTCATCTGAACACTTTCTCCTTTTATAATTTTTCCTTTTTATTTTGAACGTTGCATGAATATAGTTTTTTGCTCTCTCACATATGAGGATATACAAGTAAATGTACAATTTTTAATTGTTGAGCACAATTCACATATGTAACGTGCATATGCTATAGTTAAGGATAAATGACTTATTCGATCATATATATTTACCGTTATTAATTTTTATCATACCGCTATTTTCACTTTTAGAATATTATCATATTCTAAAGTGCTACATTGTCATTATAGGAGATCAAAGTATAACTCGTGTCCTCTATTTGAAAACATCTTGACAACTAACTCGAATAAATTGAGGTGAAAAAGGAAAACTTACTAACAAATTCTCTGTGTATTAAAATAGAAAAGAAAAACATACTCCGTAATTTATTTCAAAATTTGTACAAATTTATAGCATGAAGCTGTATATGATCATAAAATTCCTATATAGCTTTTATTTTGGGTCGAAAATTGAAATACAAGTTCTATCTTTCAAGAACCGGCTTCTCATCTAATGAAATAGAATTCTTTTTGATAAAATCCAAACAATCTGATATAGCTTCAGAATAAAATGAATTTGATCTCCCATATGATCCCAATTGACAACTATTCTTTATATTTCTATATTGAGTATCCTTCATGATCAAATTTCTTTTGCTACCATAATTCTCTTTGCTTCTCTTGCTTCCCATATTTCTCATGCTTTGTAGCAAACCACCATAAGAAAAGAATCTCAATCTTTTGCTAAAGAACTTATTAAACATGAAAACGAACTTTGCTCGAAGCGATTGGATGGAGAATTTCTTGATGTTTAGCTTGAATCCTCTGCTGATTCCATTGTTTTTCTTGCTAATCTTGCTATAATTCATATGGCTCATGTTTTTAGCCTTTTTTTGTTAAGTGAAAGGTTATTTGTAAGTTGCAGCCTTTGTTTTTTATAGTGGGGTTTGCATATATAAAGGAAAGAGGAGGGGAATTTATTATAAGAAAGCAATATATAAAATTTGATTTTTTCAATTTAGTATGAAAGGAAGTAGCTTAGAAAACGTTGAAGAATATATATGGTGGAAGACTTTCGCGCATTGCATATTAATACAACGTGGACTTTGGACAATCATATTTAATACAATAATACCCCTCTAATTCTAAAATATCATTTTAAAAAGATATATTTATACAACATGAATGGTAGTATTCGATGAAAAATATCTAAAAGCTAAAATTTAAAATATAAATTATCAAATAAATATGATTAAGCTGAAATAAGATTATATTTGTTTTGGACGATTTTTTAGGATGGATATATGTATATATATTTTTATTGATAAGTTGAGTTAATTAATTTATTGAAGTAATGATTTTGGCAAGAAAAATAATAAGAGCGAGTTAGAATAATCAGAGCATGGTGTTTAATTATAAGTACTCCCTCCATTCCATAATGTGTTAGACTCATTTCACTTATAATAAACTAGCTTATTTTGCATAATAATTTAACTCTGTATTAAATTCATTAATTTTATAATATCTTTTAATAATATAAATAATAAATTAAAATTAAAGAACGCATCGAAAGATATAAGAGGAGTAAAAATACTATACATATTATGAGTTTTGCACCACCATAAAAAAAATAACCGACACTTTTATTTTATTCTTTGTTTCCTAGCTGGTCATGAATCAAATACATGTGTTTCGAATTTCAGCTGTCACATTAAACGATAAAATAGAAATATCAAAAATGGCCATCAGAACCACCCAATATAACTCCCTGTATTATCATATACTTTATATGCATTTTTAAAGTCGCTCTTCAAACTTAAATTTTCCTCCTCTTTTTTTCTCATATTTAGTTAAAATGAGATTATATTTTGGAATTTTTTAAAATGAAAAAAAGTGTCTTAAATTATGGGATGGAAGGAATAATATTTTGTCAGAATGGACAAGACAAAGCACAAAATGCGATGAAAATTGATTCTGTTTTTGTCTTTTGAATCAAATTTCCAGAGAGTTGGTGTGAGCTTAGACGATGGGCGCCCTTTGACTTCTGTTTCATGCTACTAGGATGGCTGCTAAAGGCACACCAAAACAGTAAAAAGAAGAAGTAAAATTACTATTTTAACCTCCTATTTGTAAGAAACTGTTCACTTGACTATTCATCTATACTGTATTTTATTTGATCTACAAATGATTTCTAGACTAAATTTTCAAGTTTGCGGTAGAATCGGACCATTGACTTTCGACGGATTGAATTGACCTGCTCGGATTGCGTCTGGGAGATGAATAATGTTAGTTTCTGCTAGACAAATGACCGCTTATCCGGACAAAATCATTCTCACGCTCAAGTTGTTACGAGAATAGTATTATTGTTTTAAGTTGTATAGTAAATATGCATAATAGATTGTATATGTCAAATTATGTAGGTGCAAGTTATTGACAGAGAAAGCAGATCAAAGAATTCAAATTAAGATTGAATGTTTCTGATGATTTACAAGGCTATGCGCATAAAGCATATATAGCAGTAATACGAGACAGACCCTCTCCTATACGAACTCCTACTCTAACTACACCTATTGTTATAACGGTTGCGATCTAGACGAGAAAGAATACCAAGATTTGACGCTAGCCTCTAACAACGCTAAGCAGACCACCACTCGGCTCAAACTACCAAATCTTCACTATAATCAGGAATGCATAGCTCCCAATGTAGAACAATCGAGTCTATACCACAATTGGACCCAACAACAATATTCACCACAACCTCTACAATTCTAAGAGATGATATCCTACTACAAAGACTATCTTCTCTACCTTGAATTGATACAATAGACTCAAGATCTTAATTACAAGACTCTAGAGCTCCTATCTATGTTTGGTAATATTTATATCGAATGCTTTTGAGGTGAATACACAACAAAACCCAACAACTAGTTGGTACAAGAAATAACCTATATGTGATATCTCATTTATATAGGCTGTTGTGAGACAAATATTTTGTTTCGTCCGATGTATATTCACATCAAATGCAACAAATCTCTACCTCGACTCAATCCTCCACATACACGATAAACGTAAAACTCCCGGCGCAACGGCGTAATCTGCTACCGTGATTCCGCCAAATAGTGAACCAGGATGATTAAATGCGCCGATGCATTGCGATGACTAATGTCCCGTAGAAATGGCACTGGGGATGCCAGAAGATTTCAGATAGACAGATGTGTCCGCATTTAACACCCGTATAGAGATGGGGACAACGTTAAGTTGCACCTCCACCTCAAATATTGCCCTATCACCGAGCAACAAAACAAACCAAATGAGCAAGTCCAAACGTTGTTGAACCTTGCCCCTCCGGAAATCTCTTCACCGTCTGTCAATGTCCCGAAGCTAATCACATCAACACCACATGGAGACAAAAAAAATGGGAACTAGTGAATACCAAAACATGCCCGCCTCGTCAAGCATCCAATACTGGAAATAACATCCAATACATCACCCTCCCTGACGCTTCCAAGCAACAAATGACCCATGAATCGAGCTACCGCAAGAACCAACAACAATTGTCCAACTCATCCTCATAGTCGCATTCACATATAAAGCGGTACCCTACCAGAATCCTCTAAAACATCATCGAAGCCATCTGATGCTCCATGAAACCCTTGGAAGCATCAAGTATACCGCCACTAAAAGTGAATAAGCAGTTGTCTTCCTCGATCACTATTTGACCTGCACTTCGCCTCCACCTATTTCCCAACACCACACAAAGTCACTGTAGAATACAAACGCCATACCTTAATATCCAATACAAAGTTTCATGCCCACACCACCAGAATACATCCGAACCTATAAATGTATTCTCACAACCCTCCACCTTCTTCTCGTCGAAACTCTCATCTTGTCCAAAACGACTGTAGATTGGCGCATTCCACGCCAAGCGAAACACACGCCTAACCTCGCTTAACGTACAACCTCCCACCATCACGTGTCCTACTCCTACCCGAGTCAATCACAACCATCTTCAGAATCGAAAACACTACGCTATGAAACACACAACCACCTTCCAATCTACTCTACGCCAAAGATCACTACTTCACAGGACACACACGGTACCTCGCCTGCAGATTCAGACCACACATCGGTGTCGGACGCAGTAACTCTCTATCAATCAAATCCATGTCCTTTTCGAAATGCATATCATCATCGGCAATGGTGGCGGTACCACTCGAGGCCTCTCATTGCTCATCCCTCAACTGGGACACCACGCTTCCAATGTCCCACCTTCTACGTAAATCGCACCTATCGCCACCCCACGAATCTCGCCCTGCTTTGGAGAACCTCTTCACCGATCTATCACCACTAGTGTTAGCAACTAGTGTACCAAACGGTCCGACTGTAGTACTAGAACCACTACTACAACTAATAAACCTTACATGAAGCGATGCATCTCACTTCTTCCATGCATGTTAGTCTTTACCATTTGTCATGTATTCAATAAAGTTCTCATATGATATAGGTAAAGAGGCTAACAAAATCAAAGCAACATCCTCATCCTCAATCTTAATATCTATATTATGCAAATCAAGTAATATTCTATTAAGATGATCTAGGTGGTTTTAAGAGACGCACTTTCCTCGTATTCTTAGCCCAAATAGACGCATATCAACAACACTTATTAGTCAAGCTCTTCGGCCATATACGTACTCTCAAGCTGAGCCACAAAGAAGATTCCGAAATCTCTGTGATAACCTCATCATCCAAAACAAGAATCAAAGTCGAGTATGCCTTCTCCTCTAGATTATCCATGTTATTAGGTAACTGTGGAATTTTTCCACGAGGAGCCTGTGAGCCCTCGCTTCAAGAACGCCTCTTGCCTGATTTGCCGAGATCTCCCAGCCGAACCTCTCAATTTTAATACCTTCACCACTCATCTTCTTCGCAGATTTGGAGCCCAAGCTCTGATACAAGTTTGTTATAACGGCTGCGATCCAGACGAGAATTAATTGAAAGAACTTTGAAAATAAAGAACACCAAGATTTGACGCGCCTCCCAACAACGCTGCAGACTAATTCACGAGCCCACCAAATCTTCACGGTAAATCTGAATTAGTTCTAACATTATAGAACAATCTTAAATTTACACCACACCTGTACCCAACAACAATACTACCTTAGACAACTCTACAATTCTAAGAGATGATATCCTACTGCTGTTAATTATATTCTCTACCTTGACCGACACAATGTAATTCAAGATCTTAATTACAAGACTCTAGAGCTCCTATCTATATTTGGTAATATTTATACTGAAGTAGTTGAGGTAATACAATAAGCAAAACTCAAAAACTATCTTTATTGTGAAACAACCTATATAATATTATCTCATATATAGGCTAAGCTTTAAACAAAATATTTTAACTCTCGTCCGGGCGTGGTATATTCACGCTAAATGCAAACACTCTATGCCCACTATGCTAGAGGACCGATTATATCGGTCTAATAGTATACATGTTCCCTACATAAATGATTAAATATCTTATTATACATTAGTATTTGGAGTAGACACATAAAATTCAAAATTATGGTCATATATCAAACTTCTACGGCTCTTCCGTTTATCGGTTTTAAGACCTAGCTTCCAACACACGCAGACTCATGATCGACTTTTTAATGGTATGTTTCACAAATATTGAAAGAAAATAGTATGGAGTATACAATAAATAATATTACTAAATATTTTTCATATGATATCAAAATGAGAAAAATATAAAAATTATGACACAAAATAATGCTTGAATTTAAAAAAAATAAGGCAAATTTTGATAGAACGGATGGAATAATGTTATGTATAGTTTGATATGCCTCCCAACCTTATGATTTGAATGAAGGAACGACCTCTTTTTGTCAAGAAAATCGATCATGCAAGCAAGTGGTTAGCTTAGCAAGAAAATCCAATAAACATGAAAGTACTAATAATATTAAGTCCAAACTCAAATGTATGGATATACAATTGCCACGTGATAATATGCTACGATTAATTCAACTTAATAACCACGAAGCAAAGCTTTGACTTCATGCTCTATTGCCCTTAATTCATCAACCATTAAATGTACCAAAACTATATATCGATTGAATTTATGTTGGCTACATTATTAGCTTGTTATTATCTTCCGATAAGTTTATTGAAGAACCTATTGATTGACTAGTTAATCATATATTGATGATCAATTGAGATATTCAAAGTTATTCAATAAATCAAAGTCATGTGTCACTACTTCTTCTATCGTCAATCGATTTTAAAATATTATATGTCATTTCTTCTATGAATTTTTATTATAATATCATAAATTAATCTCGTTAATAAATTCATAGTAATTCTAAACGAAACTTTATAAATTTTTAACATTATTAAAATTCTACGTCGTAAAGGTTGCGTAGCAGGCTCATTGGTGAATTTTTTCCGCAAGTTGAATCGTTACTCCACATAGAAAATTGAATTGAGATGAAAAATTGATGACATGACATGCATGCTTAGACGCGTCATATCTAGTTTGCACATTGACATAATTATTTAGTAAAATATGTGCCTTAGCTTCTCATTTCTAAACATTTTTTAATTCTTTTTATAGCTAATATTTTTAACGACTTCCCTCATTCATAATTTCTTACATAAGAATCAAGCCAAACCTTCAAAATCAATGGTTGCTAATACTAGATTAGTGTTAGAGTAAATAGTCATTGAATCAAAATTTACTTAAAATATAAAATCTAATGGTTAAGAATAAATTAAACATCATACTTACAATATTTCGTAATCCTACAAGAATTTACTCAAATAAATATAACTTGCTGGCTGGTATTCTTCATGAATGGTTATTCTAGTTTTCATCTCAGTGAAAATTACAGCTTCGTTTCTTTTCTTTATTGGCTATTCAATTTGGATTCTTTTCTTGACTTCAATAGAATTTAAAGAACCAATTTTTATAGCTTTATATGTTTCATTTCAATTGGTCCCTTCCTTAAATTCTTGATATGTTAGCCATCTTTACTCCGAGTGTCTTTATAGATCAACAAAATGTTGGACGTTTTGTTCAAAAACAAATTATACCGCAAATGGTACAAACATTTATCATCTTGTCACTAAAACTAATATAGCTACTTTGTGTAAATAACACCTAAATTACCCTACTTAGAGATAATGGTTAAACTATCATTTGACCCATCGGAATGGCTTAAATGGTATTCCGTATGAGTTAGGTAGTTTAGTGAGTGAGATGATAATTTGTGTTTTAGAGTAGTTATAATGTAAACACGGGTATTGTTCAATATCCAGCTCTGCCCTTATCATTTTGTCACTAAAACTAGTATAGCTACTTTGCGTGCGTTATTATCCGCCTAATTAGAGGCAACGGACAAATTAACAGTTGATTCGACGGAATGGTTTAAATGGTAGGAGTTAGGTAGTTTATTGGGTGGGATGGTAATTTGTATTACAAAGTGGGTGTAATGGTCGGCTATTGGCCTTTGTCCTTATTATTTTTTTACTAAAACTAATATGGCTACTTTTACCCAAATGTAGTTTATTTTTTTATTTTTTCTGATTCTGTTTGTGTTAATTCTTTATGCAGCAAGTCAGCCATCAAGGTGACAAAGGTGCGGATTGAAATCATAAAGAGAAAGAGGAATGCAATGCAGAAGTATTTGAAGAATGATGTTGCTGATCTACTCAAGGATGGTTTAGACAGCAATGCCTATGGCAGGGTAAGAGCTTTTGATTTATTTGCTTTTTCACATAAATTTTGAGATTTTGTTGTTCATAAGCAATACACTATTCATTTATCTTCGACTTTATATCAAAAGATTCAAGTCATGCAATATTACATATTAAAATTTGTACAAAAATTGAACTATGGAAATATTTATCCGAATAAAAAAGTAATTAATGGTTAAAATATACATGTAATATTATTTTTCTAACATATTATAGCTTGTAATTTGTTTCTATAGACTATATATTTATATATAATTTCTCATAAAATAATCTTTTAAAATCACCCATTATGAATAAAAAGGCCCTTGTCAAATGAGATTATTATTTTTAATTCCTTATAGAATTTTGTATTTATTAGATTCTCTCAAGTTCTTATCTCCAATTTTCTCAAGTTCTTATCTCCAATTCTCTCAAGTTCTTAATCTCAATCACTGAAATATGAATCACAACTTTTGATTTTGAATGTAACATTTTATAATATAACAATTTTCTTTATTTTCAACTATAACTTAAAAGAAAATTTGAGGAGAATAGCTGGAAAGTATCTTACTCCATAGAAATATTCCCCTGAGAAATGCAGGAGAACAATTTTATGACATCTACGCCCAACGCCCCAACTTCAATTTGCCCAATGATACTATTTATTTATCACATGTTTTGTTTATCTTAATTGTAATTTTTGGTGGCTTAAATATTGACTAATTGTCCATTTATCATGAATGTTGAAACAGGCAGGAGGCCTTCTTCTTGAGCTCAATCTAACAAGCTGTTATGAGTTAGCTGATAAATTTTGTGATCATATATTGGAAAAGTTATCAGTTATCAGTAAACAAAGGTACTGATAGCTCTTTCATTTTCGAAACATAAAACATCTGAAAACCATAAATGCCTCTTTCCTGGAATGTTAAATAATGTATCAACTTCTTGAAGGGAATGTCCTGAAGAATGCCGAGAAGCTGTGTCATCTCTGATAGTTGCGGCCTCAAGATTCGCTGATCTCCCTGAACTACGCGAGTTAAGATCGATATTTACTGAGAGATATGGAAACTCCCTTGATTGTTATGTCAATAAAGAGGTACATGTTTTGCTCCCTGATGGCTCTTTTTCAACATATAAGTTGTGTGACTTGTTATACTGATAACCATAATGCTGCAAATCGAATCACTCCAAAAAATTGTTGTACATATGTTGTGCAAATTGATAAGGAAGAAGTATATCATGACTAAAAAATTTGTTGTGCAATTTTTAATATCTAGAGGAGGGAGGGGGATTATACCCCATCGCTTTGCTCTAATTTGGTAATTATTTTGTCACTAGTTTGTAGAGAAGTTGAAGCTAACACATCCAACAACGGATGCAACACTTGAGCTCATGCAAAATATAGCAAGAGAAGCCGGTTTACTATGGGATAGTAAAGCCACAGAACAAAAGTTGTATAACCCCCTTCCTGCCTTTGGACATGTGAGTTCCCACTACCTCCAAGATTTATTCATGCATGTATTTTCAAACTTAAATCTGGCACCGGATTGTATAATACACAATTGTATATTATATGCCAATCTATGTTACACTAATACTATTGAGCATTTGTTCATTATCATCGTGAAAATTTATGCAGGTTGAATTAGAGAAATCAGTCTTGTGGCAAAAATATATGTTCTCGTCCTAAGTTATTTATGTTGTTACTATTGCTCTTTGCACGATTTAGATGTGGTTCGCAGACGAATGTAACTTTGTTTTCTGTATCTGGCTTTGTTGCAGGCGAGAAGCAATGTTACTGATAAGTTTCAAGCAAGCGAAACACCTAAAAATGATAAACTGTCTTACATATCTAAGTACCCGAAACAAATAGATTCTTTGAACGCTATTCAAGAGGATATTGCAGTCAGGAATGAACAAGATTCTGGACAAGAAACTACTCAAAATGTTCTTGGTGAAGCATTTGATGATAAGAAGACGTTCGATCACAATCCAATTCCTCCTTATACCAAATCTGGAATAGGCGATAATAGAAGCAAAGATGAAAGGCTGCACCTAGTTGCTTCAAGAAATGATCATGATGATATTGCTATATCTGATTGTGGATCATCAACAGCTTCAAGTGCAGAGAATGATAATTCAGAAAACGGAAAGAAAGAGAAAGAGCTCAAGCATCTAGATGAAAACGAGTCAGATGACGAGGAACAATGGTTGGACAGGCTGCTAATGTACTACAGCAGAAACAAGACCAAACGATCACCTAAGCAAGGCGTTTATTCCAGCAGGACGAAAAGGGGCACAAACTCGGATTTCCGAGCAACAAGAGCAGCATTATCTCTTAGTGATGAACAAAAGATTGAAGAAGATACAAACAAAAAGGGGCATGCTCGCTCTGCCTCCTTCCAACCAGAATTGCTTAAAGGGGGGCATGTGCATCCGAAGCTGCCAGATGACTATGATGACTTCTTAACTCACCTTGCAGCTATCAGAAAAGGACGGAAATGAAAGATCTGAGTAATCACTACTACTCACACTATCAAACTAGAATTACCTTCTTATATGTAATTTCCATACGAAAGAATCTTATTTATTTGTGATGGGAATGTATACACGAATTTAGAGGAAATGTACCTTAAACTCCATCATACAAGGAAATTAACGAATCGCTCAGCTCGATAATAGCTTTAGAGCCTTTGAGGAAACTTAAGCTGCTGCACCACACAAACCACCTCGTGGCTCATTGACTAATAAAAGTTTGTCGGAGTCGTTGCATTACTTCATATTTAGTTCGTATTTGAAGATGAAATAGTCCAAATATGACAAGATCGTGTCCTCGTTTTGAGTCTGTTGGACTGAGCAAGATTCGTGTCCGCATTCAACACATTAACTAGTGAGCCAGTGGGCCGAAGAGAACCCAAATACTTGTCTGGTGTCGCGTCTGTGTTCGTCATAATAAGAAGTCACCATCCTGTGGACACGTACGTGGGTCGTTCTTATCCGATACTTAAATTACGTATCCTGTCCGGCCCACTTCGTTAACCGTCTGTCCATTAACTACTGATTCCGGTTGTATGAGTTCATTAGACAATCTAATTCGTCTTCTCTTTAGTGAACCTTCACATGACCCAATGATGGATTGAATTACACTAATCTAGTTATCAATCGGGTAGTGACGGACTGACGGGACAATTCGGGTCGTGGTTTATACTCTCGGATCGAAGTTAATTATCATTTTGGCCCATATAACGGTATCAAGTCATAGCCAATCCATATAATCATATTATCAGAAATTTTGTCTGCACAAGATTACATGTTGGCAGCATTTGCCCCGAACGCGATAACGCCGCATATTCGCCCCTCGACGCTAAAAAACATTTATCGCTTAAGTGATTTAACGCCCAACATTTGACCATTTCGGCGACTAATTTTCAACAACGTGAACTACAAAAATAAACCTAAACACTAGCGATTTGAAATGTTGGACAAAATCCTACTTATCCGTATGGGAGTCTTATATCTTGTGCGTCACTAACATGTTATTTTCTGTTATATATGAGGGTAGCTTAAATTAATAATGTCCTAATGAGCTTTAGAAGGTCTTCAAATCTAATTATATTTTTTTTCTAAATATGAACGACATAATACCACTTGGTCTCATGCGATGTGTGCTTTTTAGTATAACGGCAATAAGTTAGCATTCTAGTAATCCATCGTTCTTTTGATTGCCAATAGTGGAAATAAAAGCTCTTCCTTTTTATATGCTACCAAGCAACTAGATAAATTATCCTTAAGGTTAGGTAGGTGAAGACTACATACTTTAGGAGAGAAAATAATAATTGAAAATATAAGCTAATATTATCATTTGAGCCTAGCGTTGAGGGAAAGTTGGAACCAACTTTTTAAAACTTAGCATAATGTTACATTTGGCCTTCGATGAAATCTCTCTAATGTTTGTGTTTGTTAATAAAAGTCATGTTCGATGACACAATGAACCTGTTAGACGACTCATGTTTGAGGGTATATATTTTGATGAATCTTATTATTTTAAATATGAGTACTTTCAAGTGATGTCTTTGAAACTATTTTTTATGAAACTTATCAGATAATTTAATCAATGCGAGCTGAGCTCTAATATTAGAATAAATTAAAATTAAATCATATTCCCATAATATTTGCCATTTGATTCCGTCATTATGATTGCAATGACGGAGATATGGTTTAATAATCATACATTTCTAAACAAAAGAGAATACACATTATTGAGCACATATGTCATAACTATATACTTGAATCTAGATTATGTTAGTGGTAAGCTAGCCTTGCACATATTGAAGGCCATTCCACCTACTAAAAACATCATGATTACAAGAATATTTATAATAAAAAAACAAAATTATCGTTACAAACATGAA
Source organism: Lithospermum erythrorhizon (assembly GCA_019722365.1). Lineage (NCBI taxonomy): Eukaryota > Viridiplantae > Streptophyta > Magnoliopsida > Boraginales > Boraginaceae > Lithospermum > Lithospermum erythrorhizon. The sequence goes on from JADFUC010001797.1 coordinate 629,522, forward strand.
ACAATTAATTAAGGCCCTACACTATACTTCTTTATTAATCTTATCTTCCATAAAGAGGAAGTCTTTTTCTTATTTCCTCATACACAAATTTATTATTAGTATCCTTTAAACATAATCATAAAACAATTTTTTGAAAGCTTTCATGTGAGGGACTTGGAGACAAACCCTAACAATGACAGATCCATCTCCACTATTATCTGGACACAAAATGAAGTCACCATCAATATCATGTGTTACAGGTCCCATATACACTTCTCTCCCCCATCCAAAATCCAATCCTAAAAATGGCAATGTTAACCAACTTGTAACACCAAGATTTGGATTCCCATAAAAGGGGCCTTCATCACATCCATGAACATCCTGAAATGGACTAAAGTCCTCCTGGTTTTTCCAGAAATCAATTGTCAAATGCACAAACATGGCATCAACTTTATCAATCGTTTCGCGGATCCTGCTCGCCGCGTACCCTAATGGTTTTGAAACCAGGTCGCCCGAGCAGGCATCCGCGACAACATCAATCGTCGAATTCCCGAAGAAATTTTGGGGAATCGACGGTTGCATGCGTTTACGTATGTCAACTGAAATTCCGAGTCCTGTTTTTTGCTCTACTTTGTGGCCTCGGGCCTTGCTAGTGCACCTCCAAATATGTCCCGAAATAGTCTCGTACCTCGAATAGGGTCTGCTTGATTTGTCAGGCCTCGTCTCATTAGCCGCTTTTTTTAACAAGTCGACCTGATTCTTCGTCAGTTTTAACATGGCCACTGTTGTTTCCTTTTCCCGCTCCTGATTGGCGTTCTTTTGGCCGATCAGGAGTGGAGGAGTGACAAACGGGACAAAATCGGGCGGGGGAGGTTTGGTTAAAATCTCCCCCGCTCGAAGGATCCGTTTATCAAGAAAAGGTAAAAAGTCGAGGCTCTCTCCACGAGCAAATTTAGCCCATTCGGCTAGGAAATAACTAGCACATCTTCCATCGACGATCACATGTGACATGGCTGGACAAATACTAATACTCCCACATTGGAATTTTGTAATCTGGATGTACAACAAAGGATGTTCCTCTAAGGAAGTATTCTCATAGTCGATTCGAGGGGCGAGAGATGTCATCTCAGAAGAGGTTGAGAATTCTCCGAGGTCGGATAGCTTTGCTTTGGTTTCAGCTACTATGAACTGAACACCCAAAGCATTGCAATCTAGCTCAAGGCGGCCTCCGTTGATCCAACGGAGTCTGCCTGCAATGGGATAAAAATGGACAAGGAGTCTACTAAGGGAATCTTTGAGGTTATTGATGAAGGCAATGGAAGAGTTTTCTTGTTTATGTGGTGGTTTGTATATATGGACTGTTGAAATATGGCTTATGTATCCTATTTGATCCCAATCGGCTAATTGCATAATTCCATTCCATGTTGGCTTTGAAGGTGTAACTAAAGATGAACTTGTGAAAGAAACTTTCATTTTGGTTTCTTTTAAATTGAGATGGTGAGATTAAAGGTATATTTATAGAATTTTAAAGAGATGTATTTAGACAACGAATTAGTAGTTGTCCACCATGGCTTAGAATTTACTCCATTTGGTCCCCGAAATAGTAGTAGGGATACTAAAGAAAATGAGTAGACGTGCAAACTATATTATAGATATTTAATATTTTAATAGGAAACTATATCGGCTATTATTGGGTCACAGTTCAAAACGTATGTAAGTTTGGTTTTGTTTAAATCACATTCTTTTTGTAAATAATATAGTCCAGATTAGTGCGTTGTTTTTATTTTATTACTGAACTATGCACAGATTCAAAGAGTCTAATAAGAGTCGGTGCTATTTTATTCATATTTCTTTTCTATATATATGACTATTGTAGACAATGAAAATGAATCAAGAAAATAATTAAATCAATTAATACAAATTAATTGTTCTATTTAAAATCAAGCCACCGATAAATGTCAATATTAAGTAACAGTGCTATGACAAATCCTAAAAAAATAATTGGTATCTTTCTAGATTTTACCAGCCACGAAATTAATTAAAGTTTACATGCTTTATCATTAATTAAAATTTAATTATACACTTCATAAGCATTTACATTAAAATGTATTCCCTAAATTTACTTGTGAGATTTAATAATAACGGTTTATAAAATCTAAATAAAAAATATAGTTTTCTAAACAAACTACTAAAACAAATGTCCAACAAAAAATAAAGGAATTTGAGTAATGTTACCTGTGAAAGCAAAACAAAGTAGCATTCTCCACCTGCATAGCGGCGCAAATGTCAAAGGCCATACTTTATTAAAATATTATTTTTAATATTAAATTCGACGGTCTGCATTTTACTCAACAAACCTACATAATCGGGATAGCACGTTGTTTTTTTACTTGACGAACTATGCACATATTCAAAGAGTCTAATAAGAGTCAATGCTATTTTTATTCATATTTCTTTTTATATATATATATTATTGTAGACAGTAAAATGAATCAAGAAAATAATTAAAAATTAAGAAACATTAATTTGTTTCAATTAAAATCAACCACTAATAAAAAATATGAAGTTTCTAATATTTCTACCATTCGAATTAATTAGCAGTAAATTAGGCTTATCATTATTTAAAATCTAATTATACGCCTATACGATGATGTGAAATTAAAATGTAATTTCCTAAATTTACACATTATTTTAAATAATAAATGAAAGAAAATCGATATAAAATGAATTTTTTAAACAAACGGACTCAAACACCTATTTAAAAGATAAAGGGATTAGGGTGATGTTACCTGTGAAAAACAAAACAAAGGTAGCATTCTCCATCAATAGTGGCGCAAAAGTCGAAGGGCCACTTATTAAAATATTATTTTAATATTAAATCCGATTATCAAATTTCTTACTAATAATTTAAATAATTAATGACCGAGATCGCGATCCACCTAGCATTGATTAACCAATCGTAAGCAGTTCCCCATAAATTATAAATACCCTCTACCTCAATCAATTGATCATTCATTTACAATGCAAAAAATTTACTGGCGATTCAAAGAAACCTTTGATACTTCTCAAGCCTAAACTTTAAATTACAAAACACCCAAACCACCAACAAACCAACATCTAGCGAATTTCGGTGGCTGAATATACCTTATAAACCAACGTAGTAATTCCAAAGTTCGGTGGCGCCCAAACTAAGAATTACCGCACAAAGGCATTAATTTCTTCAAATTTCAAGAAAATCAATGCACGCGAATTTTATTTCTCATGAACACTTTGAATATTCTGTGGACAAGCTCTACGTACTCGACATTCAAATATTTGTATGAACATCTCGATAAATTTCAAAGGCCATTCAATATATCAAATTTCGTATATAAAAAAAGCACTGGCTCACTGGACAAGATCACTGTAAGTCAGAACTTCCACTCATACTCGACCATCATCACTCTACATCAACACGCTACTAAAGCCGATGTAGAATAAAGAACAAGCACGCCAAGGCCAAGTTCAAATCAAGTCCTACTTACTGCTGGGTGAGCCTCTAAGCCTACATACTATACTCGCAGCCAAGCCCCACCATCAACATCCAAATTCCATCGCCAGAACCCGCAGTGAACTCCATCAAATCTAAAATCGACCGAGATCGCTCAAAGCACCTACCCATCGCTCCAACACAACGAACAAAGCGGATTGCACCTGCGCCCCGACTCGACCATATCCAAGTCCAGACCAAGTCTCAGTCCATCAAGACCAAGACACATATCCAAATTTCATAATGTAACACCTATCCGGTTCGAATCAACTCAAGTCAAGCTCAAGTCAAGCTCAAATCAAGCCGAGCTCATACCAAGCTCATATCAAGCTCAAGCCGCTCGGGGTTGAAGCTATAAATCTCACCTTAAATCGTCATCAAATGCATGATTCATGCTTGTATTAACTGATCCTTCGATTGGATAAAACCTCGCATTAATTAAGTGAATTTTCCCCACGGTGAATTTTATTGTACCATTTTCATAAATAAAAATTCTTCTTGCATTACAACTATTTATTTGTTATATAATATAATTATTGTTTTGGAATAACAATTAATTTTGAAAATTGTAAAATAAAGCTTATTTTCTACCCTTTGAGTATAAGATATTCTCCCATTTCAATTGAGGTTTGAATATTAATGACCAAGATTTTAGATTTCATCAACTCCAAATTTTCATCAATACATTTGATGTTCAAAAAAAGATGTTTACAGCAAACTTATTATTGATTTAATAGATTTTACATTAATGTCAAACTTATCTATTAAATTGAGATTTCAAGTCTATTTATAAACTTGAATGAAAATCCCACAGTGTGAGATTGAGAGCAATCATTTAAAGTCATATAAAAAATAATTTAGGGTTCAACTAACCCTAGCACTAGCTGATATTATATAATCGCTTAGGTCACATAAATATATTATTCCCTCCGACTCAATCTAATTGATCATCAAATTCAAAGTACTTTATTACTCCGTATTAAAATAATACTGGTTTTACTATTTTCAAGGAGACGAAAATATTAACCAATAATGAAAATAAGAATATTAGAGACAAAAACAGACAAGCTTTAAACTTCAATAAGATTATCGATAAAAGTAAACATACAATTATAATGAAATAAATTTTTTTTGTTAGTTGATCAATTAAATTGAGATGAACGTGTGATATTTATTGTTAATAAAGAAGCTACACCCGATTTTAATAAAGATCGAAGTCAACAACATGAAGTTTGCTTTTAAAGAAGAAAATGGCGCCAGATGAGATAAGCGAAAAGAAGAGAGAAACCATTTTCTAAATTGAAAAAGGAAAAGTAAACGTGGAATCAATTGTTGTTTGTTACAGCTTTACGTAAGCACTATTTATACATGTGGACTAATCTTACTCCACCCACCCAACAATACTTCCACATCACACTCCACTTAACTAACTCATTAACTTTCATATTGAATCAATATACAAAATGAAGAACAACAATAAGCAATCGACTATTCGATTTAATCTTATAATTCCATTATTCCCCGCATGGAGCTTGGGAGTAAAGACCATCTTGAAGAGAAAATTAGAGAGCATTGTGGGCTATCAAGACTTTGTGAAAATGTCACCAATCCGTAAGCTGGTAGGGAATGAATAGAAAGTCGATTTAAGTTTTACTTCACATTTATCTCTCAACAAAATGACAATCTTTGGGCCAATATGCTTTGTTCTTTCATGGCATACATGATTTTGAATAATTTGAACGGGCAGCATTGTTTATCATAATGTAAATGTAATGTATCCTCGAATCGGCCGCTACAAATCTTACAAAGATATAATCGAGCTTATCTGCTCACAAATGAAACACTTTTGTACTCTCATTTAGGACCTAAAATAGTATTCCGCCGCTTTGATTTCCAAGAAATTAAAGATTTGCTGCCAAATACTACATAACCCGTTATCGATCTTCTAGTAGTAACACACTTTGCCCAAATTGAGTCACAATAAGTCGCGAGATCCAACGACGATCGTAGGATAAAATGTCTATAAGTCGATATGCCTCTCTCAAATATTTTACAACATGTAGTGCAACATTTCAATAGTTAATTGTAGGAGCCGCATAAACTAGTTGAGATGATGAACCTAAAATGCGTATCGTGCCTAGTAAAGCTCGGTGTACAAAAGCCTCCCAACCAATCTTCTAAAGTGACTGGGTGATCCCCTGTGTCGGTGAATTGTGATCATCACCTCTTCCAATTCATAGCTTGCAGTGAGTTGCGGTGTAGCCTCTTTAGCATGCCCAACCGTGAACTCGAACGATGTATTGTGATATACTAACGCCGATTCAAGAACACTGAGCCGATCTAGCTATTTGAATGTCAATAAAGTATTTAGCAACGCGTAGGTCTCTGGCTGTGTGAACTTAGCATGTAAAACTCTTTGGAATTCAATCATCTTAGCTCGAATTACCAAATAAGAGAATATCAACATAGACTACAAGAAAGAAAAAAATAACCATCCTTATCAAAAGTAAACAGCAATTATCAGCAAATTGCACAAATCCATAATTGATTAATATAGTGACGTGAACCTACATTCTATTGTCTTCGGTGACCTGTTTTAATCCATAAAGAGATCTTTTTTAGCTTACACACCTTAGGAAAAACAACCTAGCATAACTTAGCAGCCATGTCATATCCTTATCCAAAAACCAAGAAAGCATTATTAATATTCAATTGAAGTAATCACAGATTTAGTTCCAAAGAATAGCCAACAACAATCTCATCAGAATGTTTGCCATTGTGGAGAAACTTGTCAAAATAATCAATCCCTTCCACTCGACAGTGTTTTGCCACTAATCTAGCTTTTATATTTCTCTACATTGCCATCAAAGTTGCATTTAACCATGTACACCCATCTACAACTTATTAGTTTAGCACCAATAGCAAATCAACAACATCTCGTGTCTCATTTGCTCAAGAGCCCGAAGTTCTACATCCATCGCATTGCTTCATTCCTCTTATTGTCAGGCCTATTGAAAAGAGTATGGTTCCTATACCTTTGACAAAGTTGGCTAAAACCTATGCCGCATAGAAAAATAGTTCATTGGGCCCGTTAAACACACCACTTGGTAATCATTTAGCCAGTAGCAGTACGCTTAACTCTAGTTGACTCCGCCTTGTGTTTACATAATCCGAATCAAGAGAAATAGGAGCAATAGTAGGAATAATAGTAGGAGTAGCCATTGCGTCACTCTGAAATATCATTCATCACTTCACATCGAAGACGGGCTTATGTCATTTACCATAGGGAAAATAGATTACAGCTACTTCTAGCACACTGGCTAAGCAAAACATTCTTTACTTTGTCTAATACTACTGGACTATCGGGAATAAATTATGATTTGAAAATGAGGACTATAACGAAACAACTTCTCATGAAACTATAACTAAATAACTTCTCACGGAAACTAACATTTCTCGATACAACTACTCAGGTAGAAAAATTAAATATTTTGTAAGCCTTTGGGCCGACGGATATCCAAGAAAACACCCGAGGTAGCTCTAGCATCAAATTTATCTTTTATGGGAGTATTATTTGAGTGATAAATGCATATCCGAACACTCTCAAATGACTAATGCTCCACCATTTATAATTTAAAACCCCAAAAGTTAATTTGTTGACAAAAACACGCAGTAACAAATTCATTATGTAATGTAGCACCAAAATAGAATCTCCCCAAAATCTTTTATGCAAATGTGAATAAACATATGGCTCGCCATTTGTAACAAGTGTTTATGCTTGATTTCTACCCTACCATTTTACAGGGAATAAACACAGAATTTTTTATGTAAAGTACCTTTTCTCGATGTGTAGAATGAGCAAACTCAAGATTGACAAACTCGAGCCATTGTCACCCCACAGCTTAATCACTCTATTAAACCGAGTCTCAACCATCAGAAGAAATACTTAAGAATCCTATGCTTTTGGCTACAACGAGAAAGGTTCACGTAGTTCTACTAAAATCCTCATCGCGAAAACATTTGGCTTTGGCCCTAGTTTGTGTTTTGTACGATCCCCATAAATCAATGCGCAGAAATCAAAAGCCTCAAAGTAGACGAAGTTCTATGACTAAAGACCATATGCCGCTAGCCCATAGTACAAACAAAAACAAAGAATATAATCACATTTATCATCAATATTTACTTGACCAATGCCTTTTAACACATGATCCGAGCCATGGCCTAGTCTAAGTGTGCCAATTTAGCATTCTTGATCTCGGTCTTATTTACAAATGTAAAACATTAGTATTTACACTAATGTAATTCATATTATAATGCAATTGTAAATTTTGAATATAAAAAGTAGCAGTAGTCAAGTATGTACAACTTTTGAACTTCCTTAAAGAACTCCAAGGACTATATGCCCTGTGAGTCTCAGAAGATGCAATGTCGAAAGTGGTAAGATGAACCTAATGTTATAATCTTTAATTAGTTCGCTTCACATATAATAGGTTGTAATTAAAAGAGGGAACATAAAGCCAATCATACAACCTCATATCTTATAAAAGCATGAACAACTCCAATAGATTTAATAAATAAAAGAGAGCTATCGTGCAATGACACCGCATTGGGTACAATTAGAAGAACAAAAGACTAAATGGTAGGCGATCATCGCGATACGAAGTCAGAGCCCCAATTATTAATAATTCAAGAAACATTCCCTTTAACACTAACAATATTAGAGCAATGTATTAGAACACTACCTGCAAAATCCACGCCAAATCCAACGATGTATCACTTTGTTCATCTATGAAATATAAAGACCGCGAAATGATTGTAGTTTAGCAAAGACTAGTGTTCTCCCTATTTCCAGCCACCACCAGATATCCTTTAATTTTGAAACAACCGCCTTCAAGCGCCTCTCTTTCCACAATGATCACACTTCAAGCTGCGACTTATCAACCTTCTCATAGTTCCTTCCTTCCTCTCGTTCATATTCCTCAGATCCTCACAACATTCACCTCATCTACCCGTATAACAAAATTATCAATACATTCTACCACAAAATTATGCAACCTTTCTTGCTTATCTAAGCATTTCGTTATCAATAAGCCCTAAAAGAATTGGTATATAGGTTCTATCATCGAAATGATCCCTCACAACCTCAAACTCATCATTCAACCCCATCGTGAAACTACATTACCTCTCCTCACCATCTCCGCACTCTTAAGCAATATCCTGGCTCAACCACCCCGCCTATCCAAGTACCTTTTCAATATATTATAATACGCCTCACCATATCTTACCTCGCTTAGCCGAGTAAATACTCCTTCTTAATTCATAAACCCTGTGTCTATTCGATGCCTCCAAAACTCTCCTCTTAATCTCATATTTCATAATTCCTTCGCATTAGTTTAAAACACAAAACCTTCACAATCTCCTTACTGTCAGATTCATTATCTGGGCAAGATATAAAAGTCGAATTAACTTTTTCTCCATTGTTTATAATTTGCAATGATCCTCGCCTAGACATCCCTCACTTCCTCCATTTAAAAACCAAGTTTATCTCTGGGCTTCGAGTAATACCACTATCGACGAATTCCAAAGAGGCGTAGAATTATGTTCGTAGCAACCGCACCAAATACTCAAGCTACAACGATATGTACTATGTATGATCATCTACCTGATTTTATTGTGTATTTGTTTCATAAAGTCTCATTTGTATTCTAACTATTTTCTCGAATTTAATTACTCATTTTCTACAATTTGATCGACATATCAACCTAAGAGCTCGATACTCACGATACAATTGTTAATACGAGGCTACGATCGCATTTTATTAAGATCAAAGCTTCAACAACGGAGGAAGTTTGCTTTTTGAAAGAAGAAAAGTAATGATGAAAGAGAGGGAAAAAAGAGAGAGAGTAGAGAATCATTTTCTCCGAATTGAAAATGATAAAGTAAATGCGAAATGAATTAGTTAGTTTGTTACAAGTGACACTTATTAATTATTTATAGCATGTATTCAATCTACTCCAACCACCTAACAATACCGCCATCGCCACACTCTACTCAACTAACTCACTAATTAACATTTGAATTAATATACATAATGAAACAACAATACACCGACTCAATCGACTACTCGATTTAATCTATAATTCCATTGCGGTGTATATTTTTGTCTATCGTCAAGTCCGCTGAAGTTCGAATCTAATGTACTCTTGTTTATTTAGTCCATCGATTTGTCTAATAATTTTCAAAATCCTCTTAATTTCCTTGTATTTCTTCCTTCCAAGGTTTTTGTTGCTTTGGGCTTCCCGTACAATAATTTACTTATTATTTGAACATTCCGCTTTTATTCACTGCCGAATGCACAATTGACAAGAATTAGTAAGTGGAAGCCGAATCCATCCATATACATTATAAAGATAATAAGTGATTTAAACTAATTTAAGTGTATCCCATTATAACGCCTCGCTTAAGAAATTGTACATAATAATGATAGAGAATGTAAATCATGAATGGCTGGGACGGATCCATAATCTACGCAATCTATCAACGTGTGTGTCAAACAAATTGTAAAGTAAGAAAATAAATCATATATATTGGTTTTTTCAAATAGGACTCACGCATTTTAAGAGAAAGACGGGAGAAGATATAAATATTAGCCCTATTAAAAGTTAATCAGAATTTTTTTTTCCTGCACCTTCTGAATCGAACTCCAAGACCTCTCATACGGAGACTACAACTATTGTGCTAAAAGCCTCAACAAGAAAAAAAGAACCGTAATTATTGATTTGTCTAAATAAATTAGATAAAATTGTTTAATCTCGACAACTACAAATTAGTCCTTAAAATGGTATATGTACGATATCGACTCAACAGACACCTTAATCTCAATGAAAAGTCATAAGTAGATGCCACTTTTGGAGATCATACTCCAAAATTTTGTATTACTTTCTGAACTACGCAACAAACAAGAACTAATATTATGCCAAAAATAAGCCCCAACAAGATTTGCCGAATCGAATTATTATTAACGCTTTATTTAGTCATTGAGGACTAATATGGCTAATATTTGTGTTTCCTTTTTGCAATTATCTGTAACAATATAACTATTCATGAGATTAAATTATAATTTGGTCTCAGAGGCGTACCTACATTTGTTCAAGATGATTCATTTTAAGCATCAAAAGTCCTAATAGATAAATTGGTAAGTAGATACATTATACTGGCCAAGGTTTATACCTTGATAAAGACATAATTTTTACTCTTGCTTATAACTCTTTTGTTTATCAATCTTTTATCTTTATTGAGGTTTCATTGTATAATTAAATTTTTTTATTGCAATTTTAACTAAAAATTATGGAACTGAAGCTAGATTTGTCTAGAAAGTATGATGTATAATTGACAATATTTCATCAAACTCGTTAAAAATTATTTAATGTATATTTCGAACTACCACTTCAAATGACGTAGATCCGCCGCCCCTTTAGTTGGTCCTACTTTTAGGGTCAAAAAGATGTTTGGAGAAACATGTGTTTTTCTTTATGAGAAGAAACCGACCAAAAATGATATGTTGAAAAACAAAAATCTTAAACATCAAAAAATAGTTATTAATGTAACTATGCTGTGTAATTACATATAATTGATTATATTATTTAATAAGTTTCTCAATAATTCACCTTTTTTTACTGTATTTTAGTTATTATCACAAAAAAAATTCTCAATTCATTACATTGTTCTCCGCTCCTAAAAGATTCACTTTCGATTTTTGATAGCTTATACCTTTCAACTTTCGAATCTTAAATATACTGAAAGATTTTGGTTTGTGTTGTATACTATTTGATAAAAAGTATATCAATGGAAAGAATTTGAAATGTATCATTTTTCATTGATATAATTTTCATCAAGTATTATATAATACAAACAAAATATCTAATTTATCAAAGCTTAAAAAAGACAACTCTCAAAAATCAAAATGTATAATCTTGTAAACTAAGGAATTAAGATTTTATATTTTGTAATATATGCCTCAAAGGTTGCTTCAATCTTTTGCGTTGGTATCCCTATTTCCAAAGGATCTTCCATTATAGTTTTGTATTATAATAAAATTAACAAGTTTATCTCGTAATTTTATTTAACATACATAATTTTAATTTAAATAAAAATATTATATTAACAGTAAAATAAATCAATATATTATCTATTTGTATAAGTTTCAATTGCATAGATATTTTTGAGCTTAAAATTAAAAACTCATTATCAAATTGAAAATCAAGACTATATTTTTTAAATGAAACAAGGTAAGAGTAATAAATATACTTAGCTTGTGTCTTGGATAATAATGTAGGATGTGAATTCTAAAAAAAGTCCGGCGTAATGGCACTGATGACACTTGTGGCAATACATTTATAGTGAACATTTAGTTTTTACCAAAAATATCAAGGAGAAAGACATAGATTCACATCATGTTGAATTTTAATGGAGAAAGATATAGATTCACATCATGTTGAATTTTAATGTTAGACGCCCTCAGGGCATAGCCTAGTAATAAGTTGTAAGGTAATTGAGGAGACATTTCGATGTCGCTGGTTCAATCTGGTAGAAGTCGCAATATTTTGTTAAAATATTGCGCGAGCTTTTCCTGGGCTGCTTGCCCGCTTGGCCATCTTCTTTGCAAGTGCCTCGCTAATTAGGGGCACATCGCTCGATTTACAAACCTACCGACCACGAGGCCTCCTCCGACACAACCCGTTCCGACCAAGAGCATTCCCGATTTACAACCCGCCTCGACCAAGCTCTTCTCCATTAATCGATAGGAAAGATTAAATTTCCTTAAAAAAGAATTTTTAATGTTAGCTAGATTTTCCTTTGATCGAAAGGCTCAAGGCAGCAATATTTGACTTAAAAGAGCATGGACTTTTTGTTTGAATGTATCCTAAGCTATTTTCTCCGAGTAACTTGTCGAAATATTTTCCGATATTTGGTATCGTTACACTTTGCCTCCAATAAGATTATCAGAAGACGGCTGAGCGCATTAAAAAATTATATTTTCGCAGACACAAACCAACTTTTCGTTAAACTAAACATCCTAAGATTAAGTGAGCCGCTAGTTTGCACCAAAGCATAATTTTTTCGCGCTTATTTAATGTATTTCAAAGCTACAATTTTAAGTTTCAGAAGACTTAACGGTAAAACGTTAATGACCAAAGTCAAGAACTTTGTGCCACTAACGGTAATTAAACCGCTACGACGATACTATCGAATCGTCAAGAACTCAGCGCTTCTGACAATTAACTCATTTTCCTCGTCGGTCACACTCCCTTCATATTTAAAATTTCTCAAGTTACAAATATTATTCCGTTAAATGGAAATATATAAATTTTATTATAATTAAAAGAATTAATGATCATTTGATCCCAATATGTACGACGAGTTGCGATCCGTTCCCGTATATAATGATTTCACAATAGATTTACATAATAGTAATTAATCACTTCTTGTCTCATTTAGACAGAAATTAATTAACGGTTTCGTCCATTTAAGAACCATATTATAATAACATATTGTAAGCTATCATGCCTATTAGGGACCGATGAATATGCAACCGTGCCACTAACTATGCTCAAATGACAATTTGATTAATTGGCGATGACTCGAACTAAAATTACTGTAATAATATTTGTTCGAAATAACGACACTTGAATACAAAGTTTAAAAAATCTAACATAAAGAACAAGTAGAATTCTTGTTAGATTGAGGGAATAATAAATACGATATATTTATAGGTGTTGAACTTATGAAAAAGATATGGTGTGAACTAACGACTTAACGAGTGAGAGCATATAAGTCTTTTTGAAACCTAAATTGTTGACTTGTAGTAGTTAGGTACGATCTGTATAAGACTCTGACAAAAACAACGATGAAGAAAACCCGTTCCCTCATCGACTTTTGGCTTCACAAATAAATTCTTTGAAAGTCATTTCTCCCATAACAAAAATATCAAGATTATGACATTATCAATTTTAGAGCTCAACTCCTTATTCCTTGATGAGTAGTAACGGAATAATAAAATATAAATTAGAATGACAAGCAGAAAAATATCTATTAGTAAAATTAAAATTACCTGATTACTTTGTAAAATAATTTATACTCAATTACGATAGATTCACGATGTTACAAAGAATGCTAGAGTATAACAAGTTTTGTGATATGTTATTTCTGAACGAACAATGGTGCAAAATAATAAACTGTGGGAAAACAATAATTATAACACAAAAAATTATTTGTCCAGTTCTTGTGTAACCACATGTATGGGGAGGCTGATCACCTATATATATTAAAGGAGATTTACTAATCAACAATAGACAAATTACACAATAATTGACTTATCTAAATGTTCCACATATACATTAGAGTGCCCTTTATAAGTCTAATAGTGAATTTCAACTCACTTCAATTTAAGATCTCCTCTCACTTTTACCAATCACCTATTAAGAATTGGATTTATATTTTTAACATGGGAATTTGTTGATGCATGTGTTAACAATATGCAACTATATTATATATATAAACTTACCTATTTAATAAAATTCTAACTCAAAGGTTTTTATTGACCAAATGGTAAATTTATTTTTGAAGCAATTTCATACGTTTAATTTTGAATTTATATCATATAATTAATAAAACTAAATAATACTCACTATGTTATTATGTTGTATGTAATAACAAAAGATTTATATAAGATTAATTTGAGGATTAAAATTGAATAAATACTTTTTATATTTAAGTTAAATATTTCAAATTGAAACGGTGATAGTAATAAGTAAAGGTAGTACCAATTAACCAATACCGTAAAACATCTCTTACATACGTCTGAACACTTGGTAGGAATAAAGTAACTCTAAGTTAAAGGTTGGCAAAATGTTGAATTATTCGTTCAACCTAAGTTGTTGAGGTAATTGACTAACGAATCAAGCCCACTTCATAAAAAGTAGGTCGAAGGAAGAGGGAAGAGGGAAGAGGGAAGAAGAAGAAATTGATATTGGTCAATGGTCACTTTAATATTACATTTCATACGGATGATATATCATATATGTAGTGGAATCCGGTTGCATGAATGACGCAAATGTCCCAAAATGGTGTCCAACTCATTTGTTGTTCTTTATCGGATATTCTCATCATCTAACCACTTGTCTAATGTGGAGCCTATCTAATCTAGATTAGGGTGATATAGTGCTACATGTCCTGTTTGGTTGGACCATTTCTAACAGAGTGATGAGTTATTAGAGTTATTATCGAGTGGATTTGATAGTTGATTTATTAGAATAGTTATTGATTGATAATGATGATTTTCTAGGATATATATAAAATGGTGGAATTTTTTTTCAAACGTGCTAGAGTTTGGTATTTATTATGTGATTATTCAAATTTTGATCATCAAATCACCACTTTTTCGATCAACGCTAATATCAATGTGATATTCAGAAATTTATTTCTTTACCTAAAAAACTGCTCCCACAATTATAGCATTTAATAATCTATTTCCGCATTTATTGCCTAATTTACCAAATTTGGCTTTTATCTTTGATTTTATCATGACACGATTATACAAGACATTCATAATTCAATTTTTAAATATTCATAATTTTTCTAATTATTCATCATCCTATATCCGAAACTCATCAAATATATATGAGAAACTTCTTCTTCTAATCAAAAAGGTATTAATCGCTCTATTATTTATATACATGGAAATGCAAACCAACGATACTACACTCTCAAGATTTACCACATAATCTGATACCATTTATATTATGAATGATTAATAATCTAATAAGAATTATACGCAACAACATAACAAATACAAAGCACTACTTTAAATGAACATCAAACCAATATATACGATTAAATTTCAAGATATTCTTTATTAACATGACGAACAAACGTTAAATAAGATGCTATAACAAGTTAATATAAGAGGCTACATATACGTAAAGAAGAATAAATCACAAACTGTAAGAGATACGACTAACATCAACATATACATACCAAAGACATTAGTACGCGGTATTTCATATGCAACATAATTCGATACCACTCCATTAATAACACGCTGCATTATTACTCCAAATGCCAATTCTGTGACTAAACCACGATCTGGGAACGTCAGTTTCAATACCAACCCCTTATTTTCCCAGATTCACGCTTCATTGCCTCATCCACCCTCCTCTCATAAGAATCCTGTGACTAAACTACTATCTGGTGAACGTCAGTTTCATCCCTCATTCAACTCTCACACCGCCGAACATGTACAAAACGTTAGCTGTGATTAACTGAAATCCAATCAGCTTCATGTCACATGACAAACCTCTATTTAAATACCCACTTGGGCTTCTTTCAAATGAATATTAATTTGAATACCCATCTCCCTAATATTCAACCATCTACTAATATTATCGACACATCAATTCAAATCCCACCATTACTTCTTTTAACAGATCCCGAATTCTACGTCAAATCCCACCATCTTATACATGGCTTTGCATCCTATTTCTAACAAAACTACAACATAACATTCCAAAGACAATAATTCAAAAAAACCAACAATATTCCAAAAACACAATAATCTGAAAATGACATAGTTTCAGCAACAATATTTCATATTCCAAAAAACTCAATCTTTACAATATTTATCACACAAATTGGATTCAAAAATAAATTATTATTAATTCTATGAATTGGCTTCAAAACTACATTTTTGAAAATATTTCTACTATATCAAACTACGTTTAACCACCTAAACATTAAACAACATGCAAAAATAACAATTCTAACAACAATACTTTAATTCAAAAAAAAATCCATTCAACATCAGACATGTAAACCAATTCAACATAATATTATACAACGCATTCAACACAAATAGTGTAATTTTTTATTAGATTGCAAAACTAAATTAATTATAATGTCTAAATGTGGGCTTGGGCTTGTCTTCTCCATTTTTCTTAATCTTTTCAACTTTGTTTGCAAATTACTTAATGATGATTTCTCTCCTCAAAATCTCCTCTAATCTTCCTCAATTTCGCTTTTTGCTATTTCTTAGAAATTTTGTGGATTTTTGGTGGCTTGTTTTATGGGTTTGAAAGTAAGAATTTGAATTAAATAATTCACCAGTTAATATTTTTCCTAGTAAAACCAATTACTCGATTTGGGCGGATCGAGAGAAATTAGAGCATGATTTTTTGGGATGGACTGATTTGGGGGCTCATGAATTAGTGAACTACTAAAAGTTTTGATTTCAGCTTTTTATTTATTTAATTAAAATATGCTCTAGCCAATTTACCCAATCCATGATGCTAATAATTTTAAAGATCTAAGATAATTTTGTTTTGTGACCGATAGCGAGTTCCGCTGATGTTTATATATATTCGTAGAAATTATCAAATGATCCTGTATATGCTTGCACTTAAATGGGCTTCATTTAACAATGACATTAAATTTAAACGGAAAAGTGTGGGCACACCATATTTTTTGGCCAAAACAGAATTTTCAACACTAAGTATTTATACCGAAAAGGTGCACTTTTAAATTCTTCTTCCGCCAAATTTAATTAGCCCACAAGCATTTTAATTAAAATGCACCTTTTGTATCAATTACGTGGAATAATTTGCGCATCAAATATTTAGCGGACTAAACGCAACTCACATTGCGCACTATTTTAACAATTATCTCTATATATTCATTGTTTTAAAAATTATGGTGTTCGCCCCCTTTCACTAAAGTTTTATACTTTATCTTATTTCTATGATTTAAAATTATTTACTTCTTATATAAAAATTATAATTTCACCATTACTCATTAATATATCTATTGGTATATATAATACACCAATAATTAATTAAAATAAAAATATTCAACTATGTAACGAATTTAAAACAATTATGAATGGGTAAATCCATTAAAAAAACTAGCTAGGAATGGAACAGATGTCTCTCTGTCATCTTTTGCTTGTTGTCTATGGTGAATTCAAACAAGAGAACATGCATGATTTTATCCACCTAATGCTTTAAGAATTAATGAACTTGAAAATTTCAAACTATCCTTGATTTGAATCATGGATGGGCCACAAGCATTGTAACATACTTTGACAATTTGAACCATTATATGATACTCCATATAAGATGAGTATGTGATAAAATTATTAGTGTAACCATTGGTTATTATTACTAGCAAGTGTGGCAGAAGGAATGACTAGCTAGATAGGGGATAAGGAAAAGTAAAGGATGTTATCTCCTGTTTTGTTTTTGGAAGATAAATATGGGAAAAATATCTTTGTAAAATGTGAATTACAAATTCAAATAAGTTGTTATATATAAAAGGTGGATCGCGTGGTTAGCACACGTGATCCATACACCTTTTAAAAAAACCCTCTAAATTAATATTCGATTATTTAATAAATTCTCCAAAATAATATTTTTTTCCCACCTGACTGTGATACAGTACAAGCAAATTATCAATTCTATTTTTCTTCATTTTTTTTTCCAATTATCAACTACTGTAAAAACTGGATCGTGTCAATTGTACGAACGGTCCATACTAAGTTATCACCATCCACGCCCATGCTACTTTATTTGGCTTTTTTCGAACCTCGACAAATTGGGTGACTGACATTTAATAATAACATCCCAGATACCGACTGAGGTACGGTACAAATTAATAATTCAAGTTTTTTTCGTCTTCTTTTTCATTCTTTTTCTCGCAATTATCAATCACCTGTGAAACTCGTTAAATTAATATTTGATCATTTAATAAACTCTCTCTCATATATTATGCTTCTGCTAATTTCAAGACGGGGCAGTGTGCTTTGGTTTATTTTTTATTCGCAATTGGGGATAAAAAGTCGATTATTTAATAAATTTCTAAAATAATATTTTTTACTCTCCCGACTGAAGGTGCTGCTAAATTAATAACGATCTTTTCTTCGCTCATTTTCATATATATATATATATATATATATATATATATATTTACTATAATTATCAACTACATTAAAAACTGGTAAATTAATAACATTATTTAATAAATCTAAGATAATATTTGTCCGATCCCCGACTATTAATGTAAATTAATAATGCGTCATTTTTTTTTGCAATTATCACTACAATGTAAACTCTGATAAATTAATAATACCGATTATTTAATAAACTCTCTTAATATAATATTTTTGTCCCGTCCCTACTCGAGGATGAGCTTAAATTAATAATTCGCGGGTTTTTTCGCTTAATTTTTTTCAATTATCAACTATAAGTATTATCTCACTATTTAATAAACTCTCCAAAGATAATATTTTTATGGTCCCGATCGTGACAAAAGCACAAATTAATAATTCGCGCTGCTCATTTTTCAATTTTTTTTTTTGTTGCAATTATCAACTACAATATAAACTCGAGCAAATTAATACTGATTATTCAATAAACTATCTAGATAAAAAGTTTTGCCCAAATTCCAATCCTTCTTGAGCAAAAGGCTAAATTAATAATACGCTAAATTTTATGTTTAAGACATTTTTGATAATTTTCAACACTAATGTCAAGCTGATCAAATATTTTGACGATATAATAACTATATCCCTCAGATATAATTCCGATATTGTGCTAAATTAATAGTTCTACTGCTCTTTTTATTTTTTTTCCCGCAATTATCAACACGTAGAAACTCGAAAAAATTAATACTGATTCTATAATAAAACCTCTAAAGATAATATGTTTGGTTAGTCAAATTTAATTTCTATAGTAAGTGTTTCGGGTTTATTTTTTATACCCCACTCGGGATAAAAAACTCGATTATTTAATAAACTCTCTAAGATAATATTTTTTGGCCCCGACTCCTGGATAGTAAATTAATAATGCGCTCTTTTTTTTTTCATTTTTCATATATATATATATATATATATATATATATATATATATATATATATATTTGCTAACATTATCAACTACATTAAAACTCTATTATATTAATAATGATTATTTAATAAACTCTAAGATAATACTTTTGTCCTGTCCCGACTGGATAAAGCAACAATAATGGGTGCTTTTTAGGTTTTTTTTTTTTTCAAGTAATTATCAACTACAAGAGTATTAATCGATTATTTAATAAACTCTTTTAAAATAATATTTTCACGGCCCCGATTGTATGCAAGATTTCACCCCAACTTAATGCTTTCGAAATTTTTTACTATTCGATCTGACATATTTCGCTTATACTTTATGTAAGTCGGCCCCACACTCAAACGATCGATCAGTCAACAACACTAACTATATAATCAAATACATATCTTACAGTATTTTATTTATTTATTTTTTCTTGTAAAGATAATTTGGTAGTAAGTCGAAAATGTGGACTTATTAGTAGAACAGAAAAAAATCCACTTGGGATATTGTTACTGATTGGTTAATCATTTTCAATGATTTGGTTTATAAACATGCAGATTTAATGAACATGCAGATTTAATTTCGGAATTTTCAATGAACATTCAATGAACATGATTCTACTTCAAATTTACTGAACATTCAAATTAAAACACAAATTAATGAACATGCAGATTTAATGAACATGATTCTACCTCAAATTTAATTTAATTTAATTCTGGAACATTCAAATTTAATGAACATGTAGATTTAATTTCGGAATTTTCTCGAAATTTCTAACCCTTTATGTAAAATCGAAACATTCTACCTCAAATTAAACACAAATTAATCAAGCTTTGAATCCCTTTCATTTCATGAAACAATTCAAAAATACCTAAATTCATCAAAATCAATACAATGAAACGATGATTTCAAATAAGCAAGGAGTACATACAAAATGGGTCGATTTTTCATATTATATATCCATCAATTGAATATACAACTAAGAATCAATCTAATTAATTAACAACCACGCCAACACACAAATCGAATTAGATAAAATAAATCAAACTCTCGAAAGTAGGCTCGAGGCTTACTGTTAGAATCTAAGATGAATTTTACTCGTGATAAAACACCAAATTATATCCCGGATCCTCAAAATAATGTAAATTAATCTAAAACACATAAATTGCAATATGAATAAAAGCAGCTCTTACATCAGAACAAGCATTTAAATGAACCAACTCTCGCCCAACAGTTCGCTGCACGCCCCTTGAAAAAAAACTCTAATTGCTTGTCCAACACCAAACGATGTCCTCTGGGAATGCACACACCAGAGGGACCGAATCCGGTAAACGAACTCGCTTAGAGTCATGGAGTAACAAAACGGGAAGAGAAATCTCTTCCAATTATGTGGTGGGGCGGCTTTCGAGAGGAGGAGGTGCAGTTTTTTTTATGGTGAAAGAAAACCTTGTCTCTTTCTTTATATACCAAAGCCTAATTCCACCTAAGAAACTCGTTAAGAAACCGCTTGGACTCGTTAACTTAATTAGACCGTTATGGCTTCTAATCAAATAACGAGTCACTGCTGAGTCGCTCTCCATTTAATTAACTTAACAAGTCAATTAAAATACTAACGAGTCACTATCGAATAATTTATCAAGTTATTCATCAATTTCAATTGCTTAATTTGAGTAAACTTGCAATTTTAACCACCGATGTTCATCAATATATTCATCATATAAATATCGGTAGATACATCTCAATTTACAAGCCTAATTCCTACGCATTTAAATATAATTTGAATATCAATGATGCTGGTGACCTTTTAGGCCAAGATAATAAGTAGTTTCAGAGTAATAATAATAATCACTCAATTACTATTATTATAACGATTAACGAAAAGATCTAGCAATCGCTATAAGCCCTTAAATTATCATGAACTCCACACTAAGACAATTACTAGCGTGAACACTAAGTTCCGTGTGAATCACATTTAACCAACCTAGTAAATGAATCGATACACAATTATCTAAATTGCATGATAATAAAAGTAAATCAATTTTCATCGATTTCAACACCTCCACTTCATTTTGGGAAGGTTCTTTAGGAATTGCTGAGGTTGGGCGTGGATGATTGGCATATTAGGGATAAAGTAGTTTCCATTTCTATTGATAATGCTTCAGCCAATGACAATTGTATTTCTAGGTTGAAAGTTGATTTAGTAATAGGAGAGAAATCTACCTCTTGAGGGACTAACTGTTTCATGTTAGATGTTGTGCGCACATTTTGAACTTGCTTGTCCAGGATGGTCTTAATATAATAAAACCTGTGGTGATGATGCAAAACTTATCAATAGGATTTGTCAAACAAGTTGTCCTCCCTGTTTAAGCTTTATGAACAATCTTTCAAAAACAATGATGGTCAACGATTCCAAACTAATCAAGAAGGGAGTAGTACAACTTCTGGGTTGGGAAAAGAAGTTTTGAAATGTATCTAGAAAGTGCTGATGTAATTAGTAACTCAAAGTCTGTTCTTGAGTTTTATCTTGAGGAGGCTCCTTTGAAATATGCCCCGAAATTATGTTTGATGTATTAACTTGGTGGATGGCTAATGAAGTAAAATATTCTATTCTTAGTAAATTGGCAAAAGATATTCTATCTATTCCAATTACTAATGTCAGCTCGAATCAACTTTCTCAGCACTCCAGAAAAGTGGTAATTGATCCTAAGAGAGCTTCTATGAAAACTCAAACTGTCAAGATGCTTCTTTGTGGAGGTGATCAGCGGTGAGATGATGGACTTAAGAAAGGGCGACAAAAATTGTAAGTCTTGTTTTATGTTTCTATCTAATCGACTGCCTATTGTAATTTGTAGCTCAAAGAACCCGAAGAAGAAACTTTGCAATATCATTTTGGTGAAGAATCTCTAGCGGCTTCTTCAACCATTCCAAATCTGCCTCCCTCAGTGCCAACTACATAGCTAGTGATGAAAATGTTATGAGGCTTTAATCAATTGTAATAATTTTCTGAATGTTTGTTTATGTCACTTTGCCTTTTACCTTTTCTTATGAACTTGAATACTTGGAAGTGTTAACAGGATGATTTCTTAGTTTAGCCATTAGCCAATGATGAATTGTTTCTGAGGCATTATTGGCTTTGCAATCTGAATTTATAAGTTGTAATAGTCCTTGATACTGAATTTTTGAGGGATTCCTTTTCCGAGGCAGTATTCTGATTTACAAAGAGTATTTTATGTGCCTTAAACAGCAAATGGATACTTTTGAATGAGTAATGGATACATTTTTCAGATATTTTGACCCGGTAGCATTTAAGCAGATGGTCCGGGTATCCGCCCGACATCAAGCTTCGGATTGGTTCTCGATCCATGCGACCGAAATTCTACCTGGCCCGGCTCTCGATCATTCAATAGCTTTATCGGGCGGATCCTCGGATCATGTTATCCGGTCCGAACCGAACCGGTAACAAGCCTACCCACATGTAACGATTATCTTGAATAAATAACAAGGCCAGGCCACTTTTGTGCACGGTCAGAGCGCAATCGCATTAGGCCTCCGTTTTAAGGGGTCCAAATTTTTCAGAAATGTATTACTATATGTATTAATCCATATGAGATATTGTTACTATTTTTTTTTTAATTGTACTCTTTGCATATCAAGTTCCACTTATAATGAAATACTAGAAATCTAATTTTTTCCTTTTCATAATTAAGGGTCCATTTTTAATTTTCTCATTAGCCCCGAAATGCCAGCTGAATCCGCCTCGTGAATAATGGCGAGATCTTGTTCCAATCTATTTTAATCGATACTTTCACTTTCAAGACATAGAGTTTTGACCATCAATAATTTTCATATTTTATAAAAAAATCCTATTATATTTTTATTAGATTCAAAAATTTGAATAGTTTATCTTGAACGAGTATAACTAGGTTAAGTGTACTATGTCTTTCCACTAACAATTTAAAAATTCTTTAAGCTATAAAATTTTAATTTATTAGTAAGTGCCTAAACCCATAACAATATATATTTTCGTTTAGTAAATTAAAACTAATTCCTACTAACTGAGAAATGTTCTCAAACCTGATCCATCAATGTTTGAGACTCTAGTTAGTACCACTAAGTTTCAAGATTATTGGTGGTTAACTAATACTCTATATAATGTTAAGATGCATGCATTCCTTCAACATTTGTCCATTAACGTATATCCTATATATATTTTATAATTATCCATTTGAGACTCATGTATGTTAATGTAGCTTAGTTAACTAAAACAGTAGAAGGATAATTTGATAATAATAAGTGCCGCCTTAATCGACTTATAAGTTTTAGATTAGATATGCATTTCATCTTTAATAAAGGTAAAATCTATTTGTGAAGTGGAAAGTAAACTCCTGATAATGATCTCAGGCGGCTTCACGTTTTGGAATTATTAGTGGTATTTGACATGCATCAACGTTCTTGCAAAATCTAATCACATTATTTAGTGAGTGGTGACCCTTTTCTATTTTACAAAAATGATGATCATGGAGATTTTACTATTCTTGCAATTTATTTTCATTGAATCTTAACATTTTTCTAGACAAAAAAGTTTTACTTTGAATTGATTTTATTCCTTAGTGTAACAATGAAATTGATGCTATTAAATTTATTTGCATAAAAAAATTAAAATTTAGTCTTTCATATTTTTAATAATATAATTGAAGAATTATTGATATGATTATGAACATTTCACCTCAAAAATCTAAAACTTCAATAAAAATGAGTTGGGGACAACACCAAGATTAATGTTTAATCAACGGTAAATTATCAAACGGCCCCGCATAATACGTAGACAAGTTGCACTTTAGTCCCTCTTAATGCAATGCCTGGGTAAATGGTCCCCGAGTATTAGTACACCGTGCAATCTAGTCCTTAATTTAACGTTGGCGCACTTTAACTAAACACGCAGCGTGTCATGCCACGCACAATTAATATGGTGGCGTTAAGTGAAGAAAAGCGTTACGGGTAATACGCCACGACATCTTGGCGGAGGAAAATCCTATATATGGTATGTTTGATTGCTTAGCTTCTAGATTTCTGGGATTAGAGATTAAAAATATTTGTTTAATATTACTTATGCTTAATAATATATTATTAAGCCTACTTTGAGTTTAATCATAGATTAATAAGTCAATTTTTTCTTTACTTAGGGATTAGAGATAACACATATTTGCTTAATATCATATCTTTGGATGGGGTTTCTGTTTATTATTTTGTTGTTTATGTTGGGTTCTATGATTTAATAATTAATTTGGGATTTTTTAGAAGACTAATGGAAGACACCCTAAGTTTGAAATAGGTATGCTTTTTAGTTTTAGGGAGGAGATAAAGGTTGCAATAGATACATGGAATGTGAAGAATGCAAGAGATATTAAGTATATGAAAAATGTTAAAAGTGGTTAGAGTAAGATGAAAGATAGCTGAGTTTAGATTTGTTCATCTATGCTAAGCAATTGAGTGGAGAAATAGCCTTCAGTTAAGGAAATGTTACTTAGAACACACATGTATTCCTGTGTATGACAATAAGACACTGAAATCTCCATGGCTTGCTAGGCATTATGAGAAGAAATTTAGAATGCACCTAACACTAAACCTTCAGATTTTAGGAAAGAAATGGTGCTTAAGCTTTGTTAACATGTAAGTAAATGACAAAGCCTCTTTGTAGACAAACTTATTCTGCGGTAATATATGGTGATGAGGAGAAGCAATTGTAGGCTATAGGATTATCAGATTAAGCACGCGCATAAATCCAAGGAGTTCTACAGAAAACAGCTTGAAAACAAGAGAGCAATGTAGTATTTAGAGATATACGTGTCGCATCAGAAAGGCGGTTCAAAAGTGGATGTAAAAGACTAAGAGGTGCCGATGGTTTGTCATTTGAAAACAAAAAGAGGAGGCCAACTATTAGTTGCAGTTGGAATTGATCCAAACAATAATATTTTTCCTATTACATATGCATTAGTTGAGTTTTGAATAAGAGCAATAGAGTGGGTTTTAGAATACTAGAGGAAGAGCAATGAGCTACAATCAAGACAGAGAACAAAATGAACGGATTCCATGAAGGATGCGTAAATGATTAATTGAAGCTTTCAAGTCTGTTTTTCCAAATATTGATCATAGATTTTGTGTAAGACATCTTCATGAGAATTTAAAAAGGGTAAGCTTCAAAGCTTAGACATATAATACATTACGGTTACTGCAACTTCCTACAACAATACCAATGAAGCAATGGAAAAGATGAAACGGTTGGATATCGGGCTCTTGGGATGGCTCAAGACAAGCAAACCTAGTCAACAGAAGAGGTCTTATTTCTCACAACATCTCCCAAATGTGATGTTCTTTCTTAATAAATACGCGTGAGGTCTTCAATTCTTTTCATACTGATGCCAGGATAAACAAGTTTCTATATCGATGAAAAGGGTAAAAGATTTAACGACGCAAGGTCAAAATTCAAACGAATAAGTATTTAATCAATTATAGAGGGCAAAAGTTGTGTCCAAAATCAAGATCCAAACTTGTTAAAAATGTCAAGGAAGCATCTGGTTGTATGCCTATGAAGTGTGATAAAACACACTATCAAGTGTACTCTGGAGAATCATCAAATCAATGGGTTGTGGATTTTGAGAGAAGGCAATGTTCATGTAAAAAATGGCAGCTTAATGGCCTTCCTTGCAAGCATGTTTGTGTTGCAATCACGATGAATGGTGAATATATTGAAGAGTATGCGGATGATTGTTATACAGTTAGCACTTACAAACAAGTATATAGCCATTCAATCATGCCTATGTCTGGGCCTAATACGACCTCCAACAGAAGTGTCGCACCTCCTCTTATAATCTCGTAGAAGAGTTGGCGTAATTAAAGAAGCTAAGTGGTGAATCTCATTGAAGAAGAAGATAATGGGAAAAAGGTATGCAAAGTTAGGAAGTATTTGTGCAAAATAATGCAAGGAATCAGGCCACAACAATCGTGTTCGCAAGGTAATCGACTTGCTCTATTTATTATTCATTTGTTATATGATACTACCTCGTTTTCTAATTCTATGGTTGCATAAGCATACACGACAATGTCCAAAATTGACCAATGTGCTAATCGATGAAGAAACATACAACAAAATGTCTCAAACTTCACCCATAGTGGGGCCAAGACCACCACCGAAAAACAAAAACATCACAAAGGTTTGTGCCACATGCTGGAATTCCTTCCATGAAACCAGTGGGTACCTCAACTGCTAGAATTGTCATCAGGTCACCATCACTAACGGCCGGACCTTCACGCAACAACTCCCTTCGCATCTCCGTGAAGAGCAATGACAAAGAATTTCACAATGTAAGCCTTTTCTTCAAGCATGCCAAAATTTAGAACACGGAGGATCTATCACAACAATAAAAATATTATGTTTTTTTGTTGCTTAGTTGATTTCAATTTTTGGATGTTTAGTTGATAACTTGATTCTAGTTTTTGGATAGCCTGTAATATTATGTTTTCAAGCAGGCCAAGTTTTTGTAACTTATGTTATTATGCTTTCAAGCACTCCAAGTTTTTGTAACATTTCTCTAATATGCTTAAGACTTGAATGTAAGATATGTATGGAATCTAACATACTTTGGTTCTTATATTATTTTTGCTACTAGTATTGACAAATAGGTCACTTATTATTGCAACATCCAAAATCATACAACTTTAATATTACAACATCAAAGAAAGTGCTACAAATAAGCTCACTAAAACTAATAAAACAAGAAGAATCTTGACTTTTCTTCTCAATACTTCAATTTTATTTTCCATCTTGTTGCATTTTTTAAGAAGTTTCAATATAATTGTCTTCTCCCTTATTGAAATCATGGGATCCTTCCATGCCCACATTTCACAACCAAATTTCACCCTTGGACACTTCACGAAACGTTGACCACCACTTTTCCAAGAAGCAATGGGATAGCAAACTAACCCACTATGACACCTAATAATTTCATTGTCCATACCTCCTAAATACGAAGATCCATCACTTTGAACCATTATATAAGATTCTTAAGAATTTTGAATAAAAAAAGGGAGGAAGATGGAGTAAGAGTAAGGTTTTACAAGAGAAATGGTTAAATAGAGTCGAAATGCATGGTTTTGGAGGGAAAAAAAGTATTCTATTGAACGAGGGAAGCATTTTGGAGGGAAAATGAATAGGTGTAAATATTAAGTGTCAAAAATTCGATTTTGCCCCATAAATGTGGTCTACTCACATGTTTCTGTTAAAAATTAATGCCAACGTTAAATTAGGGACTAAACTGCACCAATTGTACTAATATCGGGGATCATTTGAGCAGACCGTACATTAAGAGGGACTAAAGTGCAACTTGCACATATTATCTGAGACCATTTTAATAATTTTCTCTTTAATCAACTACGACATTAGCTCTAGCCTACTAGAAAAAATAATTAAAAGTTCAATTACTATTGCTATTAGGTATATATTAAAAATCCAATGTCATGTTTCATAGAAACTTCAGATTTCAATCCACGCACTTTCAACCAAATCAGAAGATATATAGTACCTCTTTCATCTTAGAAATTAGAAGTTGTCTGAATTTTAAATTTTGATAGTTAATTTTCTATTGCAATTATTTTTATATGTATAATAATTCAACCATCCAAAAAAAATAGTCCACCTTCTATTTTGTTATGATGATTTCTTAAATCTTGACATTAAATATATTTCAATGTGTTATATAATATTTTATAAGAAACATACCAAAATATAATATTTTCACCCTAATTTACTATTAACATTATAATTTTGATTCAAATCAAAATTATGTTGTGTATTACTTAAGACATCAAAAATTATTAATTTTGATTTTTAAAAATGAAAAATAATCGATCTCTGAAGGATGGAGAAAGCATTATTTATCAAATGTTAATATTTTTTATACTAATTAAAACTCAAAAAAAAAAAATTAATCTAGGTATCTAGCCTCTTGTGATCGATCCAAGTTTGTAAGGTTGACTACTAGGATCTCGTTAGCCCACACACTTAGCGGGTTGGATGAGGTCCTGCTATTGGACTCACATTTTTACTAACTCGAGCCATTCGACCAAGCCTGTTCTCGACTCGTTAAGCCCCTTAATACATGTATAGGTCTGCTGTTGACCGTTACTACTCTCTGTTACACTCCATTCAAATCAAGAAACATGTTTCATTTTTACTTTTGTAAATTATTATCTTCGTTCCAATATAAGAAATTATTTATGATTTAAATATTGTTCCGATATGATAGATTGCGTAGACAACCACATCAAAATATATATTATTAGATGGATAGTGTTCTTTCTCCTATTAGAATATTCTCTTATTATGTTGATAAAGTACTTTTGAACTATACAATCTCTTATATTAGAATGGAAGGAATAACTTTTAAAACAAACAAGTAAAACATAGAGTGTTGTAAAAAATGTAATAAAATGTAATAGGAAATCGAACTCTTATCTCATTTTCCTCAATTCATAATATGTAACAGGCTGCACATCCTATTGTATACGGAGTATAAAAGTCGTCATAATAAATCTAAAAATTGTTGCAATATACTTAAAATTTGTCGTTTCTTAGTTGTATCATGTATGTATGTATAGGCTTCGGATTCTTTGTTACACTTTTGTACGACACTCTTTGTTATACTTTTATTATTTATATATTTTTTCAATCTTTCAAGCACACTACTTTATAGAATCATATTTATATATCTATAAATAATTCAAAACAATTGACATTTATATTTTTCATGACATATATTTGACTATTGATAATTTTGACCATTAAAAAATAATTTAACAAAAAAATTTGTCTTGAAAAGCAAAAATGACAAAAAAAATTGAATTGTAGGTAGTATAGACAATAACGTTAGAAAGATAATTGATTAAAATAAGGTGCTTCAAAGATTAAAAAAATAGATACTAAATTTAAATGTAACAGGAAGTGTCAACACAAAAGTATAACAGAAGATCCTAACCAGTTCACGAGAATTACAATGGTACAACTTTTACCACTACAATGATTAGAGGAATGCCCCCTAAATAGTGGATCCCCCTTTCTCTTTGCTCATCATTGATGCAACTTCCCTTCTCTCAAAGAGGCCTTTTAACATGTAGGAAAGGAACAATAATAGTCTAACATGCCAAATGAAAATATTGAGGGAGGGGAAGGGGAAGGGGAAGGGGGGTTCCAAAGTAAACCAACGATTTTACCTCACTTGAGGGATGAAATAAAGCAACTTATTTTGCTCCATATTAATGTACATTGTCAGCCATACAAATTGTCAATTGCGAATGGTTGCTAAAGAATCCTCAATGGAAGTTCAGGATAACCCACCCTCTCCTTATGTCTTTCAAAAAGATCTTTAAGCGCTTCAACGAACTGGCCATGCACTTCAGCTACCTGCAGTTAAATCACGTCGCACAAACGATCGGGCATAACCATCATTCCATGAGTTTTGCAATGTGTGGAGAAGAAAAAACCCACTGCTTCTACAGAAATCTAAACTGAATGTCTGTTGAGTTCATCAAGAAAAGTACCTCTTCCATAGATGGTTGCGGATTCTTTTTTAGCTGAATCGGTTTACCAACCACCACATGCATAGGACGACGGAAAGGAAGAGGTGTACTGTAACGGAAAAAAAGATGAGATTGAAATAGCTTATTAAACAGGAGATATACTTTTAGTTATAATTTTTTACTAAGAATATGTTAACCCATTTTACTCCTGCATTCTACAGACTTGAACTCATCTAGCTAAATTTTTGTGACACTTGAATTTCCCAAAACCAAACTTTTAGCTTGAAATGGGAATCTTCACCAGCAACATGTTTAACATCCAAAAAAAGAAAGAGCATATAACAGATTGAAGATGGTATGGTGAGTTTCTGACAGCAGACACATCAGTTAACACACAAGCGCAGAGGTTGACATACCCAAGAAGTCCCCAGAATAAAATGGGGGTGAACTTTATAGCTCTTGAAAAATCTAAGTACAGTTTTCCACTGGGTTTCCACCACTTGTACACATCACTCTGCAAAATTTGTGTGAAACAAAAATTGAATATGCCAACAGTGTTTTAGAGAAAGAAGAAAGCAAATTCATAAGAATGACAAAGCATTATTTATCAGTCGTAAAAACCCATATCCTATTCTAAGTTAATACTTAAATTTGGTAGAAACAAACTGATTGGAAGTCAGCGGCATGAAAGAGCTTCCAAATATCTACATGAGGTATATAATGAGAAGCGAGAAAAATATAGTTCTCACACAAATAGTTGGCTTGATATCAAATGCCTCAACTAGTAGAAAGACTTTCCTTTTTCGATATTCCGAATTCATAACTCATACACATGATTTCTACTACATTCAGATGAACACAAAATGATTCGGATGAACACAAAAATGTATACCTGGCCAAAGCAGAAAACTGGAACTAAAGGTTTGCCCATCTCCATCGCAAGGCGAACAAATCCTTTTCTATTTTTTATGAATGCAATCTGCACGAGAGAATAACAAGATTAAATAGCAGGAGGTAAGAATCCATAATGGGAACACTACTAGTCATCCACTTTTCTACAAAAGATGGAAATGGTGTACAGAATCAAGGTATTGTTGCGCATTATCACATTAATCTCTAGACTCTAATTGCTGCAACTTGCATCCCGGACACATTTCACAGTGTTTTCAAATACATAAAATATTAATCTAAAATCTTCAGTTCAACCTTAAGAGAGTATCAGAACATTATAGATGATCTCTTGTGCCATTGGAGAAGAAACTTATATACTCAACTTAGGCTCTTAGGAGGTCCCCAACAAAAAAAAAAGAATTGAAAAAAATTCAATAATAGCATGTCATTCCTAGTATCCTTCTGTCAGAGCTCTATGCAAACATCCATATCAACTTATTAAAACAACAAATAATTGAATGTAAACAGGGATACATGACAGATGAAGCTTCAGAAGACCCGGATAACAACTATCATGGATCCCCAAGCTCAATTTAGAAACTGAAAGTTCATACTCAGAGCCTCTTTTCATCAAGCATTTAAATATTTAAGGAAGGGGGGGCTTTTTACTTATGGCTTCTAAAAGATTTTCTATTCAACAACTATCATTAGCAATTTTAATCTATTCAACTATCATGTGCTTAGCAATTTTATGCAAGAAACCCAACGTGATCAAATGGAATATCAGGGGAAGATATTCTAAAATCTAAACAAAATGAAAGAAAACGCTATGCCCACTATAGGCTATATAATGAACTATAGGGCCTCACCGAACTATAGGCTATATGGTAAGACAATATAAGATAATCTAGGAGTTAATATGTCAAACTAAACCTCGAGAACCAGCATCTGCCAAAATGCCCTCTTGAACGCCACCTGGGACAATGATGCAGCTGTAACCATTCGACAAAAGGGATGCAAAATTTTTCCTTGTTGCAGATGTAACCCCTAACCATGACCATATATGCCTCAAGAATGGCGTATAAAACACCTGACCATATATTCAATTCCTTTTAGAAGAAGGAATAAGATATAAAATAGAAGAAAACCATAACATGCGAGGCATTACAAAGCCTTACATGAGAACTTACAAGGACTTTAACTTATACGAGAAGAGGCATAAAACACAATAAGATCGGCCAATTAGAAACAACTTGATTAGCCCGTACTTGTGAATGGGGCTTATATCCAAAAACTAAAACGAAATAAGAAAACAACAATAAAATTCATGTTATATTTCTATATTAAATGCATAGTACACATGGTCATATATGTAAAATGGGAAAGAGTCTGATTTAGTACACATACATATAAGTAAGATGGATAGTACACATATATCAACTCCCCCATCTCCTAATTTTGGTAAGATTAGGAGATGGGATGTTTGGTTGTTAGCAGAAACTATTAAATATACTATATTATGACAAATTAATCATAATTATCCCTTCTACATTGGTGGAACATAAATCCACTAACTACTATTCGGTTAAAATAATCTTCCAACTAATCATATCATAATACGATCAAGTAACAATGAGTTAACTAATTCAACAAGAACATAATCGAAAATGGATCCAAAAACATAGGCCTCTTCAGGATCAAAAGCTTTGACATCCTCTACATACAAGCTCACTGGAAAGTAACCACAAGCATGCTTGCATATATACCTGGCAACATCGACACCATTACAACTTTTACCCCTTCTAACATCAAATACATAACTTCAACAGCAAATCAAACTAAAAAATCTAACAAAAAAAAAAAATTCCACATAATCTAATTCTCAAACCCAAAGCTTCAAACAGTTCCAAGATACTAACCTTCCTAACTTTCTGCCCCATTTGCTTCTGTCATCTATAGGAACCACCATAAACATCACCAACAATCCAATTACCCTGAAAACCCCATAAAAGACATCATTTTTCAATCATGGTATTTCTATAAACCACAAAAAATCATTATTCAATCATGGTATTTGTAAAAACCACAGAAAACATCATTTTTCAATCATGGTATTTGTAAAACCCACAAAAAACATCATTTTTCAATCATGGTATTTCTAAAAACCAGAAAAAACATCATTTTTCAATCATGGTATTTGTAAAACCCAACAAAGACATCATTTTTCAAACATGGTACTTCTAAAAACCAGAAAATAAATCAGTGGATGAGAATTACACTAGAAATTTGGATAAAGGGAGGAAAATGAAGGAAGCCAAGATCACTATAACAATGAAATGAATAGCTCCAAGCCATAATATCATTGCCAAAATAGTTTCTGGCAAAGAGCCCTGCAAGCCTTTGAACTCCGCCGCCGTTGACGACAGTGGTGTCTCGCCGGGAAACCCCTTTGACGGCGGCGATGTGTTCGTGGCGTCGCCGTTCACCTCCATCTTATATTATAATGATAATTATTGTAATTATTTATGCAAAAATCAAAAAAAGTATGGATTTTTTATACTTGTGAGCAAAAGTAATGATGAATTAATGAGATATATACATATATATATATATGGTATGATGATTTTATTTGATTAGTTTTAATAGTTCCAGCAACTTCGTAAACATCAAAGAACTTTGTAGTCACAACTCACATGTGGCGTTTTTATTACATCGTCTTGTAAGATTACAGCGTTCGTCCCATCAATATACACACACCCAAATAGTATTTTTTTAGAAATTAAATAGTATTTTCTGCCAGGCAATAATTTCTATCATTCTGGCTGACATAAATAGAGAGGGGATAAAATAGTCGTTTAATGCACAGCTCTTCTGACTGTCCATGTTGTAATAAAGTAATAAATCACTCCATACCTAAAACATGTTACATTTAAATTTTAATAATTAACTTTTAAATTTTTAAATATTTTTATGATGGATTTAATTTTATTTATAAAATATAATAATAAAATATAATATTTTTTAATTATTTTTTGTTATTTATAAGATAATTTTGATCAAACCAAAATTTTATATATTAAACTTGGCTTTAGTGTTTGTAAATTTTGATCATTAAACAATTTTTGTTTTTATTTTTATTATTTTTCACAAGTTGTTTTTAAATTTGACTTCTTAATTATTTTTTCATTTATTATTGAGTTGAAGTTGGGTAGTTATTAAAATTAATAAAACTTTACAATTTTATTACATAGTTTTCAGTAGAATATTTTTTTTTAAAAAGTGTATTTGGTTCATAAATTAGTGATAATAGTTTTAATATACATTTGTTACTAATACATGAATTTTTATTTGAAACATAATTATATATTGATAATAGTTCAAAGTCTATTATTTTAAATCATTAAAAATGAAAATATACAAAAAATTTCCAGTTGGAGACAGTATAATTGTGGTAGTAATTGAATTCAGAATTGAGTCCTAAAAGTTTGGCAGTAGTCGGTAGATAGGGTGCTGTTTATGACAAACATGGTTGAAGAAATTAAATCAAATCAAAGACCCTGGTTGGTGGCTTGGTGCAAGGGTTAAAAAAAGATATTTCAATACACAATTGCACACATTAAATTTATAAAATAAAATAAAATTTATGGATTAAGAAGTTTATGTTAAGGTTAATATGAATTCTCAACTTAGTTGGACTAATCATATAGTATAATACTTCTTATTAATATTTTTAAAAAAGATAAATCTAAAACTTCATTGTCCATTTTCTGAGATTCCTAATATGTTTGAGTTCTAAAAGTTAGACATTCACAATTGATCCGATCATGAAGCAATTTATGGAGTTGGAAGATAAATCTCCACTATTAAAGCAAAACACATTTCACA
Organism: Lithospermum erythrorhizon; assembly: GCA_019722365.1. Lineage (NCBI taxonomy): Eukaryota > Viridiplantae > Streptophyta > Magnoliopsida > Boraginales > Boraginaceae > Lithospermum > Lithospermum erythrorhizon. The sequence goes on from JADFUC010001797.1 coordinate 664,298, forward strand.
ATAAACCTGATCTTGAACTATTTTAAACTATTATCAATTGGTTTAAGGTGAATTTAGTAAATATTATATATGACTTTAAATAATTCACCATTCAATTAGTCCACATGATTACTGAAAATCAACGTGTTTCATGTCAATGGAAGACTTACCCAATCGTCTATATTGAATACGGAGTAGATCACCCAACATATAAGATGATTTATACTATTAACTAGTTGATTTTAATGTTAAAATTCATAAATCCTTTAAAACCTTAACAACTCTTAATAACAACTATCTAGAATGTTAAATGTTATGGCCATATTTCGTAACAATAAACAAGTAATACGGAGTACTACATTTTCCTAGACGACATAAATAATTTGGTTGGGATAGATAATTAACGTTCCTCTTTGTAGTTGCTTAACCCAACTCTCCATCCTAGTAGATGGCAATCTTTTCTTTAGTTTATTTTTCTTATCTTTACAATCTTAATTTTATTTGAAATATTTATCAACTTATATTATAGAAAATTATATTTTTATATTTTGATACGACTTTTTATTTATTTTTTGTTATTAAATTATCAACCCAAGCCAAATTATAGTTTATATTAATTGGCGTTTATATTTTGATGTATTTTTGATTATTTTTTTCTTGTCTACGTAATGGGAAGAATGGTAGAAGAAGAGAAAAGAGAGCGGAAAAAATATGTTTAATAATTCACCTTTCAATTTGTCCACATGATTTCTGGAAATCAACGTGTTCCATGTTAATGGAGGACTTGTCCAATCGTCCTATATTAAATAGATCATAACATATCTTATCAAAAAAAAAAACTAACTCTCCACCCCCATTCACAATTGAGCCTTACCAGATTGCCATGCTTGGGGCATGGTTACTCTGTCAGTGTATCCACTCTCCACACTTAAATCCAATGATCGATGCTATTCAAGTTTGGATCATATGAGTAGTTGAAAATATGAGTAGTTGAAAGGATCCATCATGCATTAGTTGTTGTATTATTTTAATCAAAACAAGAATAAACATTATTATCTCCAACATTAGAAAAAAAAATGTTTTCATTCTAATGTTAATATTTTAGTAGATAATGTCATTATGATGTATAGTCTAGTAATAATACAGCTCACCTATTACCGAAAAATCATCATACATAAGTATGAGATAGATACACGAAAAAAGTGAGTAACCATCCTCTTATAAAAAAAAATATTTGTAAAAGTAGGTTATAAATAATATAGCTAAATAAAATAAAAAACTGTTAAATAAATTAATAGCATATGTTCACTAATTAAACAAGTATTAGATTTGTAAAGCTAATAATATAAGGAATAAAAATATATGTAAAGAGAATGGTATTGTATATTGAATATGTATGCGAGATTGTGTATTGAATGTGTATTGAATTATTGCTAGTTTAAAACTTAATTTTGAAATTTGAGCGATAGGCTCAAATTGAAAATAAAACCGGAGGCTGATAAATTGGGCCAGTCGGAGTTGGCCCATTGCTTTTAAAGAAGCAGATACAAAATAAATTGATTAGATTTTTTATTAAAAATCGAAACAAGCGATAAAGATCATGTGTAAAGAATGTCCAATCATCATGCCTCATGTTTCCATCAACATGGAGATATTTCAGCCTCATGGGGTGTGGTCAATGAGCAATTTAGATTAACTTGATCCATATGTGTTGAGATATGCATTTATAAAGTGGGCAGCCCCGTTCGTCTAGGTCTAGAATTGAGCCGTCCAGCGGTACCGTTGTCGGCGTTCATCTTTTTCTTTATAAAGATTTTTATTATAATACTTTATGATTTTAATTTATTATTATTATTTTGTTATGAGTATCTATTTAATAAAGTTCCTCTATGATAAATTATGGTTTTTCTGTACAAAATATTAATTAATTTTATCAATTGATTAAGTAAACTAAAATTATGTTAATCCAATTAAATTCAGATTTTAAAATAAGTGGTAGGCTCGGAGGCCATTTCGGGATTGGTTCGACTTCGATGAAAGTTTGCCGAGCCTTAGGATCGACTTGTTTAGTGAGCGAGCAGAGCCAAAAACTCTTACCGGTATTTCGTTCGCGACTCTTTACTTTGGAAGATTTGACTTAACAACTAAAAATACTCAACATTGATTATAAATTAAACTTATTTAAATAATTTTTTGTTTAATATAATATTCTGACATGCAAGTATGTAATGTGTAGTATTTAATTGTATACATATCTTGATTTAGACTCTAATTCAGTTAATGAAATTTTTACTTCAAACGTGGGTTGACTAATTTTGACAAAAAAACCTCTCAGTTAAATTGAAATTGAAAATAGTGGCAATATTATTTTCTTCAAAACTAGCCAACTATGGTCAATCGAGATTCGATTCCCCAAAGTTAAATAGGATTTAGTGTATCTAAACTCGAAATAAAAGCTTCAATATGGTTCGAAGTGAAAACTGATTTGGTAGTCTAAATCGAGGTAAACCTTAATGTTAAACTAAATTGATTTTGAGTCAAACTCAACTTAACATTATATATATATTATTTTCAATTCTTAAATTAATAATGTAAACTAATCAATCCTGGTGAGACTCGAAAGCAAACTAGAGGGTAGTTAATGAAATGAAGCTCAACCAAGTGGCTCGGCTCGATCCATATGGAACCTGAAGCACAGTCAAGCTTTCTCGTGCTCGTTGGCTCTCGAGCCACTCCTACAGCCGGATCGGGTAGTTCTATTATATGAAATTATTATATATTAAAGACAAGTTTTTGTTATAATTTTGTAATGATACAAATTTATTATGAATGACCAATGTGTTGTTATGATGAAGTTTTTATTATAATCTAGTTCATGTCAATGTACTATTTATCTACTGACAATTAATGTTTATCATTATTATTTTTATGCACTTTATCCCTTTTAAAACTTGAAATTTACATCAAGTGAGATTGCTCGGAGCTCGGCTCGGTGTGTTGGCTCGCCGAACCGAGCCAAAATTTTTCCAGTTTGGGCTCGGCTCTACTCGTTAACGGTAAGTTAAACTAAGAAGGTCCCGAGAAACAAGATGCGCAAAACAATATTTTATGGAAAGGCTTTGAGCAGGAGGAAGTTGTTCTATTTTTGAACTACTGGATGTCATTTGAAATTGTAGTACTCCGAATATCAAACATTCAAGAGATATACTCAAATAATCAAGCTTGAATCGTATCGAGTATCCAATGTTTTTTTTGTCAAACGGGGTTGAGCTTTGGAAGAGTTTTTTCACTGAGTCGTCTCTAGTACTATTTTTAGGGTTCGATATCGAATCTAATCGAACAAGTTAGTTATGTTTGAGTCTAGTCAAACCCTGCGTGAGTTGCGGCATTTCTTGCAAACCCAATGCGGACAAACTAAAAAAATACTCCACATATTGAAATCTATATATGTATATTCATCAAAATGAGTACTACTATAATCCAAATTTATATATGTACAGCTAATTATGCAACTGCACAATTTGTTTTCACTAGTGTCATCTAAATGAAGTTAGATGTGACATATTCATCAAAATGAGTGTAGAAGAAGAAACGAAACAGAAGAACAAAAAAGCAAAATCCAGAAAATTAAAGAGCAGAAGCTGACAAAGTATGGTAATTGATGTAGATCTATTGATCAAATAGACTTCCATGCACTATCACAAGATACATCATATATCATATAATTAAGATTCTAACTCAAGAGACTTATGACATATTACATAATTAATCATCATTATGCCTGTCGAAATCATGGTCGAAGCACTTAAGTAAGCCATAAGTTATTGCCATTGAGATCCACCCCCCAAATAAAACTCTCATTGCAGGTAACAATGGTTTTGAACCACCAAAACTGGCTCCAGTTCCACCTGATAAAGCTAGTGCTACAGATGTTACTACAATTATAACAATGATCCTAGCTTCCCGGTTAGCTATACCAATCGCAGCCAATAGTGGTACCAAGGCTCCGCATAAAAATGATAAGCCTGACGCGATTCCAGCTTTATAAGGATTTGGTAGCCAGTTCACTTTGCCGCTTTCATGATTTGCGCGATCATCTTCAACTATTGCTCGCATCACAGGAGATTTCGAAGGACAATAACCATGCAAAGATTGTTGTCCTGGTGACTGAAAATTGGACAATTCAAATGGTCTATTATCAGAACTGATTCGAATTTTGATCTGACCTGCCTCATCATTTTCTGCGCTTGGCTTTGTATCGCAATTCATAATTGCAGAGAGCTCTATGTCCCGTTGGGTCGATACAGAAGCGAACTCTCCAACAGCCATACTACACGCTCCAGCCAGAGCTCCCGCTACACCCGATACAACCATAGATTGCTGATCCTTCATTGCAGCGCCTATTCCTAGCATTAGCGTCGATGTGGAAAGCAATCCATCGCTTGAACCAAGAATCGCTGCTCTCAGCCACTGAGCCTGTTTCAATCGCTTCGCCAACGTTGTTTGTTCAGGTAGTGTGACAGGCTTGTGGCCAACACAAGTAGACTCCAAAGATGGAGGAGGAGATGCCATGCTTGACAATTGGTCAGCCGAGGCGTGTGGCTTTAAAGTAGAGACACACTCAACAAGAAGCATCAAGCATATATAGTGAATGTAGTAATAGTAGACATTGTTTTTCAGGAAAGTGACTTCTGCATAGGCAAAACCGTAGGAAAGCAACAAAATAACCAAAAGTCTAAACAACGATACAAATATGTAACTATGATAGAAATATCAGTTAACATTTTGCCAATCATGACCTAAATATATTAAGTATTACATTCAAAGGTCAGAACAATAGTTCCTAACATTACATTCTTTTATGTCATTAAGAATATGATTTTTTTTATTCGAGTTGTATACGTTGCATAATAGAATCTCCTCCCAAATAGATGGAGTGTACAAAGAACAGCCGAATAGCGGTGGTCACTAAGATTATGAATCGCAACTAAAACTATTCAAATGAAGCCATAAAGGAAAAGGACAATCAATAATTTTAAGTTTTAACACATTCATTGTGTGAGATGAAATCGATATGAGCTAGGATTTAATGTTGCAGACAAGGTTAGTTACATAGTAAAATCAGGTACTTTCCTGTATAAGTGATAATTGCTATCCTAATAATGTATGATTACACTGATCTAATGGACTTTTTATTACAGAACTTTTGATAATAATCGACTGCATACCTCCTTTTCGCCAATTCATGATATCAGTTCTTTCGATCAAAGCCGCCGTCATGCTCGGCCTCTTCGCCTAACGCGCGAAATGGTCCGAGCAGGCCAAAGTCTCATGTCCAGACTGTCAAATTGGCCGGACTGAAAAGTGTGACCGCGCTGAGAGCAATCACAAACACTGACGATCAAGTCAATATTTTGATTTATGTGAGAGTACTAAATGTAAGCAAGGAAATGTACCAGCAACAGAATTCAAATTAAGCAACGTACCAATACGGCGTATTTATGCGCAAAGCACTACGACGTCATAAGTATTCCTCTCTCTCCATAAGATTATGGTACTTGTCAACATCTTGTGCATCAATTCACGAGGCCTTATCCGTGTGGGCCATTTATCAAGAGAAGTTTCGAGTCAAATAATAGTATATATATCATTGCCCCTTCGATGAATGGTCAGAGCGGAAGAATGATCATCGATACATTTGACGGTTGAAAAACCGCACTGAATAATACTTTCCAAAATAAATACCTGAGCGCTAGACGAATACCGCGGTTTTGACCTAATTCAACCGTTGAACCACTTTTATCTGCCAGCGCTTGACTCCATCCTTGCGGAATAATAAACACTGCCTTGCATTAATTTATCATTACCTCTCGTGATCGCGAAAATTTAATCGGGTTCTAAGTCCTATAAAAGGTACTTTATGACATTATTGTACTTTACTTTTTGTTTATCTACTTCAACTGTTCATATTCTCTCAAATTTTTCCTCGGCAACTGTTCATCTTCTACCATCTTAATACTCATTTTCCGGAAACAATTCATCTTCTACCCACCTGATACCCCTTTTCCAGCAATTATTAATCTTCTTCGTTTACTTCTTCATCTAAAGGATGTGGTTAACTCTTCAAACTTGCTCAAACACATGCATTTTACGTTGTCCTTTTATTCTTTATCACCTCCCCGAGTATAAGTACAAGGGCTTGAGGTATTTTGTAAGCCTGACCGGCATTACCTCCTCGCATGAGTATAGACGTGTTCCCCGAGGGGCGCCAGAATATGTGGGCTTAATGGTCATTTTGAAAAGAAAAATTTCGTGACCTTTTTGTATTCGCCCCCGTGATCTGGAATGATTTAGAATTTTATTCAATTTTTTCATCTGGGATTTTGTGAATTTGTGAGATATCGTGAATCTCGAGGTTAATTGATGTCTTCTTATTCTCAGATTTTGATGTTTGGGTATTAATTCTAGGGAATATTTGATGGATAAATGAATTGATTTTAGGTAGGATTTAGGGTCGATACTTAACAAATATATGTTAATAATTTTTTAATGTTCTTGGAGCCCTTTTTCTTTTTCCCAAAAGCGTTTATATTTTGGTCAAGATTTCTGTAACACTTTTGATTTGTTGTTTAACCCGCTGTCTTATACTGATGCAGATATGACTAGCGGTCCCAATCAAAGGTCCTCTTCCAATCCCCGGGCTGTACTCGGGCCTCGGCCCCCGGTAATAGATCCCGAAACCCTTGCCTTTTATAGACTTTATAAACTATCGTGTTGAAATTATCAAGTAAACATCCCCTATTAACACAGTGATCATCATCCACTTGTCGTCTTTACCGCCATCCGCGATTCCCTACACGCCTTTTCTTTGAAGACTTAGAAAAAATTTAGGGAATACTTCATTCCTCATTCGGTCAGACGAACTTCCGTGGAACGAGATACGGCTTTCGAACCGGTGGTCGATCCTTCCCAAAACCGAAGGTTCTTTTCCGCTGGTCAGCGATATATATAGAGTCAATGTCTTATGGCTGTAGGTTTCCTTTCTCCCTTTTTGTAAATAACATATTGTTAGCAAGAAACCGCGCCTCTGGCAAATTTGTTCTAAATAAGCGGTTAAATAACTATCTTCATAGTAGCTTGTAGGGTAGTCCACATAAACCCCTCCGTAGATTTATTTTTTAGCTGTCATAACGTCTTCCACTGGGTGCTACTCTCTCGCCAAGTCGAATTGGAACATTTTTGGTGACCCAAAGACGACAAGATCGCAGGCGACCGCGATATTCGGTTGGTGTTTCATAAAAGGCGTACGGAAGAGGCGATCCCTCAAGCGTACGTGGTTCCTTAGGGTACGCCAAGCCACCCATCGCATCTAAGAAGATGCCTGCCGTGGTTAGAGCCCAGCTTGAGACATTGAAGTATTTGACAAACCGCTGTATTATAAGGTCTTCTATGAAGAGGGAGTCCTCATCCAAGCGGGTTTGATTCAATCCAAAGAATACGACCCTACCTTGGTGCCTCAAGTCTCTTGGGGTATAATATTATAGCATGATTATTTGTTACACTCTTGTTTAGTATTTCTGCTTTTTTCTTTTTGGGATTTTTATTAACCTTTTTATTTGTGGAGATGATGTCCTTAACGTAGCCCAGCGGTGCGTCGAGCCTAAGGATGTTCCCTTCTTCACAATGGCGGGTGAACGCCGGCCATTATTCCATAAATCCAAAGTCGAAGGTTCCTACAAGCTCGAAAGCACTCTTTGCAAGGAACGAACTCTTCCCTTCTACTACCACAACCTGGGCCGTGAACTTCCACTCCCCAATCACGTAGCAAAAGAGGCCTGGGCGCCTCGAGAACGGAGTTCCAAAGTACGCCGGCCGGCCTAAGCGGATTGAGCATGACCATTTCTGAGGATCTTCCGAATACCTCTCCTCCTCCTCCTCCAGCCTAGACAAGGTCAATCCAATTGCCAAATTCGCCTCAGGTAAGATAATTCTACCTCCCTTCGGGGCTCGCTTTAACCTAAGACGGAAATGGATTCAGGGCCTAGGGTCAGCTTAGGCTACTCAGCCAATTTCTTGAGCCTGCCGTACACTTTGCCAGGCGGGTTGAAGGTCACCACGGATACCACCTTCCTCGGAAGAGGCACGCACGCCTTTCAAGCTTCATGCCGCTGATATTGTGAAATGATCAAGGACGGATTTCACGAAGCTCAATAATCCAATGGAGGTTCAAGCTTCTATAGCTCGCTACCTGATAAAGGTAACTCTCTTTTCGCTTTTCTCTTTTTGATTTAAGAATCGGACTAACTTTGCCCTTCTTCTTTCTCATGCACAGGCTCTGAACGCGAGTCATTCCTTGGGTCTACGTGACGATGCCCTCGACATTAACGCATGAAATTGGGGTTACGTGAGGAAGAGGCAAGCCCTCGCACTTCAAAAGAACTTGTCCAGAAGACTGAGGATCTTAAGGGGGAAAATGAGAAGTTGAAGACCTCTCGTCGCAGCCTCAAAGCAAGAAAAGAGGCCCAAGAACAACGATATAAGAGGGCGGAGTGTTCGAGTTCTCGCACACTCGCCACCTGGAAGCCGAGAATGTGGGGCTAAACAGCCGCTTAAAGAACGCCCAGATGATGGCCGACTTCTCCAAGAAGAGGGCGGATGAAGCAGCCCAAAAGCTCAAGGAGGTAGAGGAAGCGGTTCCCGGACGGATCCAGGAGGCAATCCGCGACTACCAGTTTTCCGAGGACTTCAGGAGGGAAGCTGGCAAGGACGCGGCTTACTGCTTGTGCCGTTTCACCCGGACTTATAAGGAGGTGAATCCCGCGATCGTGGATAACTATCGCGAATTCATCCAAGGCGACGAGGTACGGTTCCGCCAACCGCAACTCACGCCCCTTTTAACTCCCGAGATTTAGGCGGCAAGAGCCTTTCCTCGCGACAATGCCCCGACTTCTTGATCTTTTAATTAGATTATTTATCTCAGAATTTCGAATTTTATGATAACAATGTTATAACATTATCTCACATATGTTTTAACTTATCTTGTTCCTTTGATGAACTTCAATTTCAGATTTTTCATGAATTTCACTCGTATCACTTCATGACTTCAATTTCGCATAAAGCTTGCTTTTAAGAGCTTGCCCCTGTTATATGCAGCCGCCTAGTGAAAGCGGCTTAGCAGCTCCTGGTAATTATCCCTTGTTCCCCTCAGATTTGCGGTCTTTTGTTCTTGCCGAGCCGTTAATACAATGTGGCTCGATATTATATGCTGCCACCTAGTAAAGCGGCTTAGCAGCTTTACCTGGGCCATGTGTATAAGAGCAGAGCTTCCTCTTTATTGGCTAATTGCTTTATTAGCGACTAGTTGGGGTTTTATTTAAGAATTTAATGAGTGATCGCTTCGTCTTTTGGTCTAGAATTATACTTTGGATTAGCATAACACGGCGTTTAGCTCGTATAATTTTAACATATAACATAAGAATAGAACCGCTTTTATTAATAGTTCAAAACCCTGGAAAGAGTATTTTCGATTTTAAGGGCGGTTACAAGATCCCTCTCGGGTGTTACACATAATATCGACATAACTTTGAGGCGTGCCAGGTTCTAGGAACTGCTTTGCCATCTAAGTCTTCGAAGTTCATGTAAGCATTTGTGGGTCCTAGCGACCTCTTCAACCGGAGCATGGTCCTCCCACTTGGGGCTCAACTTGCTTTGCTCTTTAGGTTGGCTCGCCGAACATAACCGCAATACCAAGTCTCCTGAACGGAATTGGCGGTTTTTAACTCTTCGGTTATAGGCTCGAGCCATTAATTGTTTGTATTTGAGAGTCTTATAAAGAGCCTCATCTCTCAGCTCATCCACAAAGTTGAGATATTCTTTCAACCGCTGGTCATTGCTCTCTTCTTCGAACCCGATTTGCCTATAAGTGGGCAAACCGACCTTCGTCATAACCGCCTCGCCCCATAGACCAAAGCAAAAGTGAGCCTCTCCGGTTGCTTGATTCGGCGTAGAACGTAGCGACCATAAAACAGTTGGTAATTCTTCGATCCAGCTCCCTCCTCCTTTACTTTGTAATATGTTCTTTTTAATGCCTTTGAATATAATTTGGTTCATGACCTCCACTTGCCCATTGGCCTGAGGGTAATAGACTGGAGCAAATCGATGTTCTATCCCCGAACTTTTCACGTAAATCACAAGACTATTCCCGACTGGGACCATTATCGATACCGACTCCGGGAATGCCAAACCGAATAAGTATATTTCTCCATAAGAATTGCACCACTTCTTCACTCCTAGTTTTCTTAAGGGGCCGCTCCACCTATTTGTCAATTACTCAAACTCCCTACAATAGTATACTCCGCCCTCCCCGCCTTCGGTAACTTTCCCACTGAAAGCACCCCCACAATATGGAATGGGACTTACTACCGGGGTAAGGACTGAGGTGGGCAATTGGGGAGCATTCCCCATCCGCTGGCAAGCATCGCACTTCTTCACATACGCGGTGGCATCTTTAACCAACGTGGCCAATAATACCCCGCCGTGTGTTTCGATTACAATAATCGCTGCCTCCAATAATACGACTTCCACACCATCCTCCTCATGTATCTCACCAACACACGGGTATATCCCGCCGCAGAGACACGCACGTTAATAGTGGCCCATCCTAAGATTTTTATACAAAATTTCACCCACGCATAGCCGATACTGAGGACTCTCGCACCCTTTTCTCTCTTGATAAACGGGTTGATTACGCACTTTCAACATATACACCTCGGGTAATTCACAGACAAGCTGTAGCGAGCCCGGGGATAGTTGTCCGCTTTTCATTCTCCGCTCGGGAGGAATATGTTCAAATAAAATTTTTAATTCTTGGATATCTCAGATGTTGGCTGGAGCGAGCATTTCTCGTAGCTTCGTTTCACCCTACAACTCCCTTTTAATTTGGTCTCATCACTTTGAGTCCCCTTAACTAGCGCCTCTTCTATCCCATGGATCTCGACCAATCTCACCGAGAATCATCATTTCATACTGGCTTCATTATTTCAAGTGGGTGTGAAAACTAAACCGCAAGGCATATTCCATGGTTTCCTCTTGTGGTCCCGTAATCAACACTCCTGCGCCCGCTCCTTGATCATTACGAGCCCCATCTACGAATAAGGTCCATTCAGGTTTGGCTTGGTCGGCCTCTATCAGGTCAGTCCTTTAATGATTCATGGTTCGGCAAATGCGACTCCTGCTATGAATACCCGCCAAAGCTTGTGCCCGGATGCTGGTTCTAGGTACATATGATATTTCAAACTCTCTTAATTCAACGGTCCATGTTGTCAACCGCCCGTATAAGTGCGGGACCGGTTAGCACTTGCTTTAAAGGTCAAGTCGCCATTACTTTGAACCGCGGGACTCTCAAGTAAGCTTTCAACTTCCCGCGTAGACTATCAACGCAGCGTCGCCTTTAGTCACTCATGTGCCTTTCTTTAGTGTCTCGAGGACACGGGCCGACATAAATATATGGGTCTTTGAACTTTGGTCTACCTCTCATACCAGACACCGGGCCGACCTCAAGTCGTAGATGGCCAAATATAGTTGCAATGTTCCCTGTGCTCGTCGCTACAACAATTGGGAAAACCCAAATACCTTTTCAAATTCTCTTCAAACGCCTCTGCAATCCTCATCCTATGTGAATTTTTCTTTTTACATGCTCCTTAAGTTCCGGAAGAAAGGGTAAATCTCTTTCCCCCCGACTCGATATGAAACCATTTATACCGCCCGACATCCCACAATTTCCTCGCACCTCCTTATAATTGTTAGGCGGTTTCATTCCTGTGAGTGCTTCACTTTATCAGATTAGGCTCACCTCGAGCGCCGATCATATCCCCTGAAATTTTCAAACCACTCCAATAGCATTTATCGGTTCACCATTAGTCTTCGACCGAATCAATTAAAGGTTTTCCTAAGCTTCAATAGTGTTCAAATTTTCACCTTGATTCCTTGAACAAAGATATCATCCACATATATTTCCATATTTCATCCGGACCGCCTTGCAAAGATTTCATTTACCATCTGGGCCGGTAGTCGCTCCCCCGATTTTGCACCCGAACGGCATAACCCGGCCAATAAAGATAGCTCCATATTCGGTTATAAAAGCGGTTTTTTCTTCATCTTCTGGTGCCATGGATCTGATGGTACCCCCGAGAAGCATCCATGAAGTCAAAGACTTCATGGCCGGCGCTTCCGTCAACCAAGCGTCCCAAACACGGCAATGGATAGAAATCCTTTGGACATGCTTTATTTAGATTGGTAAAATCCGTACACATGCATTCGTCATTTGCCATTGGGTTTCTTTGACCAAGACTACATTTACCACCCACAGAAATTTTAAACTCGTGATAGGTTGTGCCTTAGTAAAGCCTCGTGACTTCCTCCCTCGATGGCGATGTTCTTTCATCATTAAACAAGATTTTCTTTGCTTCATCACCGAGTTCAAGTTAATCGCATTAACCCAGAAGAGCAACCGTTGGATCTATTCCTCTCGGCATGTCCTCAGTCCCCACGTGAACACATCTCGACCCCTTTATTAACGCGATCGCTATTTTGATATTCCTCACCAGCTTAGAGTCGATTCCGAAGGTTCGCCGGGTATTTCCCTTCCTTAAAAGTGGATCATAACTACTCCGCTCATGCAAAGATGGGCTCTCTTTCTCTCCCTTTCCTTTACAAGGTTATCTATTAGAATCTAGTATGAATTTAATCGTGATGAACACCAATTCATACATCCCTGATTCTCAAAATAATGTAAATTTATTATAAATTACAAATACGAATGTATGAATACGAGAATTCTTATATCAGAATGTAAGCGGATTGAATTGCTAATTTCATGTAGTGCCTCCGCTTGAAAGCCTCAAGATCCTTCCAACGCTTGTTCAACACCGATATATGTCCTCTGCATCGCACATACTCAAGAGGGAAACGAACCGAACTTGAACTTCATAGAGTTTGATGATTAAATGTGAATTGGAAGAGCAATTCTTCCAATTCACAAGAGAGGAGTGGGCTGCTATCTTTAGTGGGGTGGAGGTTTTGTGATTCTTGTGTCATGAAAAACTCATCCCCCTTTAAATACCATTAAGTCCCAAAATTCCACCTCGTTACAACTCGCTAGTTAAATCGCTTAACTCGTTAACTTAATTAAACCGTTATGAACTTCTAATTAAATAATGAGTTACTAGTTAGTTAGTTCTATTTTAAATTAACTTAACAAGTCAATTAAAATACTAACGAGTCACCATCGAATAGCTTACTTCCGTTATTCATCGATCTTAATCGCTTCTAATTGATTAAACTCGCAAGTTTAACTAATCGACAAGCTCATCAACACATATATATTTGATTAAATATATAAATATTGAGAAATATATCTCTCAATATACAAGTCTCCATTAATTTCATTCATGAAATATTATTCGAATATCATTGTATGTGTGCGACCTTCTAGGCTCAGATAATAGTAAGTTGTATAATAATAATAATTGACCAATTACTATTATTATAACGATTAATGAGTAAGATCTAAGAATCGCTCATAAACCCCTTTAAATTATCATGAGAACCTACACTAGTAATATACCATTACTATGTGAACACTAAGTTCTACTAATCACATTTAACCAACCCGGTAAAATGAATCTGGATATTAATAATTGTCGCAATCTGCACAATAAAAGCGGAATCAATTCTCATTGATTTCCAACATTATCCTTCCCTATCCGCCTCACCCTTTAACTGAAGCGCTTATCTCCATGTGATTTTCCCGAACCGCCTTCCTTTCAAGTCCACTCCAGCCTTTTGTTTAGCCGGAGGCATGTAAGTCTAGTAGCATCTTTTGCCTTTTTTGATCACCGTAAATCTCCCCCATGCCCCCCCTTCACGGGTCGTGAACTTCATCTCGAGATGAACTCAAGAGATATGGCCCTCAAAGCCGTTAAGATCGGACGGCACCTATGAGACCATTGTAGGTGATTGGTCCCCAATGTCCACAATCGTAAATTATGCTCTAATTGCGTCACCCTTGATCCCGAACCCACTGTGGAAATCCGCAGGGTACCCACACCCATCGCATTTATGTAGTTGACCTCGCGATGATGTTAGCGGTGTGGACAAATGTTGGATGATGCTCCTGTGAGTTGTAGTTTGTCAAAGGTAAGCCGATATATAAATATCCACCTAACTCCTCGTGTCCACAATCATCCACGGTAATCGTGAAATTTCCAATTATTTGGGGCTACGACCACCGGGTTGTCGCAAGGGTAGCTCAATTCCTATCAACTCCCCGTCCGAAAAAGCCGATGGGCTCGCTATTCAATGGGTTTGGTTAATTGAATATATTTTCTTCTTGCATATCTCTTTGTAGAGTTACGTAAGTCCCTCCTCCCAGCATCTCCAGAATGCATCAATCCTACCCGCTGGTTCAAATTTTTACTTGTGGCGGCGCGGATCCTCATGTGGTTTTGATTGATTGTCCCGCCGAAAATTTTAGAATGATATTTGTTCAAGTATCCTCTTTTTATCAGCTTTTCTATTTCAACATCCAAGACCCTGCATTCATTGGTGTCATGGCCATGCTCCCGGTGATATTCACAATAACGTGTTCTGTCCCTCCTGCCCGGTGCACTTCTCATCTGCACTGGCTTCAAATATAGACTTTTTGTCTTCTATTTGAGCCTCTAAACTCTCTGCTGAAACCCGCAGCTGGGTGAAACCGCCGGGATCTTCAGGCATCAGACCAGTTTCGAGGCATCGGTTCAAATTTTCTCCTTCGAACTCGCTCTCTCTGCCTCGCCGCAATGGGTCCTGCATCGCTTTCCTTGGTGACTTAGAATGCCCCCTTTTCCTCGCCGAGTCCCCTCGAGATCCTTGGTTTGAACTTGTTTTTAGTTCTTCCAACTCTCACATATCGCGAACCCGAGCCGTGAGCTCGCCCTTGATAACTTGAGTTTCAAGAACCAAAGCCTTCTTTGAGCTTCATGCCGGCAGCCAGAACGCCACATACTTTATTATTGACTTCGAAGAATAGTGAGCAAAATGTCGCGAGGCTGGCCATGTAGCTCTTCAAGGTTTCATTATGCCCTTTGTTGGAGTTCCATTAATGCTCTTTCATCTGCAAGCTTTTGTATAGCGGATTCAAATTTGCTATAGCATCTACAGCTTTGTTGGTATGAATTCCATGGAGTTGGAGTGGGTACAAAATTGACCCAAGCGGTATCGATAAACCGCTTGAGAATGCCTTTGCATAAATATCAGAATTATTGGATGTAATTGTCATTTTGGCCAAAAAACCCTGCAGGTGCTTTATCGGATCGCTGCCATTGAACTGGGTAAACTGTGGGAGGATGAAACCTTGCGGTAACGGAACCGCGTCCAAGCGGTCGGTGAACGGCATTTTTGTTTTGCATTCTTTCCTTTGGGTAATAGTTGGCATGAATGCTTTCATCATCTCTTTGATGTCTGCCAACTCTTGTTGTAGTTTGGAGCGTAGCCGATCAACTGGAAGCCGCAGCACCGCGTGACGCCGCGCAGTCACCATATCTCGTTATGATGCGTATAGCCGAGACGACCGCATCGCCCGCTTCTTACGGTTGCCTATTTACCCGTTTTAGATTATCTCAACCTCAATATCTTCGGATATTGATTCCGCGTTGTTGGTTGGGATGTGGGAAGTTTTGTTGTGATTCGCGGAATCGACTCGAATGCATATTTGTGTTTACACGGCTTCTTGTTTCAATCCTTTCTTGACGATGCTATAATTGCTATCCGCCACAACGCATTATTGCCACATCTAATGGAGTTTCTAATAAGGTGACTTTGATAATAATCGGACTCTCTACGACTTTCATCAATCTTGTAGATATTGTCCTTTAACTAATGGTTGTTACAAGGCCTTCACTTCTTCTGCCTAGCGGTGCGAAAAGGTATGATCTATCAAAGTCCCGTGGTCCTAACTGGCCACCAGTCGGACTCGAAGTGTGATCATGGAGCGATCACAAACACTCCGACGATCAAGTCAGTATTTTGGATTTATGTGAGAGTACTAAATGTAAGAAAATGTACTAGCAAATAGGAATTTGAAATTAAGGAAGGAATGTACTAGTGATGAGGTATTTATAGTCAAGTACTATGAATGTCATAGTACACTCTCTCTCCATAAGATTATGCCACTTGTCAACATTTTGTGCATCTCTAGACTCATGAGACCTTATCCAGGTGGGCCCATTTACCAAGAGAAGTGAGCCAAATAATAGTATATATATATCATCAAGGAAAATGCACTCTACATACGCCATATCTATCGAATCGGTTATAGTGCTATTAAGAATCTTAATAGAATTTGTTCTTTAAGATATGATACTCACACTCAAATATGTGACTGAGTATCCTTAATATATAAGATACTCATACTAAAATATGTCATTGAGTATCTTAAGATACAAGATACTTACCAATACTAAACTTTATAATGCAATAACATAAGAATTATGGAGTATAATAATATATATACACTTTGTAGTTTGATTTCTAAGAACTTAAAAATAACAAAACAAGTTCATAAGAATTTAAAAATTACAAAATATGTCATTTAAGAATCTTAATAGCACCATACCGTAATAGCACCCTATCTTTCTACCATATCTATCTCATGTCCTAGTTCATATGATTCCTTGTTATGAGTTTTTATAGAACTTGGTCCATACTCTCTTCGATTCTTATTAATTGACGTTTTCAATTTTTGAATTGAAACTTTAACAATAACTAAGATCTAGAGTCTCAAGTTACATAACTCTCAAATTACTTCTGTTAATTGCTCTAGTTCTTTAATAAATGAATAATAACTAAGATCAAACGTGTTGGAAAATGTCGGGTCCAATAATCTATGTGATCCAACCCATTTGCAATTCAACCCACTTACTTTTAACCTAGTCTTGTATAGTGTGATAGGTTGTTAGTGTGTTAGTTGGAACCCTCTCTACTTTGTGTGAGAAAACCCTAACTTTGTGCGTTAAGAGTCTTTGTGACTCCCTTCCTCCATATTCGAGTCCCTTCTATTTCCATCTTAGTCCTGGTGTCCAGCTGGCTCATGGGCGTAAAGGGTCAAGGCCCTTTATCCGATTACGTAAGTTTGATATGGTGAGAATCAAACGAGTAGGAAATTGAGCCAAAGTGACAACAACGTATATCAATACTCAACAATGGTATCGTGAGCTTGCTTGGCTGTTGTTGGTGCTCGCCGCTCGGCCGGATCGGGTCATCGGAAGCAAGAGCATCGTCTGTTGCAAACATGCCAAATCTATATTTCGCCGATTTGGAGAAGAAGACCTGGAGTTTGTTCGTGGTTGCTTCCAAATACGCTCAAGTAGTTGAGTTAATTTGGTCGAAGTTCAAAGGAGGCCGCTGGAGTTCTAGATCCTGCTCCCGCAAATGGAGGTCGCCCGAATCTCGGTATTGCGGGTTTCATGATTCGCGCGACAAGAGGTCGCCGAGTCGCTCAAAGAAGCTTGCTTGATGTTTGTCGCCGGAGAAGCTTCATCTTCGCGAGAGTTCGGAGAGGGAGACCGGAGTTGCGCATCGACGAGGAGCTTTTTCGTGTGGATTGCCTGCATCAGCCGCCGGAGATTGAGGAGATCGCGTATTTCCGCCGGGTTCAAGGAAGTCACCATAGCCGCCGGGTCGTTATAGTGATTCGGTGCTAAAGTTTCGCAAATGGTAAAGAGGGTTAACTTTTAAATTTCGCATTTTCATTCTTGTTGTTGAACCGGATCTGGTTCTGGATGCCAAGTACGATTTAAATTTTTAAGTAGATTTGTGCTATTTTGTATTGAATTATTGGCTGATTTTTGTGTTTGAAGTGCTTGAAATTTGAATCTTTGTGATATTTATACTATATTTGATTTGTTATTTTCATATATTTGTTATAAGGATGTCTCAAGAAATCAATACGTGGTTTTCGCTTGATGGAAAATCGATTTTAGCATTGTGGAATGTAAAATAAGTGTATCTTAATTCAACAAAAATGTTTTAAGGCTGTTAGTCAGACTTATGTAGCTACTGCAACTAAAGAAGACAAGATTGAAATGAATGAAAATGCATGCTCTACAATTTATTTGAACTTATCTCGACTCTCTATGATTGTGAGAAATCGAATTACCGAATGTGCTAAACCGTATGTGGATAAGTCAATAGTCTATATACCCCAAACCCTTTACCCAAAGAGAATTTTGTTGAGAAGTTTTTTTAAATTTAGATTTAGATATGTCTAAGATACATGAGAATCTAGATATTTTACAAACTCCATAAGCAGAGACAAGTTTGTGATAAATGAGCAAGCATTATAGGACGCCATTATGTTCTATTGCCCTTTGAATGCTATTCCTAATTCGTTTAATGATGTGAAATCTGCTATTAAGTATGGTAGAGATGATGTGACCCTTGATATTGTGGTTAATGGTCTTAAGAGTAAGGAATTAGATTTGAGGCAAATACAGAGGAAAGAGAAATTCCTGGGAAGTTACATTTTAGGTAGATCCTGCAGACAGTTTAATGCCCAAAAGAATGCAGGTTATGGAGAGTATAGGGAGAAAACACTTTACACTAAGAAGGGTAGATCTAAGTCTAAAGCCTAATGAAAGTTGTTATAACCGCTACGGCGTCACTGACAAGGATCGTCTCTAAGTTCCTTAAAAAGAACCAAATATCACGTGTATGATAATGGGTCAGTTAGAGGATAATTTGGGTGATA
This sequence comes from Lithospermum erythrorhizon, assembly GCA_019722365.1. Classification (NCBI taxonomy): domain Eukaryota; kingdom Viridiplantae; phylum Streptophyta; class Magnoliopsida; order Boraginales; family Boraginaceae; genus Lithospermum; species Lithospermum erythrorhizon. The sequence goes on from JADFUC010001797.1 coordinate 683,064, forward strand.
TTTTCATGATTAATAACCTTTGTATTATCCTAGTTTGAATAATATGCCGCCCGATCCTTTGTGTGACTCATTGTTAAGAGACTCGGGTTCCACTTTCCATGAATTTTATATATATGTAAGCTTTCAAACTATAAAAAAGATCGAAACTGTAATGTTATAGGAATAGGGAGATGTATGTGTTGGATTCTCTAGTTTTGAGTTTACCTTGAAGAATGTTAGTGCCTTTGAATTACGGTATAATTTGGTTATCTTGAAGCTTCTCTTTGAGGATGTTAGTCCTGAGGAAAAACTGGGAAGCGGAGTTATGAAAATTCGGAAAGGTTCTCTTGTTACTTTGACTGTTGTGAAGAAAAATAACTTCTATGAACACTATTATTGATGATAAATCTATTTTCTGGAATAATAGATTAGGTCATAAGAGTGATAGAAGATTAGAGATTTTGCATAATCGTAGTCACTTAAGTAGTGATAAGTTGCCCCCCATTCCCTTAGGTGAACCTTATGTGCTAGGAAAGCAACGTAAGGTGAGATTTGTTGATGATGCTCCAAGTGAGGTGGAGCATGTGCCTGTTATTTCCAATGAGGTGGAGAATGATTTGATTGATGAAATGCATGTGTTGCCTAGTTCTAATCATTTGATTGCTAAAGAATTTACTCAAAATGAGGGAATAGATTATGTAGATATTCTTGATCCTGTTGTCATATGTATGCCATGTTTGAGCATGTTTACTCTCTTCTGTCATTGTCTTTGTGAGAATTTTGAGATGAGAAACTTAGTGTTGAATAAAAATGCATATGTTGAGTTTTTTGTAAATTTTCAATCTTTCATGTTATATCTGTGAATATGCATGTTGGTACTCCTTGTGTGTTGAGTAGTATGCCTCATTTGAATGCCATGGAATGGCTGTTGAAGTACTTAAAACCACTAGCTACTAATGGTGGCTTCAGTGATTCTAGGTCTGTCTTTTATTTAGTCATTTTGTGTGATCTATTAACTTACTGAGTGTTTGTTAATAGTGATGTGGTTTTGTATTTCCGCTGTGTTTGCCGAACTCGAGGACCTTTTGTGGTAGAGTTCTGTCCTTTGTGGACTTGACATGCTTAGTGTTCGTGTCTCCGTTGTCGAACTCGATGACCTTTTGTGGTAGAGTTCCCTGCCTCGTGGACTCGATGCTTAGTGTTCGGTGGTCTTCATGGCTCGAACTCGATGACTCAGGGTAGAGTTCCTGGCCCTCTGCGGGACTCGACATGCATAGTGTTCGTGTCTTTGCTGCCAAACCCGAGGACCTTTTGTGGTAGAGTTCTGCCTTTTCGTGGAGTTGACATGCTTAGCGTTCGTGTCTTTATTGTTGAACCTCGATGACCTCAGGTAGAATTCCTCATCCTTGTGGACTCGACACGCTAGTTGTTCGTGTCTTTGCTGCCGAGCTCGAGAACTTTATGTCAAGTTCTGGCCCTTTGTGGAGCCGAGCATACTTAGTGTTCGTCTCGTTTGTCGAACTCGAGGTCCTTCGTGGTGGGAGTTCTGGCCCACTTTGCGGGACTTGGTACGGTTTGTGATCGTGGTCCCCATCATTGTGACTCGCATGCTTTGTGTTCTTGTTTATATTTTTTTTGTAGTAACAGGTACGCTTCGTATTCTTGTCCTTGCTTTTTGTGGATGGAGTGATTGCTTCGCGACTGGACATGCTTGGTGTTATTGTTCGATCCGTATGAGTACACTTCTCAGGTACACTCTTCCATTACTTGTATGTATTTGTGATTACAAAAATGGTTTGTAGATGAAGTCTCTACGACCTACTAAGCATCAAATCGCTTTCCTCAGCCAGCGAGATTGCTGAAAATGTTAGCCCAATAATCGCGTGACCCAACCCATTTGCAACCCAACCCACTTTACTCTTAACCTAGTCCTATATAGCCATGGATGTCGTTAAGGCGTTACTTAACCCTCTCTACTCAAGGGTGAGTAAAAACCCTGGGCTACAAGGTTAGCCTTTGCGGGACTTCTTCCTCCATATTCGAAACTCCCTTCGGCTTTCCATCTTAGTGTGAGGTCTTTAGTCGGGCTCTCACGTAGTCAGGCTGTTTCCTTTGGGTCCGATTGATCTGCCCAAGTTTGATAAAGAATCAAACGAGTAGAAACCGTCGTAAACCGATAAATAACGATATCAATACTCAACAAAACAAATCAATAACTTTAACAACAACTAATATCCAGATTCTCAAATTAATTAACTAAAAGGAAAAGAAGATAAATAATCAGGACAAATGAATGAAGTAACAAGTTTCATAAAAAAGTCACCTCGTCAAGTTCGTCTTCACATCCGTCACAACTCACAAGTAGTTAATGTATGATGGATCTAATAGTTGAAAATTTTGGCCCAATTGTTCCAAACCAGGCCAAAATTACAAATTGTTCCAAAAAATAATTAAATTTTTACTAGCGAGCTGCTAAACACCGGTCTCAAAATTACTAAATGTCGGTCTTAAAAATATAATTAGACTATTATATCCTTACTACTTTTTATATGAATATTAGAATGAATCTATTATAATAAGAAAGATATATATTTTCTATTTAGATGTACTATTTAAATTGGTAACAACTTTAAATAAATAGTCAAAGCTAAACTAATAAAAAAAATTCATTCAATTATGATATTTGTCAATTGTCAATTTAGAAGTTCAGTTTTTCAGTTTTAAACCAACTCCAAATTTCAGAATCATTCGAATCTTCTCATCATAAAAAGACGGCTGAAGATCGCTCTCATCATTGTTTGGCGATAAATAACTAATCTATCTCATGATATTCGATATCGCTTATGTGATTTCTTTTGGTAATCTCAAGCTTACTTCCTGTTTTAAAAATGTATGTGTATAGTTATTAATATTTTAATAAATGAAATATATTAAGATTAAATCTGCTCTTAATCATATTTTCGTATCCGTATTTAAGAATTTTCAGATCGACATTTAATGCCTTTTTAAAATATAAAGGGATACCATATATATTAAACGGGCAATGGTTCGGCCCGTTGGAAGGCCGAATTTGCCACCAGTCCACCACTACCTACACTACATCTCTATACCGTCTGGACTCTGGTGAACTCTTTTATAGGCTCAGTCAGGCCCATGTAGTTTGCTTCAATATTCAGTCGAATCTTTATTTTTCTTCAAAAAATTTCCACTTTAATTAATAATTGTCTACAATAAAAATCAGGTGAATATAAGTGGATTTTATGCTAAAAAATAAAAAGATATTAATATCTTAAACTCCGAAAATCACATATATCGTATACTTATCACACCACACACCTAACCTATCACAAGATCATACATAAACGGATAAACCTAAAAAATGTTATAAATAAATTACACACTTTAAACAGAAATTATGATTAATTATAATATTAATTTTGTATTCATATGATTAACTTCGACAAACCATACTTAATCAATAAGTTGATTATTTGTAATGTACCTGAAAAAGAAGTTACATAACAAATGAAAACTAGTTGATTATTTATTTTTCAAAACTGATTATTTTATTGTCATCGTAACAATCATAAGTACCACTACCATTTATTGTTCTTAGCACTAATGAAATTGCTCAGAATAAAGCCAGGCTATATTTCCGATGGTCATTTTCAAAACTATCACACAAAGACGCGGCCCCCGCTCTACAACCTCAGATATCATTGCTTCATTAAAAATGAATCAAGGGATACGAATTGGCCATTTTCACAATTCCCTACCGAAATGCAACAAAGTCTCAACTAATACTCGTGATTCCTTCAATGTTCACTCTTATTAATTATGTAGGTACACTATCACACATTAGCTTACCTTCAAATGCAAGTCACTTTAATTACCATTTTTTTGGCAGTAGTCTATATTTTGTGAATTTAACATTTTACACTAAAACGAATACTAGAATATAACAATGATTTTTTTTCAAGAGGCCACATAGAAATGTTGATTGTATGTAAGTTGTTTTCTAGGGATTCTAAAAGCACTACCTATACTATTACTTCATCCGAACAATATAACAGTACTAAATATAGCTAGATTCAAGAAAATGACCTTAAATTGAGATAGGTAATGTTACATCCTTCCGTTATCAGATAATTTGCATCATAAATAACTAATTACATATATGGACATATGGTCCTAGTAAGTGTGATTTATGTTAGGATTTAGGACTCCTAAATCCCTTTAAAGCTCAAACAATTAATGCCTTATAGGAACTTCCAGTGCCATTTTAAATAAACAGACACAATACTTTATACGCGCTCACCTCTCAACGCGAGTGGCTAATCCTGTTGATGCCGTAGATCCATTATACTCACGAAGATCGTTATGCTCTACTACTAGCTGCACTATCGCTGAGATTTATCACAAAAATCTCAACAAAGTTCTTACCAAGAAGAAAGATAAATTCTCTAAGTTTTTTAAGAATACTAAAGCCCTAATATTCTTCCTATGATGATTATTTTATACATTGTGTTATGTGATAATCAACTCATAATTAGCTGTCTATTTATAGACAAAAGATATAACCTGGGCCAGATTGTTCCTGAACCCCGAAAGTTCAAACCGCCAAAAATCGCCACCAAGATGTGTCATCGAGACCCCTTAGTCCTCGACGCCTATTTACGCATTAATTCATTAGCCGGGGCTTATCGGTATCCCCGGTCTCGATGGCCTCTCGATATCGATGAAACCGAAATGAGTTCAGCCTGAATCTCCCACTCACACTTTCTGATCACCATCTTCAAGCACCATTTGCAGCAGCCCTCCTGAATTTCATCATCCAAAAACTCCCACTGAATCGATCCCAATTTCAGTATTTTCTTTTCCAATTCCAGAACATCCCTGAATGACACCAATACCTTTACCCCGTTGGACTTTACCCTTATTCAGATAATCATCATGCTCTGACTTTTCCTTCTTGATCTTCATGATCTTCAACCCAGGCACCTTGGAAAACCTCCAAGCTTGATTGGTCATCAATGAATTTATCTCTCTACCTTCCTATCTCCACGTGATACGACTTTACTTTGATCTAATTCATTGATCCCTCTGTGTCCGACAGAACACCCTTCGACAGCTTATAACAATCGTGGAGGTTGGGAATACCTTCACCGCGACTTGAACACGCCCGCTAACTCGACATAATCTTACGCAACCCAAGCACTAATTGTATCTCTACCCGTAGTTCTCCTCCCGAACTCATCACCAAACAAAGTAGTGCATTCGGCCGCTTGGGATACCTTTTTACCTTCAATGCAGCCTTCATTTGCACAACTCCTCAAACCTCGAGAACACCCAAATTCATCTAGAACAGAATTTTAACAACGACACTCCTATCTGGCTTCATAGAAACTCCCCATGCCTAATTCCTCGCCTACTTTTTTCTCTCAGAGCTGCATCCTCTACTGCCTTCTTTCCGAATTGTCATCCAAAGTATGTAATATCTCGATCAGACTTTAGCTATAACCATAGCTTCCTGAACTACCTTCCAGTGTCCATCTATACAAAGAGTCCCATAACCATCACTCATCCAAATTGACTCATCGAAATTATATTTTTTCCTAACTTCAAAACATACCCTCACCTTTGTCAACTTCCGTAAAAAACCATCGACATCATCAGATTCACATCTCCTATACCTATTACATCCAACTGTTCACCATCCACGAGATGAACTGTCTCCAAATTTCTAGAGATATAATTCATCATTATATCCCTGTCATAAGTAGTATGACAAGACTTTCCAGAATCTACAACCTAGGAATCCATAGAGGCATTCACAGCTAGTACCAAAAACATCAGAATAAACACTCACCTCAACATGAGCCTTACCCTTAGCTTTACAAGTGGCTTTTTTCATGACTCGCTTGCTACAACCCTAGCACAAGAGTATCGTAATTACTCTTACTTTAAATCAGGATTCCCATCGTTTCCAAACCTTTCGCTCGCTCTTCCTTTTCTACACTAACGGTAACCATTGTTGACCTCATCTTCATCATAGAAGGCCTTCTCATCAAATCCTCCTTTGTGGTGGGTACTTTTGCAACTTCAACACCAACGCCTTTGATAAACGTGGAAATACCACACACAAGACCCGCTCTATCCAGCCTTTTTCCAAGCTTCATTATCATAGTTATCCGGGTTTATCCTCCGCCGTACATCCGTACCCTTCATATTGAGATAATCCTCTTATGTCCATCTTCCAATTAGCAAAACTCGACATCGAATTTCTACAACCCGTGTCACAATTCCTTTCTGCCCAAATTATCATTCTTAAACTCTCAAACTGCTAGAACCCGGCTCGAGCATCAATTGTTAGGATTTAGGACCCCCTAAATCCTTCCTAGAGTTTCAAACAATCAATAAGAACGACAAGAATTTAAAGCGCTGAAATAAACGTAATAATAATTTTATACAGTTCAACTCTCAATGCGAGGCTAACTCGGCTTACACGTTGCATCCACTATATAATCACGAAGATCGTTACAAGCCCTACCACTAGCTAGTCTATTAGTTGAGTATTTATTATCACCGAAAATCTAACAATAAAGTCTACCAAGAACAAAATAAACTCTCTAAGTTTTTCAAGAATATTAAAGCCCCACATTCTTCCTTCTTTCTACGATTTATTTCTATTGTCTTACTAAGTTTTTGTGATAATCAACTCATAGCAAATAGCTGTTTATTTATAGGCACAAAATCGCCTCAGTCGCACAGGTCATCGAGACCTTTAACGAAACCCCCATGGTCTCGATCAGTAATTTACAAAGACCACTCTTCAGCGCCATCGATACCCCCCATCGAGACCGCGGGGTCTCGATGGCCTCTCGATGAAACCGAAATGGCTTCATAGTTCAACAATCTAGTTGTACTTTAGTCCTACTAAATATAACTATAACACATTTGATCCTTGAAAGTGATAGAAATAATGTTGCAATATGGTCCCCTAAAGTGACCAATGATGCAAATTCGTCCATCTATTTAACTATAAAACAGAAACATATTATGCAATATTTGTCACTTATTGGGAGTGAAGTACTCTCGTGTGTATACTTTCAGGAACCAAATATGCTACAATGTCACTTATTGAGACTAAAATGAAATTTTGCCACACTTAATGGGACCACATCTATAATTAACTCTTAAAATGAACTTTAACTTATCATGCATTTATAAGTTTATAGGAATGTATTATGCATATTCGGGCATATGTTAAGATGACAATTAAAGAAAATATTTAATACAAGATTTGCATCTAAAATTTGATATGAAAATATTTGTTAAATATATTTCATTTTATACTTTCAGGTGTTATATTTTATTTCCATTTTTGCTTCTTAATATGTGTCCTAAGTGCACATATTAAAAAAACCGTTATTAAATTTAGAAGGGGTGAGATTCAAATTACTCTTTCATTATCCTGATACTTGTATGTTACCAGTTATCAATGCAAATTAAATAATCATTAATCAATATCATGACTTGCTTATTCAATTATTGGACTATATATACTACAGTACATAGTCTTCACGTTATTGGTTGGTATACTATTAAGTTATCATACAGGCTGATTTTAAAGAGGGATCAAGACGCATCAAGGAGGATCACATGCAGCTGAATTTGCTCCAGGAAACCATTAGTTGCCCCCCAGTTTTTCTGCTTCAATAGCTTGGTAATTACTCCAACATAATGCGTGTACGCGTATTTGTTTGATTTATCAAGTACATGATCGGTTTTCGCAAATTACATAATAGCATTACCAATCATAGTTGAACAATAATAAGATCAATTAATAGTCGGATGAAAAGAACTAAAGCTATCTTGATTGAGTCATTTTTCGAAAAAATTATGTCATGATTTGCATCTTTCAGTCACATTTAGGAGGTTTCAATATTACATGAACTTCGATGAATAAGTAAAGATGATATAGTGAAATTCACAAATAAAAAAATAGTGACATCAATTGTAACAAGAAAATAGAAAAATGTGATGAGAAATAAAAATGGGTCAAGACGGGACATATGCATTCCTTGCAATTTTCGATAACTCAAGCTTCGTTCTTCAAAAATATTAAAGACCTAATATTTTTTTAAGATGATTATTTCTCTATTTTAGTATTTGTGTGATAAATAAAATTAATAGAAACATCCTCTATTTATAGGCTAAACAAACCTACCAAAGCTAGGCTTTTCCTTGGGCTTCAAGTTGTCAAAACCGCCTTAAAATATGTCATCAAGCCAGATTCAGAGCAAAGTGCCTGACCTGCGCTGACCCCGATCTTCCTCCCGAAAACCTGCCTCCAAATTCGAGGCCCAGACACGGCAAGTCCCCACCTCCTCCCGATCCTCCTCTCCGCGTGAAATCGACTTCAACTCAAAAAAATCTCCCACTCAAGACATATTTCGTATCAACATCTCAAGCACCATCTACATCGCAGTTCTCCCGAGTTCATCATCCATGACCTCCCACTCAAAGTTGATCCCAACCTCAAAGACTCTTTCTTTTTCAAACTTTAACATCCCCGAATGACACCAACTCGATCAACAAGAGAATCTAGAATAACCATTACCTCTACCTCTGGCTGGATTCTTTTCCCCTCATTCACAGACAATCACCATGTTCCCATTTCTTTTGCCTCTTTGATCTTCAACACATGCATTCGAAAACCTCCAAACTTGATCGGGTCATCAATGAATTTCTCTTCTACATTCTCATTCCACTGACCACTTCCTTGATCTAATCTTATCGGTCTCCCGATCTTGACTCCAACATCCTTCAACAAGCTAACAACAATCGGGAGGTCGGGAATACCTCTCACCGCGACTTTGAACCACACCCTCGCAATTACGTATGATCTAAGCAACACAAAACCGGTTGCATCTTCCCTCGAAGTTCCTCGCACTCAAAACTCATCACCAAAACGGGGTGATTACATTCTCGCCACAAAATTCTTTCTCGACCTTCAATGCAACCACTCGCACAAACCATCGAACCTCCCGAGAAACCTCCCAAACACATCCTAATAATTTCACCAACGACAATTCTATCTACTTTCATGCTGTAAAACTCCCATCGAAACTTACCTCGCTTTCCTCAGACTGCATCCTCTATTCAACCTCTTTGAGAACCGCCGGCCAAGTATGTAGTACCCGACTTCGCTCTTTTGCTATTACCATTTCTCCCCGAACTATCTTCCAGCTTACCGCTCTTCTAAAGTAGTTCGATCATCACCATCCACGGACTTCGCCGAATTAAATTCTTTTCCTAATTTCAAACATACTTCACCTTTATCGGGCTTCGTAGTTAACTATCACAACTTAGATCTACATCTCCCCATACCATTACATTCAATTATTCACCATACAGCATTTAACAGCCCCATAATTTTCAAAACATAATTCACCATTACGCCCCTCACATGTAGTATGAAAAAGACGCTCCATAATCTATTGTCCATAAATCAACCAAGATTCACGCATAAAACCAAACGCCGAATAATCAAGCCAACACAAATACGAGCATCACCGTTAGCTTCTTCACGCTGACCTCATACAACCCCAAGACACACGACGTAATTACCTCTTCCTCACTCTATGATCTCCTACTATTTCAAACCTCTGCTACACTTTAACGCAAAACCCCATCACATTCACCTACACGGCTTACGTACCTCCCTCAAAAAAAGATACACCTCTACAACCACCTCGAGTTCAACTCTCGTTTAGTACCTATAAAATTACTAACATCCTCCCACATTGCCCAACTTTCAAGTATCAAAGCTAAAAATCAAAGGCCAGATTCATCATCAACATTACATCTAATGCCGCCGCTTGATCGATAATTCATTGAAGTCGCTAGGTTTCTCGCTATAGTGCGTTTATCCGATATCTTACGCTGAAATAGTTTTTCATGGTGAGAAATACTTTTATTGTTCAAGGTAAGGTTTCTCATACAAAGCTTACAATAAAGCCTTCATCAGCCTCTTTACGGTGGTTTTCAGCAAGACAAGAATTGCCTCCTCTATTGGCAAGCGTCCGATCACACCAAAGTTAACCCGTCTCGTCGGCTTCCATCTATTCATCATCCTCCATCTTCTCAAGCTTCTCCCCAAAGGGGTTTATGCAACTTCTTCTCTGCATATAACCTCCATACACATCTCTCATGCCTCTGGGCCACAATTCCTTCACTTCACCCCATTGATTATTAAACTCTCGCCTAGCCTACAACCACTGACACCAATCAGAAGGATTTAAGCACCTCTAAATCCTCCCGAAGTTTCAAGCAATCAATAAAATGACATAGATTTAAGTGGAAGAAATTAAACGCATTAATAAAGATTTATATAAGTTCTCTTCAACGTGAAAGTGCATGTCATGTTACTAATGTAGAATCCTTTATCAATTTCATCATAAGCCCTACCACTAAATTTATAATCTATGTTGAGTATTTTCTATATACCAAAAATCTCAACCACAAGTCTACTAAGAACAAAAGCTATGTTCTTCTGTCTGAATATTAAAGTTAATTTAATATTCTTCTAGATGATTATTTCTATTTAAGATTTGTGCGATAAATAAACCATAGAAACATCCTCTATTTATGCTTAAACAAACCTACCAAAGCTAGCTTTTCCTTGGGTTTCAAGTTGTCCAAAACTTTTGTAATATGTCATCCGGAGCTGCCTGATCAAGGCCTGTGACCTAGGTCGTCCCATCTTCTCCGAAACTGCTCCGCTCTCCGTAATCCCCGAGATTCGACTTAGGTCGTGACACGGTAAGTCCCGACCTCCTCCCAATCCTCCTCTACCAAGCATGAAATTGACTTCAACTCAACAAATTTAGTCACGTATTTTATAACTACTAAAATCATCAATTTGCTTAATTGCCGCGAATAAAGCATCTAAATACATTAGAATGTCAATTTACAAGGCCATATAAAACCGATTAAGGACGAAAGTGTTGCTATTGGCTCTATCTCTGCCTCGGCATTCCGAATCAAGTAAAAAGTTGGACCGAAATGATTAGAACTTATTACCTGCTCACCTGCATCTGGCAAAAAAAAAAAAACTGGACTTAATCGGACCAATACCTTATTGAAGTGGATACTAGTCCATGTTTTAGGTCCGCTTCAAAGGATCTCTTGGTATTAAAAAAAAATTTTGTATATCGCTTAGATTTTTTTGGATATTTTTACCATATTCGATCCGAAATTAGGCGTATTTCACATACCAAACTTCCGAGATGAGTCGGTGTTATCTGGCCCGTTCCCATTCGTATCGATAAAAATTTATACCGAACCGGACCGATAACCTTACCGAATGAGTATTAGTCCTAAGCCAAGCTGTATCGTGGCTTTTTGTTCTCCCGGCCCAATAACAATACTATTAAGGATACTCACACAAAGATAAATCAAACACAAAATAACAATACGTGAATTGATTTAAAAATATTCGGTAACAACACTAATTTAATTGATAAATCAAACTAGTGTTCTTGTTCTCCCGGCCCAATAGCAACACTAGTTTAAAAATATTTCTCAATATGATTTAAAAATTAGTTTAAAAATTTGATGTTTAATTTGTTGGCTAAATTTAGTTTAATTGATTAAGTTGATAGTTGATTAATTGATTTCTGATTTTTGACCTAGTTTAATTGATAATTGATTAGTTGATTCATCTTGTTTTTGATTAATTGATCTTTTACCTAGTTTGACTAATTCATTAATTACTTGATTAATTGATTAAGTTGGTAGTTGATTAATTAATTCTTGTCTAATGTAATTCTGTTTTCAGTGAAACATATACACTACTAGCAAATATCTTTAAGCTATGTAATGTATGTCAAAGTTGTACACTCCATAAAGCATATGTAATCAAACTTGTTAGCCACTAATTTAGTATGTCTAATGTACTTTTATAAATTGATTGATTAATAGGATAAAAAGATTTTTCGAATTGTATGCTAAGATGAAAGGCGAAGCTAGCTCATGTTCACAAGTTGAAGTTTCTCCACACTTTGCTAATAAAAAATGTCTTGACTTCAGACATATAAGTCGATTCGGGGATATGAAACAAATTCTCGAGTTCCATCCGGATATTCAAGACGATGTAAGGAAATCTTATTCGAAAAGGTCCATCAATCCTCGCAACATTGATTTTCCGTGACTCCACCGTAAGTTTTTGCCGATTTAATCCAGAATGGCATGAGCAGATATAAAGGTTGCTGGGTTTGGTATAGTATTCAATAAGAAAAGCATATCGTTTGCCTTGTTATTTGTTTAAAAATGTGTCAATTAAGGAAAGTAGTTCTCAAGTGAGCGCCGGGATGAAAAGAACGGAATAAACCTTGTTAGGTCCGTACTCATGTCAATGATAGTCAGAGTTCTCATCGAATAAGATGCACAAGTGTCACGATCTTAAGTGAACCCGCGAAGAAAATATCGGATATTCAATGACGCAGAATAATGGACAAAAATATATCAATATGTGAGTTCAGCGACTCACAACACTCAGAGCTAGTAAAGATCTTTTAAAGCGCTGTTTTCCACCAAGAGACGACTAGTCGACACCTCCTTATAAAGTGGTCCCTTTTCCGTGAATCGTGAAACTTTGTTGTGTGCAACCAAGATTTATATGCTATTTTAAATTCTCGCTCCAAAAATAATTTCATGCTTTCTCCTAAGATTCAAAAGTCCATTTGTGTTGCTTGTTCTTTTGGAAATAACTGCATGCATTATGAGCGATTGGGATGATATTTTTCAGGTGGCGATTGACAATCCGTGATTGGGCAAGTGCAGAGTAAACAAATGTCATTAAGTATTCGCTATGTTAATAAGACAGTCTTGTTAAGGAACGCTGGTATCAGACATGTTAAAGAAACGAAAAGCGATATCACTTTAAAGAGGCACTTGTTGATTTGTCAGTCCTTAACGGGTCCGAAGCTTGTCTAGTATTCTGTAAGCGTGATTACATGGAGCTTAGCAATATGAAAGGGCCGTCAGCGGGTCATGTAACTTTAATTCAAAATGAGAATTCATCGCCTACTATGTATTATTGTTTCTCGCACATCAACTTCGCTGGCACCTTGCTCAGGCGAGGACTCATCCTGGTGTTAGTAATTTTGTTGGTAAGGTTAATCTTCTTGTTAATTACATTCGATCTCCAACAAGAGGCAAGAATTTCTTCGAGGGAAACAAGCAAAACACTATAAGGACTTGATTGGTGAATACGAGATAGAACCGGAAGTGACGTAATCAACAATCAAGCATACTCGAGCAGCATACTTGTCAGCTCTCATTTCGTGACTATAAATAGTTTCGAGAGGACTTTATGTGCTAATGGACAAGTACTTCAAGAAATAGGAAATGATAGCTCATATCAGAGATTCGGGGAAGCCAAAACTTTTTTGGATTTTCTAAAATCATTTGATTTTATCTTCATGTTATTCTTATTGGTTGATGTTTTAGCGATCACACATGATTTGAATTTAATTTTACAAAGACGTGATCAAGATCTCTCAATTCTTTTCAGATCTAATCAAAGTTGTCAAAGAACGACTCTTCAAGAAACGAGGAAATCTAAGCAATGGAAGAACTTTTATCTAAGGTCACAACTGGCAATAAGGTTAATGTTGTTGTTCAACTTTTGACGCATCTACGTATCCAACTTATATCACATGTTAATGATTATTTGTTTAATATTCTAGATTTGCAATTTCAAGAGCTTAATGCTAGATTCGACTTAAGCAAATACTGAACTTTTACAATGTGTTGATGTTTCGAGCCCCCTTCATCATCATTTCAGCCTTTTAATGTAGATGTTTGACGAGAACGGCCGAACTATATCCTTAAAAGACTTTGCTGGGTGAACCTATGGTAATTCACAACGTAACTTCAAAATTATGGTCGTTGTTCGTCATGATCCATATTTCAAAGCAGCGAGGCCTTCGCATCTTTTCCTCTCTGCATAACCCGGTGAAAAACAACAAACAAGAACACTTTTAACAGGCGATGCTCAAGCTACTTTGTTTTTACCAAGAAGAACCGCAAGTATCAACGGTCTTTCGCTATTTAATCATGTGAAAAGTGACAAATCATAATGGGCTTATCACCGGGTTAAATGATCATTTAATAACTTATTCAGAACGACGCGCTTTTTAGTACTATTAGTAATTTATGTACTTAGTACATTTTCAGCACTCATACATTTTCTTCTAATGAAGATTTCACATTAACGAATTTTTTGGAAATATGTGAAATTCTTTTTTTGCACTTTGGCACTATTAGATTTTAATTCTGTGCTCGGCTATGTGTGAAAGGAACTTTATTAAGATTGAGAATTACAACTCAAACGATTTACTTGGATGCAATTCAAAGAACTTTATATGTTTCAAAATTTAAGTCTCATCCAAATTCTCTCTCTTTAAATGTTATATTATTTATTATAGATATTCCTTATTAATTTTTTTTGTTTGATCGTTTTATTTTTTAAATATAAAATTTTATGTTAGAATTCTTAAAATTATTTAATCATATTGTTTTGCTTCATTTTTATTGGTTAATAAGGTAATGTCACCTTGAAAATAATAAAATTGTGTATTACTTTATCAAATAGTTTGGCTATTCTTTAATACATTATTCTTAAGCTAAACAATCAAATAAAAAGATAGATAAAATAATATTTATTAAAAAAGATTGAATAATACGACTCTCTTCAATTTTATTTACTTTTTATTCTATACTCAAACACAACAATGAATAAATCTTTTTTTTTGTATACCCTCATTTATACGGATTACGGAGTACGCATAACGAGTCACCTATCGTCCACTTTCGACTTTTTCGATATTGTGACGCTTTAAACTTTTTACCTAAATATATTTATTTCATAAGCAGTATAATATTTGATAAGATATATCAATGTAGCACTCCAAATTTATTTTTCTATCGATATCAAGTTTCATCAAGATGTAATAAACAAAACAAAATATCTACGACAAAGCTTTAAAAAGCAGCACCATTATAAAAATCAAAGTTTCGACAATCAAAAGAACGGCCGAGTACATCCCTACAATTAAGTCATGGCGATACGGAGAACCAAATCCCGAATAATTTTGTGCTTCCAAATTATCAGAATACTCCATCTCCCTTTATTATTTTTTATCGATTTTATACTAAAATCGGAAAGATCATTATCACGCGATTGTTCTTTTAAAAAATTATAAGCGATCCTGAAAGTTGTCAACCAATGGTGAAGATTGCACGAAATTCATGGGGAATGTTATCTTTGTCTGCCATATAGTCTAATAGGCACTACATCATCTATATTCTTTAGCCGTTGTATGTGTTCATGGGAATCTCGCACTCCAATACTAATAATTACTCCTCCTACTAATATCTTTTTTGCCTTGAGCACTTTCTTGAATTTCGTGTCTAAATTTTTTATCCTTTCATTGCAACTTTATTTTCTTTAAAAGTTCATCCACACTTTAATTACTAGGATCCGTTAAGGATGAAGCAAACTATTAAAGTGTTAAATGTTACGGAGAATGTTATTACGTGTTAAATGTTACGGAGAATGTTATTACGTGTTAAATGTTATTCTCCATCACTCCAGGTCAAGTTTTTATTTCTAGCAAGAACTTGGATAGTTTTCGACAATTTTAATGCATAGCTAGGTAATTATTTGTTAAGTCTTTTCAATTTGATATGGCAATTCATATACTTCGTAATTCGTTTTAGACAAGTAATTATGTTTGAATAATTACTATGATTATTTTATTTGTTGGCACTCCAAACTGTTAATTGGACAATATTCTCTTCCAATTTTTTACTGATTCTGGAAGAATTTTTTTTTATTTCGAAAATACTGCCAATCCCTAATCTAAATTAATCGCTTAATTAATTTTTTTCTTGTGTTTCCTACTTAACGTATTCAAAAGTTACATTAAATGTAACATAAAATCTACTTATGTTTAATACTATTAATTATTATTTCATTTATCGCTAGTGATTACATAGTGAAACGACATATTCTTAATTACTTAATTAACGCCAAAAAATGCTAGGATCTCAAGTAAAAAAAAATCGAAAGAAATATATATTACCCTGACTTCATTATTTAGAACGTTTGTTTATTAAATATTGGGAAACATATGTTACATTTGATTAAGATCAATCATGATATGTATCTTGTTTATGTTAATTAATAAAGGCTAACTTTCATACAAGCACCTGAACTACATAAAATATTTCAAATAGCCATTTAAACTTTTCAACCTTTCAAATAAACACCTCGAAGTGATTTTGCCTGAACTTCTCGAAAATGCCTTTTAAAATTCTGAACTTTGTTGAAATTTACGCAATTTGTTCATAACAAAATAAACAAACGAAACCAAAGACGAATAAATGTATACTAAATCCATCACGAATTACAATGCAATTCATACACGCAGTGAATACGGTATACTTACAAACGCAGCCGAAACATGAACTTTCACCGAATCCTCCGTCAATCCCTCAAAGACCAAGTCAAAGCGCCTCCAATCACCACCAAGATAAATAACTGCCGATTGACTCAAGTAGAATCTACGAAAGCTTATCGACAAGAATTTGAGTCAAAACTTTGACTCAATCCAGTGGGAGATATGGTATGTCGACATCTTTTAGGGGAGTAAGGACAACAAAATTTTAGGTTTTCATTTCATCTTTTCCCCTTATATATTCTCTTGTCGATCAATAGCTCGACTCTATAAGTAACTGCTAGTCGTTAACCAATCCTATTACTAAACGCAGTAAATAACTTAACAAAGCTTACTAATAAGTTTCCTCAAGAACCCTCAATCGGGAATAGCAATTTAATTGATTCGCTTTTGTCCAATTTGTATTTTACATTATCACGTAAACTCGATCGGGTATCTGTTGATTTTTGACCAACTCCCCAATTTAACAATCTCGACATTTAATTCCATACATAGAATATACCAACGCCATTGTATACGCGCGACCTTCCGGGCTCTCCAGATAATATTAGTCGATAATAATATAATTGACCATTATGATTATTATATCGTTATGTATATAATGTGTGCTATTAACTGCATAATCCTTTGATATTATAAATAGTTCCATTTTAGTAACACTTAGTTTGGACTAATCTCATTTAATTCAAAACTAGTAAATGAATTGTTACAACACTGTCGCAAATCTGCAAAATTATAGAAATCAAAATACTCTCATTTTCAACACTATCACTTGCCCTCGGACGACATTTACGATTCATTTATCTCTGATCTGTCACAAAGCCTAACCATGTTTGTCCCGAAACACCCAATAGCTTTTACTCTGAGTTGAACTCAATCAGTAATTATGGCTTCCCATAAACAAATAAATCCCAATACTCATTGGTGAGGTACGAGATCTACCTTGTATATTAAGGATGGATAAATCCTTATAATATATCAAATACCCACGCTATACTTACCGTGTCACCCACTATAGCCGTTATAATTTCGCTAAGGTCGACAAGCTGACATAATAAAACACACACACCATATAACATAAGTAGTTGAGAGGTTTAAGAATTGTTAAATTCAACAGTTTAAGCAAACATTACACACACACATATATATATATATATATATATATATATATATGAGTATATATATATATATATATATATATATATATATATATATATATAGAGTATATATATATATATATATATATATATATGTGCTGGCCCCTACATGCTCAAGCTAGAACTGTTAGTTTAACAATTTTTGGGAGAAAACCGTGTGTCCTATATGTATATATATATATATATATATCTTCTATGATTTTCATAAATGGGTCAATCCAACCCTCACATGAACCGACAATTAAAAGATTAATCAGTTTCCAAGTCTTACTTATCCAAGAGAGCGATCATCAATCACTACGTCAGTCATCAAATACTTATCGCCCTGCACTATCGTGATTCCTAATTCGCGAACGGATACCTTATATTTATGTACTGAGAGGTTCTCTGTCAACACTTCCAAAAGTTGTTCTCTGTGAACAAAGTGGTAGCCTGGGGACTTTATTTTCACTGATTTGAAAACAACAGTTATATGTAAAACTAAGAAATATAAACAAATAGACATACCTAACAAACAAATCGAGAGTATAAGAAGTCGTATTCAATTACTCTTCACATAATAAAGACAGATACGCTACCGCCATCAATTCAAGACTACTGCGGACATTTGTCTAGGACTAATGTTCACCGCATATTCAATATGCTGCCCGAGGTATCGCTCGTGATGTAATTACATTGTAGCCTATGTTCTCGAACTCAAGACACTGCTCCACCATATAGTCAAATTCAAACCGGTATCGTGTACCCGATCTATACCTAACTATTTATCTTACCATGTACCAAGAACGCCGATATAATCTAGTATGAATTTAATCAGCGATGAACACCAATTCATACATCCCGGATTCTCAAAATAATGTAAATTAATTCCAACATAAATGACAAATGATGAATACGAGAATTTTACATTTCAATCCAAGCCGAGTTGAACCTAATTCTTCTCATTTAAAAGCCTCGTGATCGCTCTCCAAGATCCCCCTTCCAATGCTTGTTCAACACTCAAAAAATGTCCTCACCCACACACCAAGAGGGAACCAATCGGTAACTTGAACCGTTGTACTGGCGACGAATGAGAATCGAAGAGAAAATTCTTTCAATTCTTCCAAGGGAGTGGCGGCGTCATCATTAGGCGAGGTTTTTTATGATTCTTATGGTCATGAAAAACCTAATCCTCTCTTAAATACCAAGTCCCAAAATTCTCGTTAACTTAATTAGACTGCTATGAGCCTTTAATTCAATAATGAAGTTATTAGCGAAGTTGTTATATTTTAATTAACTTAACAAGTCAATTAAAAATACTAACGAGTCACTATCAATAAATTTTAATGCTTATTCATCGATTCACGTTTTGTACTGATTAAACTTCAAGTTTAACCACCGATGCTCATCAACATATATATTCGATAAATATATAAAATATCATAGAAATACATTTCTCAATATACAAGTCTCGCTTTTAATTCTCATTCATGAAATATTATTCATTATCATTTACGTGGCGTGACCTCTAGGCTCGTATAATAGTAGTTGCATAATAATACACCGACCAATTAATATTATTATAACGACACGAGTGCATCTAAAGAATCGGCCATATAACCCCTTTAAATTATCACGGTAACCACACTAGTAATATACCATTACTAAGCGCGAACACTAAGTTCCAAAGAATCGCTACATTTAACCAACCCAGAACGGTTTCGATACACAATTATCGAACGGCACAATAAAAGTGGAATCAATTCTCATTGATTTCAACAAATGCATCTTAAGTTCTTTCTCAGATACTACAAGATGCTCTTCATCACATCCAAAGAAGTTTATCCTGATTAAATTGGTATCAGCTGGTAGAAATCGGGTACATACGACACATCAAAGTCACAAGACCATACGGTGCGTGACACTGACCCTACAATGGTGGCATAACGTAAGTCCTTTCTTTCTTGTCCATCTCAAAGACTACGGGATTATGACTGGCCGAGCTGAACTCCATGTCTCACGGGAGATAACCTTCTCGAATCATTCGGGCTTGAACATTCGCCACACTTCATCGACATGTTGTTCGAATAAAGTTCAATAAGCCGCGCTATTCCATCTCGATGAATTTTGATTCGAGAATGTATTTCTCAGCTTCATTCGAGTCCTTCATCGAGAACGCCCACGCAGCCCAATACTTGACCGAGTTCTACCCTACTTTACCCAACGACAACATGTCATCTACACATAAGACCAGAATGTCATATGTATAACTTACACTCACCTTCTTGTTTATACAAGATTCTTATTCGTCTTTGATGAATCAAAATCTTTGATCTCCTTATCAAAACGAAGGTTCCAACTACGTGGGACGCCGCTACACTCATGAACGGACCTCTACGATCAAGTAAACCTTTCTTAGGTCCTCGGGGACACGTAGTCCGAAGTTGTACCATGTACACATCTTTCCTCAAGGTTTCCATTCTAGAAAGCGCCTTTTACATCCATTTGCCATATTTCATGTCATAAAATGCAAAGAACGCTAAGATCCGAACGGATTTAAGCATACCACGGTGAATAGGAGGTTTCATCATAGCTAATCCCATGGATTGGCTTTTGAAACCTTTCGCCATTTGTGCCTCCTCACTCAAAACACGGACGCTTCCGCCTTTGTCATGTTTCTTCTTAAATGCCCATTTACACTCATGTGGCGAACTCCGATTGCAATTCCAATAAAAGTGACCAAACCTTGCTTGGGCACATAATCCATGCTTCACTTCACGCCTATCGCCCATTTATCGCTATTGTTACTTCATTACCTCCTAGTAAAGAGGTGTGCTCGCCACATTCAATCATGAAAGTTTCACCCATACCAAAGCGTCCGGTTCCTAACAATCTCTATCGATCTCCTAATGGGTCAAGTTCCTCCAAAATCTTCCTGTGGGATAAAGAATTGGATCTTCTATACCCAAGTGCACTAATTTCGCGCGCCACTGCCTCTACATTCAGTTGTAATGTACGCTTTCATCATCTTCGAGCTTTCTAGATGAACACATTCACTCCTAGTCCTTCTGTATTTATTATTCCTTTTCAAGGAACGCCCCGATCCGGCAAATCAAAAATCTTGTTTTCTTGCTTCTCGTGTAGAAGTAACCAACGGTATCTTCGATAATCAATAAAAGTGAAAGATCTATCGCCTGGGTGCTAGTTTATCTTTTTGTCAATTTCCTTGACATAAGCTTCACAAACCCCAAATCCTAAGAAAACTCCAACTTGATAAATTTCCTAAACCACCATTGGGGAGTTTTCACTTATTTAGCTGGACATTTATTAAGTACGAGTTGACGCGCTTTTGTAGTGTATATCCAGAAATTAATTGGCAGGATAGATAGGCTCATCATATGTCAAACCATGTCAATCAAGGTTCGATTTCTCCTTTGTGGTGTCGTCGTATGCCTCAAGCAGAGCGAGTCGCTAAAACAATACCACACTCTTTCGAGATGAGTATTAATCCCTCGACTTAAATATTCTCCTCCTCTATGCGTCGAAGACCTTATAGTCTCGCGGCACCTGTTCCTTACTTCATCATGGTTCCTCAAGGATTCACGTCAGGTTTCATCGATACATAACCATATCTACTATAATCATTAGTAAACGTGAATGGCAATTGTAAAACATCTCGCAAGTGATGGTCTACTGGGCACATATATCAAGCCAGATGATCCCCAACAAACATTTTCCTTTCATTGTATCCAAAGTGAAGTGGCGATTTCGTCATCCCCGCCTAAGTAGCATTCACTTATCGTGATGATCCACAATCGAACCTTCAAGTATTCCACCGGCTTAAGTTCCTTGATACCCACTGCTTATAATGACCTATTCTCGCAACGCTAACGATATATGTGCTTTAAGTCAGTTAGGGTTGGTGGCTTTTATAAATGTTATGTTCCTATCGACGTATCTGTAGAGTACAGACATCTCGGGAGAAATGTATTACTTTATATCACATTACTTATTGAGATCCTAAATGTATTGGGATCACTCTTTTGGAAAACGGAAGGAAAAATCCTTCATTATACAAAAATACGGTTAAAGTAGTAATATTCCTACTATAAGCTGGGGCGCAAGTAAACATTGTTTAAATTTAGAAACACTACCGAGGCAAATTCAACCGATGGATACTACCGCTGTGGTCGCAACCTCAGACGTCCCTTTACATCGATCCATTTCTCTACTTTCCTCGTAGTTCCCGCATTATCATGACAAATATGAGAACCACAACAAGGACAAACACTCAAAGTAGAATTTAGAAGTCGTATAAACTTCAATAACATATATACATATATACCAGAGATCGGCCCGTCGTTAGACCATTCTTCCTATCTTCCAAGAATTTCGCATGCTCCACTTCTAAATGACCTCGATCCCACAAGAATGACACTGTCTCCTCCTTTCTCGCTGCTCCCCTTACCCAACAAAGCCTCGTAACCTTAGGTTTCCTTGAACCTTTAGCGTTACCATTGTACTTCTTCTTACATTTTCATTTATTTTGGACCACCAAAACAGAAGAAGTAGGAGTCTTAGTCTTCCCCATATTTGTCTCAGCATTCATGATCATCTTATGCGGTTCATTCAGAGCTAACTCAAACTTATGCATGTTAAAGTTCATCACAAATTGAGAGAACTTCTCTGGGAGGGACTTTAGGATAAGGCCTATAGCTAGTTCTTTTCAAACACCTGAGCCTACATATCGAGTCGCTCGACCAAACTCTGTCATTTTAATGACACGCTGGGTCATAGCCTGCCCATTTCTAGCTCGCTATCAATGCAGCATGTATGCGTCATATATCTCATTTCTGTTTCTTTCCTGAATAACTCATCGAAATGTTGGTACATGTTATATAAGCCACCTTCATACCGAAGTTTGGAATGTTATCAAGCAAGATAAGACATCGACATCTATAGACGATTTCAAGGCTTTTTGTATGCTTCTTCCCTATTGGGTGGCACAGCCATTCGTCCGGATAGACTAGTCTTTAACACATACTCTATTCTCTCTCGCTGAGAACAATCCTCTCAAGCTCGGTGACCAAATAGTCAAAGTTTCAAGCTGAGCCAGACTTCTCAAGCTTAAACCTGCAATGAAGTTTCTAGCGGAAGCCATGTGAATAACTGCTATTTAAAAAAAAAAAATTAAATTTTTTCTGTATCCTGAATAGTATATTTTTTCATTTACGATATTATTTCTAAAATTTTTTAAATTTAATTTCATTTATAATTTAAGAAAACCGCTTGCCAAGAATTTTATCTTCAATCGCTCGTGGAGATTTAAGTACCTATGTTTTAATTAACCTAAACCGAATCCGACTCGATTTTTTTTTTTATAAATATCTTGCAAAGTTTTATCCTCCACATCATAAACCAAGTCATCATCTTCATCTTGTTCCATTTCGCCGAAATATTCACCCCGCCCCTTAAAAATTCTCATTTTCCATTTCTCTTCTATCGTCGTCAAACTCAAGATCGGTTGTAGAATATTGTTCTTCCATCATTCTCTTCGAGTTAAGTAAGAAATTTCAAGTCTTTCAGATATTTCTTGGGTTTTGACATAGTTGACTTTTTAGTTGACTTTTTTCATAATTGAATTTTATGATAAATCTTAGTTGGTTGGCGGGTTCCCGCACGTATTTCGGTTTTACTTTACCCGTGATTTGTAGATCGTCAGGACGCATGGTCGAGTTGACTTTTTAGGTTTCTGGCCGACTTTTTATGGATATTTTTATAAGACTTTAAAATGCGTAGTGAGGTTATATCGACCTTATTATAGTTGTTGGCTTTATGTTAAATCGGGTGATTTAAAATTGATTAAAGTGGTACATGTCAAAAGTGTAAATTCCAAGTCGAAGTTATAATCGATATTCGATATGTATTGTTAATTATGGACTCGATGATTAGTTGTAATAACTTATAAGCTTCCATTTTAAATGAGGAAAGCCGATAAGATGGAATTTGAAGCGGGAATCGATCAATAGGTCCCACGTGATTATAATTCATAGTTTATCCACATGTTGCATCGTTGTAGATAGTTCCCCCAAGAGTCAAGTTGTACTTTAACGCCGTATAAGAAGAGGTCTTGGATTATACTTCTTCGGGTGTCATGAAGCGCCGATCGCGGGAAAGGCGCTACCTTGATTGTTTTTCGCCATGCCCATGTATTTAAGTAGAAGTAGTACTTATATCACTAAAGCATTTTACGCACTAACTTTAAATTGGTAGAACATGTTATCAGTGATATGATTATGTGAGAATGATATACATGTTATTATGATATGATTACGTGAGAACGATATACACGTATTATGATAAGGATTACGCGAGAAATGATATACATGTCATCGTTGCTATGATTACGCTGAGAATGATATACATGTAATTGTTATATGATTATGTGATTATATTCTGTGGCGTTGAAGATTGCTTGAGGTAAGTACAGCTTGAACCCCAACTTATATTTTTGATTTCTCGTGGCCTGCCGGCACTTATGATTTCGGTGGCCTCGTTGGCGATTGTGTTTGACTTCTACGATTGCGAGATGCTTCAGTCAGGCGCCGGATACTGTCAGGGGAGCAAGTAGCACGGTTATCGAGAGGCGACGGCCAGAGTTATCTATGACTCGAGGTGACTCGAGTATCAGCTGGGGCAATTCTATAGTCGGGATTAAGAGACTTGTGCCGACTCCTTCCTCAAGTGATACGCTGACGCCATCGCCCCATACTACGGCATAGCGGTTTGGCCTTATACCTTTGCGAGAGCAAGAACAGATGACTCCTGCTTTGATCGCTTGTCAGGCATCGGTTACCATGGCCCCATACCACGGCATAAATATGAAGGGTTCGGGCCCACTTCTAAGATAAAGAAATGTACGAGTCTTCGATCACTTTCTGTCAAGATTGTCGACGTGGCCTTATACTACTAAGATAATGCTACAAGGCCTTATACTTAAGGTATAAGAAATGCAGCCTTATAATTTTGTACGAGCGCGCGTCAGACTTTCGTATAAGCGCGCCTTTATACTTTGTGTATAGCACGGGCAAGGCCTTATACTTTGTGTATAAGCGGGGTTTTGGCCTTATACCGCAGAGTGCTGCTGGGTGATTATCGGGATTAGTCCATTCCTCACAGACGGATCAAGATATGCGCATGAGGTTGGTATACCGGGTGGGGATATGGTAGATGGGTGAGGCTCACTTAATTAGAGTTTTAGTCGCTGCTGAAGTCTATCGATTTTCTCGAATTGTGTGCTTGTCGAACCTTCTATTATATTTCACAGACATGTCTGATTTCAAGGAATTACGTTGTATGACCTTTTTAGGTAGTCCCGATATATGGTTTTATTCATATTTGACTATTATATTGATCGACTCCATTCCGCATGCAAAGCTTCACCCCGTGTTAATTTCTACTAAGCTCGCGCTTACACTTTTCGCATTGGGCGGCATTTATTTGTGCGTCGATGTGACGCCCAACTGAACAAGAGGTCAAGCTTGAGTTTTGTTCCGGTGGCTAAAGCGGTAAAGATTTAAAGTGCGTAGATCTCACACCGATTTTGGATGCTGCTGTCAATTGTTTTGATTGTTGTATTTTTCCTTTTGAAACTTTAGCCTTGCCGTCAGTTGTTATTTTATTCAGATACGACGCATCATCGTCAGAATTTCAAGGCATTACTTTATTTTGGGATATTGCCAGGTATATATATATGGCTCACAAGCTTGATATCAAATGATGGATTATAAATTTTAAAACTGCTTGATTTGGGAAACTTAATTGTGATCACATTTTTGGATGAAACGAATTGTATTTTAAACTGAAGTCATCGGCTCGTGACTCCTGTAAAACCTCGGATTTTAATGACTCTCACCTCGTGGCGGCCGACTCATGGGTCGCTATGTGTTAAGGGCCATTTCAATTCTACAAGAATAAGTATGTAAATGAAAACAGTTTAGCAATCTATCATGTCAAACACTGACAAAATAAATTGTAAAAAATAATACCAATACTCAAAATCTCACAAAATGTATTAGTATGAAAGACCTACTATATTGAAATTTCAACCGGCAACACTACATACATTTTGAAAAGCCAACATAGTAGTAGGTTAACTAACCAATTATGTAAACACGACATACTTGCGGTTAATAAGGATGCCATGTGACGCCACCTAACAGCGTATCACCGAGCCTACAACGCAATGAAATCACCTAAAGAACCACCTCAAAACCAACTTATTACATGGAATGATCATTTGAAAGCCCAACGTTAGTGGAAATCACTTCAACATGATAAATTGTCATACTCAAGCCACGATACCAATACACCTCGCCATCACAAGATGCCCAAGCATCGTGATAAGTTTCACAACTTTAAAATTGGTTTGAGCATGAACGCTTAAATTTTGTGAGATTCTATATTATTTGACGAATTATTTAACATGTTATATAGCACATACTCAAGAATACGCATTACCGCTTAAAAATAAAATAAATAATATACATTTGGGGAGATATATGATATCACCCTAAAAAATACAAATAATAAACCTATTACAACATCTCTATCAAGCAATCTTCAGATTCTTCACCTTGAAAACTTCATACGATACGGCGGAACGCCATCTCAACGCCTCCACAACAGACATTTATTTACTAACCCAATCTAAAGCATAAAGACGTTGTGCTTCAGAGTAAATAAAATAAACGCATCAAAGCAGGTCGTGTACAATGTATAACTAAGCTTCTCATAGAAATGTATTTCAAAAATACAACTAGGTCATATAAATATATCCCTTTTCCATTCTATTACAATATATAATAAAAATGAAAATACATAAATCCATGATGAATATATATTAAATCGCATTTATTAAACGACTCACGGTGTCATTAAGCGAGTCTAACGCTATTAAGCATTTAAATAAACACGCTATTAATACATAATAAATATGTACCTTAATACGCAATAAACATGCAATCAATTATATAATAAAATGCAATAAACACTAATTACGAGGTCGGTATAAAACACCACAATCAATTCAAATTTCAAATACACGACAATAAATCATATCAAACTTTCCATTTTTCATTATACAAATTAAAAATCAATCACACAAATATATAATTTAAATGTGATAGAAATTAATCGATTCTCATAATTATATTCATGAAATATATATTATAAAAATACATTAATAAACATATATATATTTCAGGTTCAATAGTTATTACAATAATTATTTTATTTATACAATAAAAATAATTATTTACAATAATCATTTCATATAAATATAACGGTATAAAAACTAGTAAGTTTTTTATCTAAACATATTCATATTTTAATTCAGAGATTCTTATCATGATTATATCCTCAAATAAATACATTTATAAAAGGATAAATAATGAAAGCGGATTATCAATTAAACTTATTATCATTAAATTGATAATTAAGTACTATCATAGCAACAAAATGATAATAAATACACAAAAACCGAAATTAATAATTTTAAACGATTAGGCCAGAACAACAAAACTGACGAAGCATCGCGACGGATTCACCGGCCCGCCGGCCTCCCAGACACGCCGCCGACCACCGGCCGGTCCGCCCACATCGCCCAAAGCGGGTCGACCGCCCCGCTTGGCCACCGGATACGCTCTGGAGGGCCGCCGGAAGGTAGCGCCTTCATTTCACAAAAATTCCAGTTTTTTTCGATTTAATTCAAATGTTTGGAAAAAATCAATTTGAAGGCCTTAACATATCCAAAAATTCTGGACTATTTACCAAACATTCCGCACAATTGTCTTAAACGTTTCCACTTGGAATTTTGTAAAAAACATTTACAAAAAATTAATTATACAATAAACATTCTAGAAATCACAAAATTATTTTGAGAAACTTAAACAATCTAAAAAATTATGAAATTTTTTTAGAGATACTTCAGTCCCCTTTGAATGCGTAGAATAAAAATTGGTGGAATTTTTAGAACATTTTAAACACCAATCCTATCAAAATATTTAGATTTTTAATCAAAACATAGTTTTAAAAAACCCTTTGATTTTATGAAAAAAAAAAACATAAATCTAAATTCAAATCATCAAAATTAACATGATGAACTTGAAAACAAGATAGAACACATATTTATTCATTTAATCAATTTTTTCATAACATATTCACGGTCAAGATTATATAATATGAAAATCGATATAAAATGTGTTTATATAACAAATTATATATAAATGTAATCAAAATTATACAATCCTAAACATGCTCATGATGCCATCATGGAAAATTCTCAAGAATTGGTTTCATAACAAACAAACAACGCAACCAAGATCAAATAAATGTATAATAAATCCAATTACGAAAACATATATAATGCAATTCATACACGCATTTAATACGAAAGTACTACAAACGCAAATGAAACGATTTAACTTTCAATCTCCGAATCCTCCGTCAACTCTCCTTGGGAGCACCGGATAAGAATTTCACCAAAAACTTTGACTAAAACCCAGCGAAAGAGGGAGTCATGGTCGAAATCTTTTTAGATACATTTAAACAAATTTCAGTTTTTCATTTCATCTTTTCCTTATGTAATCCCTCCGGGTTTCGTCGAATAGCTTCTGACTGCTTGATAAATAAGTTAACTCGGCAAGTCGTTAACTAACTTATTACATTAAACGAGTAAGTAACTTAACAAGGCTAATAAGCTCTTCCTCGTTAAAACCGTCAATTGAAATAGCAATTTAATTGATTCTGCTTTTGTCCAATTTATATTTTACATTATCAATGTAAAACTCGACGGGTATCTCATTGATTTCACCACCTCAATTTAACACCATTTAATTCCATACTTAATATAACTCAACGCTATCAGATGCGCGCGACCTTCTCGTCTCGTATAATATTAGCTTTATAATAATATAATTTCACCATTATGATTGTTATATCGGCATGCATGGATCTGAAGAATCGGGCATAACCTCTCGATATTATCGTGAGTTCCATTTTAGTAATTTACAATTACTATTTATCAACACTTAGTTTGAGTAATCTCTACCAATTAAAAACTAGTAAAATGAATCAAGTTACAACAATTTTCTCAATCGGCACAATTATGTAAATCAAACACTCGATTTCCAACGAAGTCTATAACAAGTAAACTTAAACTCCACCCCCACCCCCTGAACTCCAACAACACCACTTCTTCCTATATACCCCAACTACATACTCCCGCCCCACCGGTATATACAATACGTATAAAAGACCGGGTTTATACCCATCATATGTCAATCATAAAAGAAATTATTAATAAATCATAACAAATTAAATCAATTTATCGCTTTGCTTCTATTAAACAAGAATTGAAGAGTTATTAATCTCTGGGATTCAATCTAACGTATTGCCTTTTCTAGGATGCTTAAAATTAAGAAAAATTATTAAACCCTTCAACCTGCTTAAATTCCAAATTAGTATACCAGATACAATAACAGTAGGGCGAAGACTTAAGTCAGAATGAATTAGGACCATAAAACAAAACAAACCGACTACCTCTCTCTCTCTCCTAAAGGCCAAGGACAAGGATCACACCGAGAAAGTGTATTTTGTAAGTATAGTATAGGAAGTAGAATTATATTGCAACCTTAATATTATATGCAGAGTGTAAATTTGGTCGAGATTTTGGGGAAAGACCAAGCAGGCGGCTTCGCTTCTAATTAGGATTCCATTTGATTAACGCGATGGATTAGGATCGATTCAAAGCGGGTTAACGGGCAAGTAAGTGCCGAAGACGATGTATTTTATTTATTTTATTTAATCAATTTTAATATTAAATATCGATCCATTAATTATTTGTTATTTAAAAAATGACTCATAATGCTATATAATGTCTGTTTGTCTCTTAAATTTCACTGCTATAGTGAAGTTCAGTGTCAAAATATGTTTTCCGTAGTTCTGTGCCAAAAGCATCCCTCAGTACCTATTTGAAATGTTGAAAAGTTTAGGTAAATTATTTGAAATGTTTTTTCGTAATTTAAAAAGCAAGACGTATGAAATTTAGCCATTAATAAATTTAAATATTATATATAAGATACTTATTATGAACTTAAGAAAGTATAACAATCCATCCTAGTTTAGTAAACACTACTGGAAAAACAACAAATAAGACGAAGGATTTTGTCACATTTTATGCACCTCACCTTACTAAGTAAATACCATTTAAATGTCTTTTGTCGCTAAATTTTGTTGCTTATCGCTACATTAGTCGTAGACTTTTGTCATATTAAGACCGAAACGTAATGAAAATCAAGCTGGTCATGTTTTGTCATACTTTGTCGTGAAACTTGAATTTTAAAATTAATTCAAAATTAAATAATTGGGTCACTATTTGTCTTATATATTTGTCATACTTTGTCATTAATACTATTTGGAAAAATTAATTCCAAAATAAATAAGTTCGTCACAATTTGTCATATATACTTTTGTCATACTTGTCGTTAATACTATGTAAAATTAATTCGAATTAAATAACTTCGCTACAATTTGTCATATATCCTTTGTCATACTTTTGTCTTTATTACTTACTAAAAAATTATTCGAAATTAAATAGTTTTGTTACAATTTGTCATATATACATTTTCATACTTTTGTCGTATATTCTTAGGAATATCAAAAAAAAAATTTAATTTACCCACATTTCACGTATTTCTTACAGCATCAAAAAAAAGTCACCTCAAACCTGCTTTCACCACTGCCTCACCACAAATTCAAAAAATAGTAAAATATATACCTAATAAGTATTATCATATATATATGAAATTTTCATAATAAGTAATTACAAAGTTAATAAATAAACAAGTTTCAACCATATATTATAAAAGAAAACATAAAGTTAAATAATAAGACCAATTATCGTTACAAAAAAACTTCAAGATTAAATACTACATTGATATTGTTGATGTAGCTAAGCCTAGATTTAAGAAATATAACAAAAAACAAAATAATAAAAACAAATAAATTAGTATTAGATAATAATCATAACGTTAAAGAAATAAATGTACAAATTTAAAAAAAAATTATTACCCTATTGTTGATAGAGTTGCCTAGATTTAAGAAATAGAACAAAAAAAATTAATAAAAAACAAATAAATTAGTGTTAGATAATAATCATAAAATAAAAGAAACAAATGTACAACAATTTAAATAAAAATAATAAAAAAGATGATTACCTTAGAATTTCTGCTTTTCTAAACGAAAAATTATGACAAAAATTATGATATCATCACACTTCGTCAGAAATGCTGGACCAATAGCCAAAACGAGTCTGGCCTCGACACTGTTGTACTTCGTCGTATGTGTACATACGACGAGTACGGGTTTAATCGTTTTTGAGCTTATTTCCAGACTTTAAAGTTACCATTCAAATAAACATCATAACCTACTAAAGTTAGTATTGGTCTTATATTATCACCAACATTCATATTTTTCAGTTGTCTTAATGAAAACATTACTTCTGGCATGGTAAATTGGTTACTTATAATGACATATGCTGATTATATTGGTTTTAAAGGTTGTCCTGTATGTTACTTACAATAATTTTGTTATTGCTACTTGTTTTGGAGTTTCATGAACTGGCAAATTGACTTGTGGTTTGTCTATAAGCGTAGATAACAAAATACACATCAACTGGCTGGTTGTCGTGGCTCTAATCTGTTCGAACCTCACCGAATAACGATAAGTCAGCCGACCATATTCAAACGTATGGCTCCTACTGTTCATAAAATCATCTAACCCTATAATTTATAGTTCGGCCTTGCCCAGGCTATTTTTTGGGGTAACATTCTGCCTTGCCGGCTCGAGTTTCCTGCCGAACCGCTCTCGAAGTTTCTGCCTCAAATTACAATACTAAATATTACAATCCTCATTCCCTGCAAAAATTAAATTTCTTAAACACATACCATACTCCAATACTCATAAACATTAGTACATTACTAAATACAAAAATATTACATTCCATACCCATAAAAAACATAAAAAGGGCCGTAAGGAAACTTAAAAGGGCCAAAATGTTAAATTATTTAATTTGTAATGACCAGCCAATACTAACCGTCAAGCCTGGTCCTTCGAACCTGTAATTTGCTGCCGGGCCGAGGCTCGCTTATTCAATCAGCCTCTAACGAACTATTTGCCGAGCCTTACAAATCGAATCGAACCTTAAGGTTATTTTTATGAAAAGTGAACTTTCTAAACAAGATCAAGTGTCCGACCATCACAAAAACACTCCATCATACAATCGAATATCCAATACAACAAAGTAAAGAACAAGAATGTAAATCACACCAAGATTGCTTGGCCTTGGGCAACGTCACCCACGCCCGTGTAATAGTCAAATTTGTATAGAACTTCCACTATTCTTTCACACATGCTGTGGTCTTATACAAACCATCCTCGCTTTCAATGCATATACCCCAACTAACCCTTCAATTTAGCTTCTAAGACTGTGAACCTCCTATTTATAAAGCATTCCCTTGCCGATACTATCCCAAAGATTGACGAATTCAATTTCAAAGAAAAATACCTCAACGATTGTCACAACGACGCCGCAACAACCGTGACATTACAAGCAGAATATCGCTTCTAACACACCACCCACACTACACACGAGTATACTTTTCTCTCAATACAAGAATGCTCTCTAAATAATAAAATGTGTTTTCAAGCGATCTTCATTCTTTAATTCAAATCCGCCTTTATATAAATGGTAGTCTTCAGAGGTTTCGCCTTTCATTATGGCAGATGCTTCGATGCGAAATCCAGCCTCCATAAGACAATGCAGCCCTCTTCTATAACTCCAACACTTGCCTTAATAAACAATTGATCTTCAGCTTTAATATCTGAGACTTCTAAAGATACTAAATTCAAGGCACATGCAACTTCATAACCCCGATACAAGCCGAGACATCCGATAACCCTTTTTATCAAGCTGACACTCTAAGAATGAACGATCAGACAATAACGACGCGACAACACGATCTTCATTTAAAAACTCAAACAACTATCTACGCATCAACATTTTACTTGAATTTTCAAGTCTAATTTTTGACTTTGGATGGAGTAGAATTCAATAGATTCACAAGCGTTGCTAAATTAAAGATGTGACCCAAAGATCGAAGTACTACATAAAACTTTAATGGGAAGGTATTGATTTTACGTAAATCATCCTTTTAATTTGATTCGTATGAATTCACTACATATGTCGATAATGTATATCATCTATCTGTCAATAATTTTATGAATATTTTTAACTTAATTCCCGTGTGCGCATATGCTTTAATTTTGTTGGGTATACTATATAGAGTTAATTGTTAATTTAATAAGATCAAGTTCCTGATAATTCAGAAGTTGAAATTTAGTCTCAGAAAGTAATATAGGTGTGATTTGATTCCCAATTTAATTAAAATAGTAATTTCATAATTTGTGTATGACGTCAAATTGGAGACTAAAATCACACTTATATAGCCACTTTCAAGAACTAAATCTAAACGTTTGAACTATCAATTATCAAAATGCGATAATTATTAACCCGTACTATAAACACACACAAAATAGTTACTTTTCTGTTTTTTCCGATTTTACCCACTATAAACAATGATCGGGACATGACTCTTTTACCCATTATCGAGGAGTAGTGCTTACTGTTTAGTATTATTATGATTTATGAATGCATGTCTTGTAATGCAACTCTTGTGCTTCTCAATAATACAGATATTGAGCGCCACCACAAATTGGCCTCTACCGACAGCTTAGCCCAAAAATACTATTTCTTACGTCCCCAAAAAAATTGTCCCGTTTTAACTTTCACGATCTTCAAGACACGGCTTAAAACGTAAATGTCTCTAATTATACAAGCGTGAAAATTATAAAAAGTTGATATTTCAAAAATATATATTAAAACGAATCTACCAAGATCTCACGTGCCTATATTATTTCTTATCGACTAATGAGAATTCATGATCAAAATTTATAAAATTTGACTTAAAATAGTAAAATGGAATAATCTTTTTGAGATGGAGGAAGTAAGTTTGATTGAGAGATAATAAGGTGATCTCATAGCCCACGTTTGTTCAGAAGATAAATCAATTTCACTATCAAGAAAATGAGCATTTGAGACAAAATATTTAATTTTTATATTGATCTATTACAAATTAATAAGAACTAAAGACTAATATATCATTAACATGCTTTGTATGAATATTATTTTTAATGTTGATTTTTTTTGTCAATATTCTTAATGATAAGGGTATAATTGAAAAAATAAATAAATAGTTTCTCGCCAGAATTGAAATATTAATGGTTAAAGTATCAATACTAGATGTTAACAATTTGTTATTAGTAATATAAATTTATGTCACTGATACTTATTTTTATGAAAGTGTTTGTTATATGAATGGTTTATTAATTCACCGCCACAAACACCCAAAAAAAAGACGTCGTTACTTGCTAGTGATATTGATCATGCATTATTACCCCTTCTCATAATTGTCAGTAGGTGAGATTATTATCATATCTTCGAACATGTTTTAAATAGTGTGATATACTTTTGCGACATACATTAGTATTTTTGTTTATCATTATTATCAGTGGAATAACTAAGTGTATAGAAAAGCAATCGCCCCCAAATATTTTTAAAAATTTAATTTTATTAAATTTTTTTTTAAAAATTATAGTGATTCTTTCGAAAAAATGTTATTCGCTTTTTTTAAATTTTTATATTTTTTCTTATAAATATAATATCAAGTAATCCGTCCCCTTTATACAAATTTTTTATACAAATTTTTTTATTCCACCACTGATTATTACAAACTAATTAAAAAATTTCAATCAAAATGTAATATAAAATAACGTATAAAATATAACAAACGATTCAAACTTTTGTAAAAGATCAATTTTTCTTTTACGGGAAGTACTCTAGTAAAGATTGTCCATCTTAGATCCAATTGTGAGTTTTCCTTCCTTTCTATGTGACTTTAGTTAATTATATCCCTTCCTAGTTTTTCATGAAGTAATAATACTTGTGATGTATATTTTTTGTACTCATTTAAAGTGCGTGTATTTTATTATTAGTAACTACTAAATCACGATATTGAGATGAATATGAATTTTACCTATTCAAAGATTAGGCTTATTGTAGCTCCTCTTTAACAGCATGCTATAAAGGTTTGCGTCTATTGTGGACGCTAGGATATCTATATTTATACGACAAGGCAAAATTGAAGCCGAAATAAGTCATGTGAATATCCTCCTCTTGTAATGTTCTGCAAATCATGCATCACGTTACTAGGGTGTCAGAAAGTGTTTATAGGAAGAATATTTCATGACATGTCAGCAATTAAACCTCTTTCTGAAAACGGCAAAATGTATATGTGAAATAAAAACTAAAATAGGACATAGGGTATTAATAGCATAGGTAATCTGATATTGGCAATTTTATATTGACAATTCAATTAAATAAATTATCCCTCTAAATTTTAACATGGTATAAAGTCAGATCGATTAAGGCTAAATAAAAAGTCTGCTGCCATGCGGGTGAATTTTTTCACTTATGTGATACTCACTGTAGGGATTTGTTTAAATATTTTTTTTCCTTCAAAATTATTATTATTATTATTATTTTGTGTTTTTTTCGAAGTCGGAACTGCTGTTTCCTTGGATGGAGGACCAATTAGACATAAATATCAAGCCTAAGATTGGGGAGGCTTTAGCGATGATATATGCTGCATAGATGTCATTGAGAGACGGAACGCGGGCAACGTTGCTCTGGATTAAACACATGTGGAGTAACCGGTAGCATATCGATTTTTTTATATTTGGTTAGTGGACGCTATTATTAGTGACTCAAGATTTGATTGGTGATTAGCATTTTTTTCGTTTGTGGCCTTGTTGTTGGCGTGTGTAAAGGAAAGGTGATAGTCTTGTGCTTGATTGTGTCGAAGTTACACATAAGGGAGAGTGATGGTGCATGCGCCGATTCATCACCCATCGCATGATCTGTAATAGGGTCAATAGAACCAACGATCCAAATTGGATAGTGGACAACGGCGTTGTTATAGCGGCTTCGAAATATGGTGGTTTTCCTTTATGGCAAATGCAATGAGTTGACAGATTAGAAGTAGTCGTATTTATGTTTTTCTTCTTCTTATTGTTATTGTTATTATTTTTGCAAACTCATGGTAATTTGAAAAAATTATCATGTGTTTGCGGGAGGGTATTAGAGTCGAGTGGTCATTAAGCCCATGAGGTATCTTGGAGGCTACTCTAGGTTTAGCTTAAATATGTCTATAAATATGACATACTATTGGAACTCTTATTCAAGCAATTCTATTCAATAAATTGTCCCTTTATATTTTAACATGGTATCAAAGCCAAGCCCATGGTGATGAGGGCAAGTGTAATCACGGTGATGTAAATTCCGACGAATGCCCGGTGAGGGTGTCATTACCGCCCGAGGAGAGTTCTGCTGTGAGGGAGAGTGTTAATGTCCGCATGTCCCAGCGTCGAAAGTGGTCTTCCCAGGAGTCCCGATAAGGTCTTGAGTACTACATACATTGTCGGTGTTTTTTCTGGGTGGAACCGCGTGGGTGTAGGGTAACTTTGTATAGTGGCCCAATTAAAATAAGGCCTCCTTGCAATCTGCAGTATTTTTTGGGGGAGACAAAGTCGAGTTAATTGCCAAAATGGTCCCAAATAGGGGACAAGTTGCAGCTTTGGTCGCACAACAAATTAGATAGTAGCCATGATTGTGGCGCTATTTAATCACTGTGCGTCACCACTCTAAAGTTAACATAAAAATTGTGTTCTGCTTGAGGCCAAGAAATTCTGGCAATGACCAATATTTATCGAGGATGAAAGTGTTACGTTAATATCATTATAGAGTGAGCAATATTTATTAGGCCAGAAAGTCGGTGGTGCCTTGCTCTGGGATCATTTAACAATTGAATTCACACTCCAACTGGAGTTGATAAGAGCGAATTGAATCAAGAGGAATTTCTTTAATGACTACGCAGACATACGCCGGTCGAAACAGTAGAAAATCCCAGAGTATTTGTTATAAGTCTCCTTGAAGACTCGATCGTAAGAGCTCTATCAACCGATGCAACTTATTGTAACTGGCTAAACCACCAGCGGATGTAAATATCTTCCTGAAGAGTATCAACTGAGACATAGGCGGGTACATATATCATGACCCGTATTATTAAAGCATAATTGATTTTTTTTGTAC
This sequence comes from Lithospermum erythrorhizon, assembly GCA_019722365.1. Classification (NCBI taxonomy): domain Eukaryota; kingdom Viridiplantae; phylum Streptophyta; class Magnoliopsida; order Boraginales; family Boraginaceae; genus Lithospermum; species Lithospermum erythrorhizon. The sequence continues at coordinate 720,038 of JADFUC010001797.1, forward strand.
CATAAAAAACTTAGCAAGATGTGTGTCACATTGATCATTTATTCATGTATCATGCTGGTATTTATTGATTTTTAGTTTGTACCTTTTAGTTTCCCATGCAACCTCTAACTGCTTCAGTTATAATCCTCATAAGTCATTATTGACATAAGTGTAATGAAAATCACATGCTATAATAGATCATTCATTACAATTTACAAGCATTCATGTGATAAGGTCAGTACAGTCACTAATTAAAGAAATAAGTAATAACTCAACTTGCATTAAATAAATATCAACTAGGAAAAGAAAAGAAAAAAGAGCAAACTTCATTCCATTGTCAGAAATCAGATGTAACATCATAGGCATAAGATACTACGGAGTATATAATCTGGCGACATATATACCAAATAAACAATACTTTATTCAGCTTTCCCTGATAAACACTTTTTTTATTAGAAACTAAATTGGTTCGTCCATTTGTATTCAATAAACTTATTATCAAACCTTTTAAGTCATGTTAACTTATATTTTGAAATACTATAATATTCTCTAACCTTGTAGACAGTGAAAATTTCTTTAAAATGATTAAGACGACTTAATCAAATTAATTAAAATTGGGGCACTAAAAAAGTAACGTGGCTAAGGTTCTACGATGGGCCTAAATTTAATGTAAAACCCTTGTACGAACAAGGATTTTCAGAGAAAAAATAACTTGTCAATTAAATGTACATTACTTAAACAAACAATCAAATCTAAAATGGGCCAAATCTCACAAACCCCACTTGCAATTTAACAATGCTAAGGCGGGTGTAGTCTGAAAGAAATGTAGATTAGCCCGACTTAACTTGTTTGCTATCTACCAATACAACTTCTATTTCGGTTTCAAGTCCATAAAGGCAGTAAACATGTCGAGCTACTAAGTCACCGCGAAGGTGTGATCAGCGTGCAGAGATCTTTGCGGTAAATCCCATCCGTCGGCATGGGCAGGAGATCGAGTCCGACGTAGGCAGAATCGACTCGAACTCAAGATAAGTCCATCTGACTATACTTACGAAATCTGTTGCGCTAAACCTCCCCGCTCGAACCATAGCCGAGTCGAGACCGATGCCGAGTCCATCAGACTTAGAATGGCGTATCGACTTCATTAGAACTCACCATCAAATCCGTCGAATCCAGTCGAGTCAATCAGCCCGAGCTCGCCTGACTCCCATCGAGACCAAATCAAGACAAACAAGCGGACATCTGCAAATGCGTCGACCAAGCGGCTTAGGGACTCGTGGTTTGAAAAGTCGATCCTCTTCGATTTGATCAAAACCTCTGCACCTAAATTTTCCCATTCTGATGGGTTTTACATTTTGTACCTAAGATAAATTCTTAACAACGTTACGGTATGTATGCGCCCGGTGGGACTACTCGGCTACCACTTTCTTCAGCTGGCGACCAGCGAGATGTTTTTCAAAGAGGACTATCTCGGCTCTCTACATGTACCGAAGTACTACGAGGAGAAGGAGTCCTGTGAATGATTAAGTCCAAATCTGCCGGACCGAGTCCTGTGACCTTGTTGAAGTCTGCTTTGGCTAATATATATTGCGGGAGATGTGAGGCGAGTAGTCGCAGCCATAAGCAACGGTGCCTAATGCCGGCGGATGAACCAGCCAGCAGTGATCTGAGGGACTTGATGGACAAGCGTCTTAGAACTCGAAACAATTGTGGTTCCACGTCGATATACCATAGGATCTACGATCGGGAGCTGGCTGTTATTGCAGCTCTGTAGACTCCTAGCACTTGGCCAATGATATTTGGTATTACCTCCTTGGAATAAAAATGGCTCTGCTGTAAGGATGGTAGAAAATATGTTGAAAATGCAGCGTGAGTCAGATCTATTACTCAAATATCGGAAAGAATAGGTGATCGAGAGCATAGGCAAGAGTAGCCGAAATTGCCTAAAGCGAGCAGGCGCCTCGGCCTCTCGAATGGGAGATGGGGCGTGTCCCCATCCCATCTGAGCACCGGAGTTAAATGCATGGACAGCCAGAAAAACAGCGATAGAAACTCCGATCATTCGATAGATGGAATAATTCGTGATATACTAACAGTACATCTTGGAGTCTGATAAAAGGTCATTCGATCGAGAGTCACGCTTCATACACCTATATAAAGCCTGCACTCCCGCATGGAGCGGTGAAAATGCCAAAGGGCTATCGGCCACCTAAGTTCCAACAATTCGATGGAATTAGGAACCTCAAATAACAACCCACTTTGTTGAAACATACACTTGATGCTTTCGGACGAAAAGGGATGAAATGGTCAAGCGGTTGTTTCTTTGCCTCGAAAAAGAAATGTGTTAAATGGTATCTTGACTTGGGCCTACCTCCGTAGGCAGTTAGGTTCAGGCGAATTCCTCGTCGTTTCTTGATACAAAGGGCAGTTAGCATGATGGAGCTAAGCGCCACCCAGCGATTCACGGACTTACATCAACGAGATGGAGAAATGAACTTAAAGAGAAGTGCAAAGATAGGCTCTCGGTCATCATCCATTGACATGAATCAGGCATGCATTGGGACATACGATTACATTATGAAGGGAATACTTCCAAAACCTTGAGCGTAACTAGCAGGCTCGTGACATGGAGGCTGACATTCTGACAAAAGGAAGGCTTGAGCTCAAAAAAAAGCACATGTTGTGACCTCTAAAAGCGACCGAGTTCACATTCAAAACTAAGAAGGTCGAAGTCAAGCTTGACGCGGAAAGAAGGAATGTCTCACAGTTAGGAGATGCAAGAGATTATCCGCTTTCTTGAGTCAATATTTCACTCCATGTTTGATGACTCTTGAAAGCCAAGCTCATGGGAACTCTAGAGTCGAAGAGACCCGATGAAACCGTCAGGCATGGAGCCAACTACAAGTATCATAGGATACTAGGGCATCATTGAAAATTGCTTCATCTTCCAAAGAGGCAAGTAATGGATACCGTGAAAGTATAACCTGGAAGAAGACAAAGTCTCTTCCAAATAGCGTCCCTTTACGTGTCCGTCCAGCTGGTCAAAGTGCGGCCCGGCTTTTGGGAGAAATAATCAGCAAATGACATGGGCCGACTACTGAGATGAGGACTCCAAGCCGTATGTGTATTGTTGAAGTTGGCGAATGACAGAGTAGAAGCATTAAAGTGGCGTCAGCGAGCACAAGTAGTCCTCTGATTTTCGCCCATCCACGTTCGGCTGATGGAGACTTTGCCCTGAAGATGGTGCGCACCATGATGAACGCAGCACATGTATCAGCTACTCACAAAAGTCGGATAAGCAAAATCTTTGGTAGATAGAGGATCGGTTGTAAATATCCCCTGCCGTTCCATACATTAAAAGCGCTAGGCATCTTCGCTGAAGACTTGCAATAGTCCCACGTTATTATTCAAGGTTTTAACGAGTGGGTAGGCTTGAATGCTCGAAAAGGTAAGTGCTGCGCCGGTAGGGGGTGAAAACCGCTTCGTGGTTCCGTATAGATGTCAAGGTCACGTATAACATCCTACTAGGAAGAAGACCTTGGATCATGATAACAATCTTTGTCCTCTGGCGCTTCACGATTAGCAGAAACTGCTACAAGAGGATGGAAAAAATAGTCAAAGCGGATGAAAATCCATTCGCAGTTGAAGAATCCCACTTTGCTGATACAGTACTTTCTGAAAAGGAGGCATATCCCGGTAAGAGGAAGGGCCAAATGCGCTTGGTGCCTCAAATACCTCGAAGCATCAAGCATCTACCTCGGTTTGCAGAAGTAGAGGAAGATCTAGTTGAGCGTTCAAAACTTGACTACCCTTCATTTCGGCACGAGAAGGTGGTGGCGTCGCCTCTTAAAGGTTTGTGACACCCGAGGAAGGACCCAAATAGAGCATGAAACCGTAGGTCCAAAATCTTATGACCTCCTCTTGTGGGCGGCTATGATCTGATAAAGGAAAAATTCTGTAGGACAAGCCTCGAGATCATGATAAACCATGGCATGGGTTAAATGATACCCAAAATATGATGAGGCAAAAGGGTGGTCTATGAGAACTTCAACCGAGTTGGGATATACTTGAAACCACCTTTGCGTGTCCTAATCCCAAAGAGGCCCAACCACCAGCATGGCAGAGGTTGGTGAAGAGGCCCTCGGACAATCGTGAGGAGCATTTCGGTATTCCTCGAGTTAGAGAGACGGCCCTCGGCCCCCAAGAAGAAAACTAAGAGGAAGTCATTGTCGAAACGTAAAGGAGTGCAATCCAATTCCAAAAAGTACATCTTTGTGGACTTGAAAATCGACCTCCGGAACTGGAAGAACTATCGAAAGAAGAAGAGATCTTTCTACCGTATTTCAACATAGAGGAGCAGAAAGAAGATACACGAGGCCGGTACTTCCCATTAAAAAGGTATGAAAACCTTCATCCTTGGGAAGACGATAGGAAAGGTTCATAGTCGGCTCTCAGTATATGCTCGGTAAGCAAAATGACTGGCTTGAGAGAAGTGGTGCATGAATTCAAAGCCAGCTGCGAAAATAAGTATTCCCTAGAAGGGTAGAAGCTGAAGTTCAACGCTACGTCCATGAACAAATCCTATGAGAATACTTTCGGTGATGCTTGACGAAGCGACAATACGAACCAAGTTCACCAGCCCAGCGTCGAGATGATCAGTGTATAAATATATTCACGATCTTTGTGGAATATTGCCCACAAGCAGAAGGCACACAGATAAAATCAGCAACACCACAGAGGTTTAGACTTGAGAACAAGAGGAGGTATAACGGAATGGTATCCTCACCTTTCAGCAGACACATGAAGGCCAAAATCCATGCAAGGTGATAAAAACCAAAATTGTGTCTACGCTTCCCGTACTTATCGGTGAGGAGGGACAACAGATGGGGTACTTGATATATAGCCGGGGATGAGTCTCATGCGTGACTATTCCTAGAAGAAATAGGGAGCTAGAAATCCAATGGTATGTATAGGCAAGCCATATGGAACATTCGTCCCCAGGACCGACCAAGTGACATTCTTGAATTCCTCAAAAGCGTAGGGGCCGACCCGTATATAAACATCGTCTGCGGCGAATGACTATAGAATGAATGTCGCCTGAAGGCAAATGCACTAAATATGTAAATCAACACCTATCTTTGTCGGTTGATAGGTTGAGACTTGAAACTCGACAAGAGACTACTCAGAACAAAGAATTGAGATGGACGTATGCGTCCCGAGAAACCCGAGGTTAAATGTTCTAAATAAACTTCAATGCAGTCACAGGCATGAGGATAAGCGCAGCGCTCACGAGCATGAGGATAAATTGCCCGATCTCACGAGCATGAGGATAAAGCGCCAGCGCCTCACGAGCGCGGATAAGCGCGCGCCTCTGAGCATGAGGATAAGCGCGACCTCGCGATATGAGGATAAGTGTCAGCGCCCCCCGAACTACATTTGGCATGATCTCGAATGATCTTACGGATCAGCAACTTTCGATATATAAAGGCGCGTATAACCTAAAACAACTTTACATGTTGTTTCCGCAGATATGGGCTAAAGATAGTTGAAAATACAACAAAGAAAAAACATCGATGATAAAATGATCAAGAAGAAAATGCATTAAACAAAGATAAAGTCACAACAAAAATATGAGATCCGGTACATCAAGCACGATGTAAAGCAAAATAAGACAAGTATGAAAAGTCAGCTTCTCTGATAGTCCTCTGAGGCATAGTCTGTGGCTTCTAAATCTCTGGCGTATGTCCTGATGTTTTAGGCACCTTTCTGCTTGGATCTCCTCCTCGAGACCTTGATCTCTTGAGGAGTGCTTGGTTGTTTCTAGGTCGGTAATGATGAACCTACGTTTCTGAACACAGACACGCGGGTCTAGCGCGTGCATCAGCTTCTGCTCCGGCCTACATCTTACGGACTTCGCCACGTATGTGATTGATCTTGAAAGTTATCTAGAAAAGCTTACAGTGTCTTAGAGTACCCGATTAAGGTGAGTGGCTATTTGTAACCATCTCTAGCCCTCACAAAAGAAGTCTATGACTTAATATGGAGGTCGGCAATCACCAAGCCCATCGAGGACCTTAAAGTCTCCGTAGCGCTCTATTCTGCTTTCAATCTTGTCTGGGGAGACTTCCCTTGGAGACCATTGCATGCTCTGAGAGTCGGATAGAGGAAGCTTCTTGTGTAGGAGAATAGCCCACACACTTGTGTAATAGTAAGTGTCGGGAGAGAGAGATGGGTAGACGTGACTACTCTTTTATGACGATGCAAGGCATAGGAGATTTCCTTGTATCAACAAGCTCGGTATGCTCCTATCTACTGATTGAAGAAGAAACCTCCACTACCTACAAAAAGGAAAAAGTCAGAAGTGGTTATACACAACATAACATAAAAGAAAAGGGGGGAAGATAATAATATTTGATCTTTGATGACCATATTGTGAGGGGACTACGGAGATAACTCTGGGGACCTACGAATTGAAATAGCTTTACAGATCCACTTGAGGACGAGGAGAGTGTCTTTATGAATACCTCACAATGTTTTGGATCCTATCTTCCTGATCTTTGCTAGAAGAGTGATTCTCTTGGAAGAACCCGGTTATTTGAAAAACCAAGGTGGAAGGACAAACACCAGCGGGGAAGACCACCTTTCCCGTGCTTCTGGATGAAGAGCGAGGCCTCGGATAGGAGAAAAGGTTACTCAACCAGGCCTTATAGCTAGTAGGGGGAGTATGAGGAGAATCTTTGCCAAGAAAGGTGGTCGTTTGCCGAGCTCTAGACAAAATACCAGTCCTCCAAAACCTGAGACCCGTGGGCAAATCAACTATTTCACAACAACACTGCGAGGCCGGGGCGGTGGGAGTATAATAAGCTGTCGGGGAGAAGCTTGATAAAGGATTGTAGGCTCCACCATAAACTGGGCCTATCACATGACTTATTTTACTTGATCTGAAGGCTAAAAGAGAGCTCGATTAAGGTGGCGTGAGCTTGGTGGTCGGCGTAGAAGTTGCTTTCAATCCAAGGTGGAGTAGCTTTCGAGGTTACCGAACAAGAACATAAATAGTACGAGCCACCATTGGGGCATAAACGCACCTACGCCGCACCGTGGTATCTCGTCATCGAGGGTCGGTCGGCCTACTACTTAGCGATATGTTGAGCATGAAAATAAGACTCTGGCCCAGCCAAAAGTTAGTGAAGCGGAAAAGCACTGCAGACATTTCGAGAAGAGATATACGGGGGTGTGGCTCCTGCTAGAAATGCAAACAAACTGGGTTCCAAACTAACCCTTGAGCCATTGGTGTGGCCATCTTGAATCGCTAGCGAATAGGTCTAAAGGCTGGTAAGAAGAACAAACACATAACGTGGAGCTAAGCCGCGATAGACCTCATACTCCCAAATGACATTTCTCAAAACATGGCTTAGTGCATGTATTGAAATCCCAATCTGAGGTTAACCACATATGATTTGCGGGGATAGAAATTCAGAGAGCCACCTTAGAAGAACTCTGTCAATTTTCATAGCCCGTATAGGACCGAAGATAGTGGTTCAAAAACTAAATCAGCGAAATAGATACCACTCATTGAGTAACTTCCTAAATAGTAATAACCCGAGGCGAGGAATTTACAAGACATAGGGGTGAGCTTCACCGTCCAAGGGACTGAGACAAACATTAATTTTGTAGGGGACAACTCGTCAAACAAAGACCGGTCTGAAAGACCCCAGGTAAATCTAGCATGGATATGGGCGGTTCAGCTTGAGGATAATAAAAATATTAGTGAAGGAGCACAATGCTCACAAAGGGCTTTATAATTCTACAAATAATCATAAACATAAAGAGAAGCTTGGACCGCCTCATTAAATTACCATGAATTTTCAGGGGCACCGCCGTTACATTGACAGAGGATATCATGCTACCCAGAAAATGAAAGCCACTAGGCGGGTCAGGAGACTCTCGACTTGATCCTTTGAGATGAAGAATCTTTTCTTGGACAAAAGACCAGCTGCGGGTTTTCTCTAAATTCGATGAACGAAATGTAGGCCATTAGTGCATATGACCTTTGTATAATGGAGTACTATCACCTTTAGGATAGTCCTTTTGTCTTCCTCGAGGCCTCTGTCGTAGAATTAGAGAATTACTACATCCGGGAGTAGTCTGAGGTAACTGCTAGACAAGGAAACAAAAGCAGACGAAAGGATAGTAAGTTGCAAATCCAATTCAAAAGCATAAAATTAAAGACATTAAATCGAGCGCATAAGAGGGTTGTGTAGAGGCATGCTGTGAAAGAGATGAGCACGGGTCAAAGTATGTAGTCTAAAGACTGCAGCCCCTTGACAAGTAGACATCGACATCACAGCGAGTGAGGCGGGAGGCGGACGTTGGGTCTTACATTTCATGTGATACTCCGCATGAAAGCAAAAAAGCGAAAAGGCATAGAGTCGAAGCCCGGCCAATGAGCCTGGAGTTGAAGAAACGAAGGGACATCCCCGCTTACTTGTAAGCGTCACGTAAACCAATGAATGTCTTTGAGATAGGGATTAACTTGAGAAATAAAGCGATTCCAGGAAGTGGTCGATAAGAAGCAAAGAAGGACCTCTAAAACAAATGCAAAATGATCTTAAGGTAAAACCGGAACAAATGCGTACTTTGGCTTTATGCTATATATATATGTATATATATATATATATATATATATATATATATATATATATATATATTAATATCTATCGACTCATTTCAGAGGCAATCTCGGCCTGCATGATAGTGAAGTAGAAGAACTATGTTCACCCAGCTTCGTTCTTGGCGATCGCGAAGCCAGAGAAAACAAAATAAAGGATGAAATACTTTATCAAGGATCGATCAAAAGCGAGAAAGGAATGATGCCAAAGTCACAAAGGTCCATGGTATATGCTTTCGGGTCCATCTGATACACTGCTGAATGCACAATTGATACAAAAAGCATACTACAATTTATAACATATAGCATGCTTGTAGGTTGGATGACCAACACCGTATTGTATCCAAAAAAGTTCTGAAAATATTTATTCGGAAATAGACTCATGGGCCGAATCCGTGGACGGTCCCGTCGATCGGACACCGAGCGAGGGAGAAATAAATTCTAAAGTTGCTCTGAATTTGAAAAGAGTAAATTAACAACTGAGCCCACTTAACTCAGTTCTAGAGTGATTTAAGGCCCTGAACATATCAAAAGAGCCTTCTTTTTATTATCTTTTCTAATGATATAGGCGGGACCAAAGCGGACTTGTAACTTGAAGAAGTTACAAAGCGATTTACGAAGAAATTTAGGGTGATTCTTGGCAGACGAAATCATGAAATTCGAAAAACTAGTTATACTATTCGAAACATGGTGAAACTTGAAAAGATTATTCAAGACATCTAGGTAAGCATGAATAAATATGTGCAAACATAAAGCATTGTCAAATCATAAATTAAAAATTCAATCTTGATGATAATTGTTCATAGGAACTATGTTACGTATATAATTAAAACTTATAAAGTTTGATTTTTTTATACTAAGAAGCATATAGTCTAAGTCAAATGACTACCAAATAATCATTAAAGAATATGATAAAGTCCATAAAAAGAATAAAATAAATGTATATAGGAATCAAATGTATTATCTTTATACAAAATCTCAAGTATGTCTTCAAAAAGGTGCAAAATTTATACCTCTATCCAACTTGAAAAGCTTGCAAAACATAAAAAAAAGGGCATTAATATTGATATATAATCACATGATGATGCAAGAAGCAAGGAAAAAAAAATAGGAGACCACCTCGGTATTCCCACAGCCTGGGGGCGGTGGAGGATTGATAGATAACCTGTTCGCTTCCTGTGCCTCTGGAGCACACATGGGCCAATTGCCCTAAAGCCCTTCTCTTTTATCTTGTTGGATAAAGTGGTCCTTATGTTCTGAGACAAAAATAAAAACGGTAGCCTACTTGTGGCGTTGTTCGAAAATTCCAACTGGGTAGGGGATGATTAAATTCTTTTTTCACATGAAAAACATCTAATGTTATTGTATTAAATAAAATGGACCCAATTGGTCCAAAAATTTCAAAAATTGCTGGATTAAATTAGATGATTAATTCTAAAATCCACTTGATTAGGTTAATTATCTTAAAATATCTGACATGTAATAAATTCATATTAAAAATTAAAAATATTGATTCCATTAAATCAAAATTCGGATCAATATAAACAAATCTAAGTACTACATCTAGAAATTTAATTCCCTAATAAATTGAGTATTTAATGGGGTTTGACATAATAAATTAATGCTCGATACTAAATCCCAAATAAATTATTCACAATACATCCTCTGGATCGAGGAATTAAATAAGTCTTAACATGTAATAAATCATGTGTCTTAAACCCAAATTGTTTAATTCTCTAATAAATGGGAGATTAAGCGGGTGCTATGTAATACATCATAACATTAACTTGAATAATTTAATTCTCTAATAAATTAAGAATTAAATGGGTATGAAACCTGAGTTGGCATTAGATCCCAGCATGGATTAAATCTTACGTGCTTTCAAGTTTCAGACCAAAGAGCTTAATTAAGGATCGTGACATAAATGTGTCACAATAAATCTGAAGCAAATTGGCGTTCTATGAGGAGTTGACGGGGGTTGTGATCAGGTATCCTGATAAGGCCTTACAAATGGTGATCATCTTAAAGTCCTCGAATGATATGAATGATGACCAAGGACGATTAGCCTTAAATAAACTACGGCAAGTCGAGAAACATGGTTAATCCTGAGCGGACTACGACGGAGAGGCAGTGATAACTGAATCGAAGATAATCTTAGAATTCTACGTGATAAATGATCAACTACGTCGATAAATTAGAATAAGAAATTTGGATGTCGATTATAAAGGGAGCGGCGAAGTCTTTGGAAGAAAAATCCTTTAAATATCTATATATACTGACATTAAGTATTGGAAAAATGGACATTAGGTGAGCCATATTGGAAAAATGGACATTGTCTAGGTCGAACCCGACACCTACTGCGTAGTACCGGGGTTAGAGGCAATCAATGAGCAGAGAAAATTTATTTGAAATGATTAAAACTGACTTATAAATTAATTAAATCGAAGGCCACTAAAAAGTAACCGCGTGGCTGGGGTTATACGTCGAACAATTAAATTTAATATACAAAACCGCCGTGCCTTGAGGTTTAGAAAATAGCCCCGAATTAAATGTTCATTAAATTCAGGGTTTGAGGCTAAAAATCCCCAATTTTATTGGGATAAAATTGGCCTTAGGGGCTAAAAATGAGGCTCTAAAGTTTCGGGGTTCAAAATGATCACTCCAAAAGTTATGGGGTTCAAGTAAAAGCCTCGAAGATTAGGGGTCAGTATGAAATGCTGATTGACGCAGAAAAAATCTCGGACCTTGTTTTACTCAAAATGGGCGCCCCCATATATAATTGCTGGACAAAGTAATTTTCAATTTTCAACCAGGTTCGAGATCTTGCTTAGAGGAGATTCAAGCGGTTAAGATGGGTGATCGCTACAAAATTAAATCAATCAGTAGTCAGAGTATTCAAATCCAGGAAGCTATAAATGCCACAAGTCAGAAAATAAACAACATTCAATTCTGAAAACATATGAGAAAATGGAGGGCCGGCTATACAGAATTATAAGTTAAATCTTTAGAACCCATTGGCTTAGAAATACCTTTGGTGTTGGAAAACATCGAGGCCGGCCAAATAGGCGCAAAATCAAGATTCTTTTCATGTGATAATTTTTCAAGTTAAACAAAATCGTGAGAATCTAACACAGATTTCTCGAAGCAGCTTGAATATTCGAGTAAGCTAAATAATTTCACGATTGTCATCTTGCATGACATGAAAATCTACATGCTGATTCGTGATTCCGATTAACAGGAATACAGATATTTAATCCCTATAGTTGGATTCTGAGGGCAAAGCTCTGTTCTTTGAGGCGCAATACGATGATTAGTATAAATCGAACAAGGTTGGGACAATCATGCGTCATTCCTTTATATGACAAGGCTGTGGGCCGATAATAGTACAAAGCGAGGAAATTCTTGACTGTTTTGCTTTATCTCTCATATAGCTTACAGCTGGTCGAGTCTCGTCTAGTGGCATGCTCAGCTACTAAGTCAGCAGCCAAAGTGCAATCATGGCTGAATGCTTGCGGTAAGTCAGCATCCGATCGGCGTAGATACCAGGAGATGGAGTCGAGACTCGAGATGAAGTCCATACAACTATAGCGCTAAAAGGCTCAGCTGGACCAATGCTCCGTCAGGGCAGGTCTCGATTCCATGAGGCTAGGGCCATGCCCGCTCATGGGGCCCATCAAAATCCAAATCGAATCCATGTCTGACTCGAATCAAAGTAGATCTACATTTTGACTCTTATCGAAGACCAAATCGAGCAAGCAATGAAGCATGATCGTCAATGACTTGGGAGGCTAAGTAGTTTTGGACGTTCGATCTTTTTAAGATTGGATAAATGCATGCGTTAAGAAATTTTTTACTACGATTGGGTTTATTTTTTACCCACAAGATAAATAATAAAAATTCTTCTTTGCATTAAAACCAAGCAAACAAAAAAGGAGGGAGTAAAAAATAAATTAAAATAAAATTATTAAATTATTTTTAAATCAAATCTAATTATATCTTTCATATTATTAGAATAACCAATAAAACTAATACATGGGCAAACTTTTGTCTAAAACAAATGAAAATGATGCCTAAATTAAAATTTAGGAAGTACCAATTTGAGACCACTTTCGAGTTTGGAGGTAGAGTTGTTTTAGAGTTGGTTCGTTTTGAGTTGAACAATATTATCATAATCGGAAACATCTGGAGTCTGGCTTGGTTTAGAATTAGATTCGAAAATCATCTTGATATAGGAATAAATTGATACGCAGGCAGTCTGATATATAATAACATAGCGAACCTCTATTTGGAGGCAATAAAATTGGAAAGTTGGAGTATCCATATCCTATCTTCATTCCTTTAGAATGAAATCTTCATAAGATATCATGGCGTGTAATTAAACAATTATTAAGATATGTAGTACTGGTAGTTTTTAGTTGTTAGCATGAAATGATGTTATGAGATCATTAAAAAGGAAAGCTCAGCTTTTAATAACGGTCCCTTGTGAAATGGTGATTGCTGCTTCAATGTGGTAGTGGACTACCTCGTGGTTTGTTCAGTTAAAAAGTGAGCCACTTACCATCCCCACCACCATAATTCTTGATGATGGTGGAGAAAAATATTCTCAAAATTTTTTCTGGAAAATATCAATCGACAAAAATAAAAATGTACTAATTATTTAGACTTAGGTTTTTTAATTGATTAAATTAGTATGTTAACTTAATCAAATCAAAATTTAAACAAGATTTGTTTTAACTTAATATGTAAATCCACCCAAATATTCAAACAATCAAATTCCTAATATTTTTAGTATTTAAAAGAACCTTATATACAAATATTAATATCATATTCCATATGGTATAACATTAATTTAAAAGATTTACTGTTCAACAGTAATCCCTAAATTTAGTTTAATTAACTTTTTTTCATTTTATAAATGAAGCTTTGACTATCTTTGTTTTTTGAAAGTTCTTTATTAAATAATGTTTTCACTATAAATAACTTTGTATTCCTTATTTGATAAATACGGAATATATTATTTGATAAATACGGAATAGATAAATACGGAATAAATAGGGAATAGATTATTAAATAATGTTTTTACTATAAATAACTTTGTATTCCTTATAAATATTGTATAAATTAGCATAATTAAAACAAATTAGTTGATAATAGTATTTTCTTGTAAAGTTTATAATAAGTAAATATAGTATAAGACTATAGAAGTATCACATTTTTTTAAAAGTAAATTCTAATGTCCGAGTCTAGATGGTTTGCAATATTTGATCTGATATTTTCGGTTACAATTTTGGCATAAAATATTGATTAAAGGGAGACACATATTAACCTTAAGCAATCTTAACATAAAATGTAACATATATAGGGAGTAATTCAAACCCGAATAGACAACCAGGATTTATTTCATGGCAGCAAACGCATCCCAAGAAAACAATTGGTCAAGCAGTAGTACAATATGACATGACCATAATTTTACAACCCATACTCGAACTTTAGAGAAATATGGAATAGATTATTATTTCGTTTCAAAATATTTGATCATTTAATTTTTATTTTTATATTAAAATATTTTGATTTTTTATATTTTTAATACTACATTTTCATATTTTATTTATTTTGTTATATAACTATTATTTTTATTTCTTTTTCTTGTGGGATTATAGATTTTTATATAATTTCTCTTATCTTTCTACACCATTAATTATGCTATATGATAAAGGATCAATATAATAAAATTCATTTTATGTAAATTTATTAAACTATAAACCACAGTATACCTGTGACACCACTTCCATTTTTCTCCTCTCTCTCTCTCTCTCTCTCTCTCTCTCTCTCTCTCTCTTATTCCAAATAATTCTCTCTTTCCTATATAAGCCCATCTTCTTTCTATATTGATTCACTTTTTGTTGTGTGTAAAAAAATGGGTTCTTTTAGTTGTCCCAAAATGAGTGTTGTTTTACTCCTCTTCTCTGTTTTGCTTGTTGAGCTTAGCCCCTGTTTTTGCTCTAAGGTAAAAATATGTGCTCTTTAACTATCTTGGTCATTTTATTATGATAAATAGTTTATGCTTTAGTATTATTCTAAGGTAAACAACTGTGGTTCTCACAATCTTGGTTATTTTATTATGACAAATAGTTTATGTTATTGGTATTCTAAACAACTGATATTTAGCAATATTGGTCATTTTATTATGAGAAGTAGTTTATGTTATTAGTATTGTAAACAACTGAGTTGTAACAATTCTTGGTTATTTTATTATGAAAAATAGTTAATGTTATTAGTAATGTGAACAACTGAGTTGTAACAATCTTGGTTATTCTATTATGACAAATAGTTTATGTTATTAGTATTTTTTTTTTATATTTAGGGATGAGGTGCTTATGCAAGATATTTGTTCACTAGTCTATTCCATTAACTCAATTTATTTTATTAGTATTGCTCCTTAAATGCTTCATCTTTTTAGTTTTTAACCTTCTTTTTATTATGCAGTTATATGCAGTGTATATGGGAAGCAGTGGTGGTGATGACCCAGATGAGATTTTGAGCCAACATCATGATATGCTTACTTCTATTCATGGGGGGAGGTCAAAAAGCTTTGTTCTTTAACCTAAAAAAACGATCTTTTTTTGTTTTACTAGTTTGTTGATTTAATGATGTTTTTTGGCTTTTTGTTACAGTGTTGAGCAAGCCAAGGCTTCACATGTGTATAGTTATAGATATGGTTTCAAAGGCTTTGCTGCCAAGTTGAATGAAGAACAAGCTTTGGATATAGCCAGTAAGTTTGAATGTGTTGAGCCATTCTTTTATTTTCCTTTTTTTTACTATGCTATATGTATTATAAGCAAATTACCAGGGCTTTGGGATTTAATAGTGATATAAATGCAATGACGAGGTCTCGGGTTGGGGTTTGAGTCCTTGTAATGACAAGGATAGAATTTTTCCGAAAACGAAAAGGGTGATATAATTGCTACATTGACTGAATTCTGATGGGGGTAAATGCTTAACAGAAATGCCAGGTGTGGTATCAGTTTTCCCCAACAAGAGGAGGACTCTGCATACTACACATTCATGGGATTTCATGGGACTTAATGATCAAGAAACTATGGAAATTCCAGGCTACTCTACCAAGACCCAAGTTAATGTCATCATTGGGTTCATTGATACAGGTAACAGGTTGGTTTGTCAAGTTACATTCAAATAATGTTTCTGAGTTATGTGTAACTTATTTATTATGACTGAATCTAGAAGTGAAATCTACCAGGAGGGTCCACTCTATTAATTCATTTGACAAAATGTAGTTTGTTTTATCTCAATTTTTTGTTCCTTGGTGTGGAAGTTCATTAACTATCAACAGCTCAATTTACTGGCCAGTTTGTCACCTAGTTTGTATGTTTTGTATTAGAGCATTAATTCGTTTTAACTCTTTTTTATTTCAGTTTATCAAATGTAGGTTAATATATTATGGAGTATATGTTTTGTTATATACAAGATTCAAAAGTATTTTTGGTTTGATGAAAGCGAAAATATGTGTCTGGTCAAGGTTTGGGTACATTTCAGTGAAAGATTTAAAGATGGTAAATCTTATATTTTCATTTTTCAATCTTTTTACTTGTCTATCTTATATTTTATTTATCTTTATTTTATGCATCTAGTGTAGGTGTCTAAAATTGAGTGGTGAGAATATATTTTTGATTTGCTTCATTTCTCTTTCTTGGCATTAGTTTCCAAATTTACCATTTATGATAGTAAAAACACATTATGGGCATCTATTGTTTGCACTACTGAATGGACCTCTTCTATAATACGTAGTATGTCATAACTATGTGATTATGATTTGGAATAAGTATTGATATTGAGAATATTGACAGGGATTTGGCCTGAGTCTGACAGTTTTGATGATGCTGACATGCCTCCAGTGCCAGCTGGTTGGAAAGGACAATGTCAAACAGGTGAAGCATTCAATGCTTCAACATGTAACAGGTTAAAATAATTTACATTTTCATAAAACATTTTGTGTAGAATATGTTCTGTTAAATGACTAAGTGTCAGGGTGGTATGGAAATTTTCTTGCATCAGGAAGATAATTGGTGCGAGATATTACTTAAGTGGATATGAAGGTGAAGAAAATGATGGAAAGACGATCTCGTATAGGTCTGCCAGAGACGGCACTGGTCATGGAACTCATACAGCTTCAACTGCTGCTGGTCGTTATGTAACGAATATGAATTATAAGGGTCTGGCAGGAGGAGGAGCAAGAGGAGGTGCACCAATGGCTAGAATTGCAGTATATAAGACTTGTTGGACCAATGGTTGCTATGATGTTGACTTGTTAGCTGCTTTCGATGATGCAATAAGGGATGGAGTTCATATCTTGTCTCTATCTCTCGGTCCTGATACCCCTCAAGGAGAATATTTCACTGATGCCATCTCTGTCGGATCATTCCATGCTGTTAGTCGTGGAATAACAGTGGTCGCATCTGTTGGAAACGTAGGGATTGCTGGTTCGGCTACAAATCTTGCTCCGTGGATGATTACTGTTGCTGCTAGTTCAACTGATAGGGAGTTCAAGTCTGATATTATACTAGGAAATGGCGCTCGCTTCTCGGTATCTCCATATAACTTGGATTCTTGAATTCTTTATTAAGGCTGTCGTCTTACAAGATCATTTTCTTTCAATATAGGGTGAAAGCCTCAGTGTGACAGAATTGAATGCCTCAACAAACATCATCTCTGCTTCTGAAGCTTTTGCTGGATACTTCACTCCATATCAATCCAGGTGAACAGAAGGTACTTAGAGAATGTACCATTTATATATTGATGGAATGTGAAGGAACCTTATTTATTGTTTTGTCTTGTGTTACTACTAGTTACTGCTTGGATAGTTCTTTAAATAAAACAAAGGCCCGAGGAAAGATTCTAGTGTGTCGACATGCTGGGAGCTCAACTGAATCGAAACTAGCCAAAAGCATAGTCGTGAGGCAAGCTGGTGCCATTGGGATGGTTCTAATAGATGAAGCAGATAAAGATGTCGCCATTCCTTTCATCATCCCAGCTGCAATAGTTGGAAAAAGAGAAGGATACAAGATCTTAAATTACATAAAGAATTCAAGGTATTTCAGTTGTTGACTAATTGAAATAATTACCAGATAATCCATGTATTTTGAGATTTAGCTGCATGTGACATTGAACAGGAATGCTGTATCCACCATTTTGTCTGCGAAGACCATATTAGGAACTCAACCGGCTCCTCGGATAGCATCATTTTCCTCTAAAGGTCCAAATTCATTAACTCCTGAGATTTTGAAGGTAAAACTTTACATTGGTTTCATATCTAGCTATCTGAAATATGTCTAAAGCCTGAATGTGATCATATGCCTGCTGAGATTTCTCTATAAAAGAAGCTTCGTTTGCCTTTTCAGCCGGACATTACAGCCCCGGGGTTAAATATCCTGGCTTCTTGGTCCCCTGCAAGTGCAAAAATGAATTTTAACGTACTTTCTGGGACTTCAATGGCCTGCCCTCATGTGACTGGAATAGCAGCATTGATTAAGGCTGTGCATCCGTCATGGTCGCCTTCTACCATAAAATCTGCCATCATGTCAACTGGTAAGCTTCATAACCATGTCCTATGGTCTTCCTCAGTCCTGGGCCTGCCTCGACTGAGTATGTTGTCTGTACAACAGGGTTAAGTGAATCTCTATAGTGTAAATATAGATTATATATGTCATTGTTAGAAATAAGTTACATGTGTTCATCGTCTTCAAATTTCTAAGCATTTCTATATTAATGCACAGCTAAAGTGCATGACAAGCATAACAAACCTATAACAGCAGATCCTGATGGAAGAAAGGCAAATGCATTTCATTATGGTGCGGGTTTCATTGATCCAACTAGAGTACTTTCTCCTGGCCTGGTTTACGATGCTCAGCCAGCAGATTACAAGGCATTTCTCTGTTCAATTGGTTATGACGAGAGATCTCTTCGCAAGATTACCAGAGACAACAGCACCTGTGATCAAACGTTTTCATCTGCTTCTGGTTTGAACTATCCTTCCATCACTGTGCCCAATCTTAAAAGAAGCTTTTCAGTCACTCGCACTGTCACAAATGTGGGAACGGCAAGAGTTGTTTACAAAGCAGCAGTGGTTGAACCAAGAGGAATAAAAGTTACTGTTGTGCCTCAACGGCTAGCGTTTACTAGGTATGGGCAAAAGATCAACTTCACTGTGAACTTTAATGTATCATCACCATCTGAAGGTTATCTTTTTGGCTCACTGACTTGGAGGAACAAGAAAACATGGGTGGCCACGCCATTGGTTGTTCGAGTTACACATTCCAGGCTGGGTTGACTATCTAACAGTGAATCACTGGAAGAAGAAAAAACAGATATAGAGGGTAGTGCACATACAGCTACAAGAATATATAGTGGAGGATACGGATATACATTATGGTGTCTGGTATAGTTCCATAGTCAGATATTCTTTGTTTATTTATTTATAAGTAGCATGCAGTGGAATTAGTGTCCAGTTCTTTGTTTGCTTAAACCACACTGTTCACTTGAATGAAATTTTGCCATTAATCTGCTGTATTTATAATTTTGTGTCAATATATGGCAATAATGGCATGTAGTAGTAGCTTGCAGAACTAGAAGACAGTGGAACTAGTTTCTGATTCTTGAGGTTTTGCGACCGACTCGAGCTTCTGAACCAATATCATATCCTTGCTTCGAAGCATAACCAAATATTGGTCAAAGAAGAAGAAAAAATATTTTTTATTCATTAGAGCATAACAAATAGTGGTTAGACATCATAGAACCCGGTTTTTGCTTGGATTCGAGGAAAAGGTCAAAGGCAAAGATCTTGCTTGAAGCAATCTGAAGTTTTCCCTTATCGAGCGGGTCTTGCACCCAGAAAATAAGTTTCATGAGCTCAAATATCGCTATTGGGATGGGATGGCTCTAGCTTTCCCCCTAAGAACCGCCGTCTGGTCCTCTGACTCAAGTGGCGAAAGCCCTTTCCTTCGTCTTGATAAAGGCTTATTTGTAGCCAAACTTCTTTATACTTCTCATTGAGTGCAGAGCTTTCGGCTTATTTCTTCGTCGGCTTAACCCGACTTATTCCGTCACAGAGATCCAAGTCGGCTGGCAAGATCTAGCAGTTCCTCGCGGCCGGGCCGGCAGGCAACTACCTCTTTGCCTATCTACTTCTAGGCTTCATGAATAAGGATGCTAGATTACCTAGTAAAAAAATCAAGTTATTATTCCCCCAGCGGCATCCGAGAAGTGGGCCTCACTTAAACTTATTGACTTGAACCGCTGACCTTTAATTTAAAAAACAAACCTATAGGGGCCGGACAAAGGAACTTAACTAAGGTCTACGACCAGAAAATTAATGACTTATCTCAACTACTTGGTTGAGTCTGCGATGCTGAAATCATTAGCTTGGAGCTTTCGCAGAAAGAATAGTAAAGCCCAGCTGAAAAGCGAGGGGGGGAGAGGCTGCTTACTCTGGATCTCCCTTCCTTATGGCGGAGGTTTCAAACATCTTCAACTATTCAAACCAGTTCATCCCTCCGTTCATTTATTGAGCTTCCCTTATGGAGCTGGAGGTTTCCGGCATCTTATAACTCATTCTTAGTTCGTCCCTCAAGTTCATTGACTGAGTTGGGTTCAGGCTTGTAGATTTCCGCAAGACTTACGTAATATCTTTGCTCAATTAAATACAATAGTGAGACATTATATATAAATACTCTTTTCTAGTTGGTTTGTGTTTTGGGCTGATAGGCCATATCATCAGATTGGTGAAGCAAAGATTATTATACTATATAAAAAACAGCAAAGCAATTTCAATATTTTATTATACATATCCAGAGCATATATACCATGTCTGAATATTCAGAGTATTACAATATCAATGTGATTTCTTTAGATGAATATCAGTTGCCAACCCTTCTTTAACAAGCTCATCCAAAAGGGCTAGCTTCTCCTCTTCTAGGGTCTTCATGTCATCTTCAGCCTCCTTCAATTCGTTACCAACTCCGGAACTTTCCTCCTCCAGAAGTAAATACTTTCGCCTGAGTGCTCTGTAGTCATCCCCAGAGGTAGAATAGTCGGTCAAGGAATCTGAGTTTGATCTTTCCGGCTGTTGAGATGATGGGGAAGCTTCATCTTGCAGACTACTTCTTGACACCTTCTGCACCATTTGAACAGGTGGAGACTTCCAGTCCAGAGCCCTTTTCATATTGTCCCCTTGTATGCCCAAAGCCTTCTGTTTTGTAGATATCTTTTTCTTCGACTTTGAGGATAAAGCTTTCTGAGAATCTAGCATATTCTGGTCTTGTATTTGTAAAATGATTGACAAATAGCACTAACGGGAAAAAAAATACAACACAACAAATGTCAGATTAGCACCAAAGGTTCGAAAACTTGAATTGCTTAAGAAAGTATAGCATTGGCATAAAAAGAAAGGATATACAACAAAATGAAGTTCAAATTAGCACCAAATCATCTAGAGAATTTTCAGAAGCAGAAATGTAGGCTGTATGCTTGCATGCTAGAAAATCCTACCCCCACCACCCATCCACTCACTACAAACGAAACCCATACACAAGTGGCTAGTTGTTGAACATCCATCAGATGCTTTGGTTACATGTGCCATTCAATTTAAGTTTCAATGACATTTTTCACTGTCGATGTTCAAAATAACTAAAGACCTATATCATTTTAATACGACTCAGGACTATATTATACTTATATAAAGTCAAAAACTGTAAGTTTGCTCAAGAAGATGCTATTCATAATGAACGTTTCTCATTGCAATGTTCTTAGTGGTTTAATCATACGCCTCAATGTCAGAGATGATAATAATGCAAATATATATCTGGAAACACCTACAAGGAAAAGATGGATAGCACATGTAAAAGTAGAGCCGAAAAACATGACTTCCACAAATTCTGAGTTTGGGACTATACAAACTCCTCGTCCCTCAATCAACTAATATACGTGTTCAATGACTACTAACTAGAGTGCCAAAAGAGATTTCATGTAAAAGCATATATCTTTTGGGCATTTGGTCTCATTGTGCCTTCTCGGAGCATATAGAAGGGGATACCTACATCTAAACTTAACAACTCCAGCAGATCGTTTCAAGATTAAAAAGAGAAAAAAAAAATTCACAGCATATGCTGTTGCTTAATACTCGATGAAAGCCAAAACAATTTTGTTAAGATACAAATCAGTTTATACATTGTATTCGAGGTAAAAACAAGAACATCCAATTGTGATTTAAACTGTTGCCACCCCACTGTGCTATGTCGTTGAGCTGAATTTATCCGAAAAAGAATCACATTCATAAAAAACTATGCCAATCCAACTTCCGTGGAAAGAAAACTGTGTTTATATAATTCTTGGATTGCATAATTAGGAAACTCTGGTATCATCTACCCTAAGAAAAAAAATATAAAGGCACTATCCTAACATTTTTGCCCTGTTAAAGAATGCAGGTAAATTCAATAATTAGCAACTTTAGCCCTGTGATAACAAGGAATAACAAGGAGGCAGTTTCCGAATTGACCCACGAGTGCAGTACAAACACTATCTACTACTCCCTCCCTCTCAATTTATTTGATCGTTTATAAGAAAAGTATTTTATAAAGAAAATCATTGATTGTACAATTTTCAAGAAGAGAGTATATCAACCAATAGAAAAAAAATATTAGAAGACAATACAAACTTCAATGCAAAAATATCATTGGTAAATGAAACGATCACTTATAATGAAAAGAGAAATTTTTACTAGACGATGACTTAAATTGAGACGGAGGGAGTAGTTCACAATAGATACGAAGCGTAACATAGGTAATACAAACACTATATCACACTATCTACCACCCAAGAGGCTGTTGTTTCCTGTTGTTCGTTTACGAGTCAAAATTGGGTGGGCAACATCAGAAACCAAAGTATACATCTTTCAGAATAACCCACCTGATTCTTGAAGGTAATCTTGCTTTCAGAAATAATTGAATACAACAATTGACAATATCAGCATCTTAAACTTACATACAAAAATAATAAAACACACATAAAGTTGAAATCTTTGCAATAACCTACCAATAATAATAAATCCTAATCACTCAACAATTACTAAAGCTAGAATCTTTAAAAAACTAAATTATTTAATCATTCATAATAACCCATCAAGAATACTCAAAGAATTACTGTATTTTTATGAATCAAAACTCACCTTTTGCTCAGCAGCATCCAATAATGGTTCTTTATTTTTCAATTCAAAAACCCAATTTTTTTGCTGAAATTAAAAATGCATTTTTTTGGGTGAAATAAAAAATGCAATTTTTTGGTGAAATAAAAAATTGCTGAAATTCAATATTTGCAGAAAAGAGGTCAACGAAGAGAGAGGATTAGGTTTAGTGTTCTATAAAAATTTGGATAAAATTTATAGAATATCACGGTCTAACTAGTTTTTGAAAAAAATCATCTAGCTCATCTTCACATCTCTCGTTTTAGAAAAAATCATCTAAATATCTTCACATCTCTCAAGCTTAATAGTTATAATACTTATAATATATAACGTTATGTCCTATTGACGACATAAAGGAACTAACTTTGAGGCTCCTATTTTACCCTTTAAAATTAATCACCCAAAACCAACTTTCATAATATTCGATTACATATGATAAAAATTAATAAGTTCAAAAGAACAAAACAGCCGTCAGTTATTTTTCTACGCTATATCACTAAAACTCATACGACGATACGATATTTTTCTCTTATATACTTGCATGTTACTTAATTTAATTAATTATTTCAGATTATTAAAAAAAATATTATAAAATCAATTGACGAATATTTCGGTATTAAACCGAATCATTTAATATATAACGTATAAATTTAAGGCTTAATACTTTGAGTCACTAAACGGAGGGTACACATCTTTTTCCTATGTGAGGAATTTGTTCTAAATTAAAAATAACTTTTTACTATTAAAAATACTCCCTGCCTTAAAAAGATCGACACATTTTAATTTTAACGTATTGCTTTTTTTTTAATTAAATAACTTTTAATGTATTATATATTTGTTTGGAAAAAAATATTAATATGTAGTATTTTCAACATACTTTACGCTAACTCGATAATTTCGATTCAAATAAAAAGTTTTCTTAATGCCAATCACATCATAAAGCTTTGTTAATTTTTACTACAAAAGTCAAATGTGCAATTTTTTAGGGATAAAGGTAGTAAAATTTTATCATTTATTTATTCAAAAATTACAGTATATTTTTCTTCATTTGTACAATATAAGTTCATTCGCCCTAACTACATAAAATTTCTAGTTCTTCTATTGTCTTCTCCAACGTGCTTTATTTAATGATTATCAGTATTTTCCTCTTTTTTTTTAATCTTAAATAACATCTTTTTTACACCCTCTCTTAAAAATGTCGTACTTATTACTTCATTAAACTTTGTTTGCTAACGATACAAAATGCAATTTAGTACTCCGTATATCATTTTATAATATATTTTTTACTTATTTGGCATATTTGAAATAAACTTAATATTGCACCCAATTGTTTCAATCCAATATTTCATATAAAAAATTTTTGACTCACTTACCTTTTTTAGTTAATGTAACATTTATTCGGGAAACCCTCGTTTCGCATGTGCGGTTTTACATTAAATTTAGTGCTCGATCGGTAACTTGCCACACGACATTTTTTAGGATTTAATTTGAATAATTTTGGATTAAGTCAGTTTTAATCATTTTAATTATTTTTTAATAAATTTTCACTATCTACGCACTTACTTATTGTCTTTGGAATTTTTAAATTATACCATCTTAAACTAAGTATCAGGAAGTTCTTTAAATAACGTATACTCACTTTACATTAACATTGAATACATATTAAAATAATAAAAATTAATGAATCCATATCACTACGAACACCTAAAGATAACGGTTACCCAGCTGACGACGGTATATTCATACTATGATGCTGCACTCCAGTCCACAAGATAAGAGCCGATTTAAAAATAAAATAAAATAAAAAATAAAGATACCCTGCTCTCGTTAGCATATTTACTTGAGACAATGGCAAGCTTTATCTTGCATGCACTTTTTTGACACTTTGTGCGTCATTTGCAACTTCTATAACATTACACATTGATAAGCCTTTATTGACAAGATTGGTTAGGATTCTTTTAAACTTTTATTTTAACTTTTAAACATCTATAAATACTCTTACTAGAAAGTTATTACCTCTTCCTAAAAAATTATCACATTTGTCTTTTTCATAATAAAAAATTAATAAATTTTACGATTTTGATTGACAATCAAAACGTTGATTTGAATCAAAATTATCAAGTTAATAGAAAAATATGTTAAAAATACTACATATTCATATTTTTTTTTTAAATAAATATATAACACATTAAAAGTTATTTGAGTTTAACCCCCACTCTCTCTATCACACATTCTCTCTCAAAAAAGCTTTCTTCTCCAAGAAACCATCCCCATAAATAACCACCATTTTGCCAAGTATTCTTCCTCCTCTCATTGCGTATTTTTTTTTTTATGTTATTAATTCATTAAGTGATCTTGTTACCCAATATTCTCACATAGCTTAAAGGTGAATTTTCTTTATTCAGATAGACAATACTGCTCTTCTATCTTTCAATTCCATGCTATTTACGTACGTACTTCTATTCTTTCAATAAGTGATATATAATTGCACGGGGCATTTATACTATCAGTACATTTAAGCGCCTTGGGAGGCTAAAAGTGTTTTTATTATATTATTTAATAGAGATATTTTTGTATTTAATCTGCATTCTAATTTCTATTTATTACCCAATATGTGATTCTATCATATTATTTTTATCTAATTAGTTATCTTTTGGAGAAATACTTATGTTCAATTGATATAAAAGTATTCTCTTATTCAATTATATTTGTAATAATTCTACAAATCGTTTCAATTAAAAAAAAAATATTCACTCTAACTAGTCTAAATTTTGTTTTGTAACGTACACAATGAGTGAGTTCCAGACAAAGGAAATGTCCTTATAAATCAAGTTACTTTAAATCTTTATTATTACTGGCTATAATAAGACAAATTTCAGACAAGCAGAATTATTTTATTATTTTATAAAACATAATAAAAAAATCCTTAAAAAAACTAAAAGCAAATAAGGAAAAGCACTAATGAAGAAAAATAAAGACAGTAAGTGACCATGAATAACTTTTTATTTTCTCATCGACACTACGAGTATTACTTATATAATATTTATAAGAAGAAGCCATGGTAATTTATCTCAGGCTTGCTAATAAGCAAACTAATAAAATTAAAATTAAAAAATTTATTTATGTAACAGAATACATTAATTCTGGCCACTTGAAACCGCCAATCCACCGCACATTATATATATAAGATAGACATAGATTTTGTTTTTTTAAAATGTGCACAGCTTTTTTACTCAGGCAAATTATTTTATTATTTTTTATAATAAAATTATAATGAAATTTTTTTTAAAACCTAAATGGGGCATTTAGTAATCATTAAGAAATAAAGATAGACGATCACTAAACAACTTTTTATTTTCTCTCAGGATAATTATGAGTATTACGTAGTAGATAATATTTATGTAGTACTTATTAATTTATCTCTGTTGTACATAATGCTAGTTAAACTATGAAAATTAAAAATAAAAAATTTATCAGAGGTGAAAATAGAATAAGACTTGGCTTCACTCAGAATCAATAATCCACACCTTGCACATTATATATGTGATATAGATTTTGTTTTTTAAAATGTGCACGCTTTTTACCGGCGCAAATTATTTTATTATTTTATAATAAAATTATAAATCTAAATTTTTTTAAAAAAAACCTAAAAGAAATAAGATTTAAAAGTAATCACAAGAAAATAAAGATACGATCACAAGCTAACTTTTATTTTTCTGCAAGGGATATCATGTAGTGACACAAGTAGTTGTATAATATTTATAAGTAGTAGCTTAATGGTAATTTATTTTATGCTACACCACGAAAAAGCTTACTATAAAATTAAAAAATAAAAAATTTAATGTGAGTAGTAAACAAGAAAATACATTACCTTGCTTTCACCAGAACCGGCCAATCTACCCTCGCATTAATACGTAGTTAGTATAATATTTATATATAGCTTATCGAAAATTTATCTCTTTGTTGGTATTAAGCTACACCAATTTAATGAAAGCTTAATATAAAATTAAAATAAATTTTTTTTTTATCAAGCAGTGGGTAAAATATAAATACATTAATTTTCTACATTTACAACCGCCAATCCACCCCTTAAACATTATATATAAGTATGTATTCTCAATCTAAAAACTCCCACCAACAATGAAACAAAAAATATCGTCTAGTTTTAAAATTTGTATGTGTTGTTAAAACCCGTAAGTGTCGACCACTAGTATATCACCGTATTTAGTTAAAAATAATCAATTTTTTTACATTATGCGTTGTTATATCTGAAGGCAATATAATAGCAATAAATAAAAATGTCAGCATTCGAGAATTGAGGATATAATATTTACAGGGTATCCACATATTTTTATATTGAATCATATGAAAAATGTTTGCCATGATTTGGAAATAAACAAACTACAGATGCAGTAGCAACAAACTAGCTGATATTACATCCCTATTTGTTTTATTCTGAATTATGACAAACATGCCAAAAGGATTTTGCCATAAAAATAAGTGGATACAATTCTAGAACTCTGGCATTATCATCAATCACTACAATTCTACCTTCTGATATAAAACCTATAATAAAGAACATTGATTATCTAGCGAAATATGGTACAACTTCAAACTCAAATTAATTGAATTTCTCATTTTTCGAGATATAATTTTAATCATCAATTACTTTTTATGTACATTATAAAAAATTACAAAAAAAATAATATTATAAAAATATTTTTAAAAACCAAATTCAATAATATAAATTTTATATTTTTGGATTAATGGTCAAAAAGTAATTTCATAAAGCTCGACACGCAATCCCAAACATCAATTAATCTGAAAAGAACCAATAAGATACTAGCAGTTACTTAATATCCATGACTAATAACATACGCATAAATTAATACTCAACAAATTAATAAACTTTCTAAAATAATAAATTTATTTTATTCCCGACTGTACCAGCTTAAAAAATTTTATAAAAAATCTATAAAATAATAAGATAATAATTTTTTTTGAAAATTCATTTATAATATAGTCCCAAGAAAAATCATAAATTAATAATTATTAAATAGAAAAAAATTAATCATTACAACTTAACGAATATGACTCTGCCGAATACTGCCATTCAATAATCAAGAACCCTGACTCATTTCAACCTGCCAATCCACTAAGCTTAACCTTAATTCTATATAAATTGCTTTGCATTGTTAATAATGACAGATTAACAAGATTCTAAGGTTTGGCGCATCTTGCAATTCCTAAGTTCAAGGCTTTCAGCCAAGGACATTCTTACTTCACCATCGGTTCCCTAATTCCATCTTAAGATGAAAGGCTACTACAAGACAAAGTAATGGCCACTGTATCCGACATTTGATGCACGCTAAGTTCGATAGAATCAAATGAAAGAAAGAACCTGAAATTGAACCGACAACATATCGATAATATCAAATACGACTCTATAAGAGCTTGATTTCTTTTTAAAGCTCAAATTTAATGGTTTACCCTAATTTTCTTTAACGCATCAAATTGTTTTGGACTTTTGGTGTTGTGTTTTCGAATTGTGAATTGGTGAGCTTAGGACACCTAAAGCCGCTTTCCTCACAGAACAGTTCCAAAGCTATCGAATCATACTTAGTTTAATCCTCAACATTGTTCTTAAAAATAATAGGCATTAATAGTCACACTATCCTTAAACTCGAATCTAGAACACGCTTTCATTTTTACCTGATAATTCATTAGATTTTTCGACAAATTCAAGCAAGCTATTGTGTATTAATGCCTTCAATGCTATTAAGAGACCTCTTTTAATTAATAAATTATTAATTTATCAAGTAAAATTCATCAACTCTAAATTCCACTAATTTCGTTGGTCCCTACGTTCTTAATTTATAGAGTTTTTACTTTATATCACACATGTGACAGATTTCTTAATGAATTTTTATATCTACCTCCCTCTCTCTCTCCTAAGATTAGCATTCACCGTGTTGGAATTATAAATTTTATATAGGGAACAAGAAAGAACTAATATATAAATGTACTTTGGTATACAAATAACTTAATTTTTTAAATAAATAAATTCAGAATTTTACCTATATTGATGACCTAGGCATGTAAAACAAGATTATTATATATTGATATATATAAAATATATTAAAAATATTATATATTGATACATTTAAATAAATATATAACAAATTAAAAGTTATTTAAATTCAATATCAAAATTGGTAAAAGTCAATTGTTAAAATTGAAAATATAATAATGTAGAAAGTAATATATATGTGTTATAACTGAAGGCAATATACTACTATACATAATAATCTCGTAGTTCGAGAACTGATAGTGTAGTATTTGCAAGGAATCCACATATTTTTATGACAAAATGAAAAATGTCACCGAGACATGTTCCATGGATTTCGTCATAAAAATCTGTGGACTATCCTACGCCCTCACCTCTTAACTTTGGCATTATTATCTGAGTTTGCGGTTGTCGGGCTGCACTGGTGATTACATACATCCATATACTACTTTTGACCAAGATTTCAACAGTTTCCCAACTTAAATGCCTGCGCACCTCCCTCACCTTCACACACCTAATTTTCATTACAACATAAATAAACGACTATATTACCCTTTAAAATACACATCGAACATTAAAGAACGACTATTTTGTCCCTAACACTAAAGATAAGTGACTAAAAATATCCAAACCCCTTTCTTCCCATCACCACACCCCACCCCCCCACCCCCACCCCCTATCCCCACCACTTCCCCCATCTCCGTTTCTCCCCACCAACCACCACCATCACTCAACACGTGCATCGTACTTCGACTCCCCTACCAAACACCATCACCACCAAGAGCTAATCTCCTCACCACCAAAAAATTAAAAAATAATTTGGGGCCAGATCAACACCGAACTCGCCATAATTTAAATTAAAATAATTTGAGCCCACGAACTCACACCGTGATTCTCGCCATTATCAGTCTACTATTTTTACTTTAGGAAGCATGTAAAGCTTTGATCACAACATCATTATCTCCACCGAATTCACAAGATTTTCACCCCTTTGATTTCCTTTTTACTTGAGTTCTCACTATTCGGGGTTTTTGATCTACTGTACCCACTTCCTATTGTTGGCTATTGCTTGTTATTGATCTCACAGCCTTTTTACTCTTTGACATCAAACGGGAAACCGCAAAACAAGGAAGTGGGAAATGGAGCGTATCGGTAAAGGACCGAGCAAAAAAATTAGAAGCGAGTGAGAAGAAGCTATGCCATAGCTTATTTAATATTTTACTTCTTATACTTTTACTGCTAGGACAAAATACCATTTTAAATATGGACTCAATGTATTTTAAGCGATAATATAAATACTTAATTATATCGAACGAAAAATTAAAACAGATGAGCGCCTGGGACACCAAAAAAAAATACCGAATTTGAATAGTCATAGCTTCCAAATACCTAAAATAAGATAAGTGACCACATGTGGCACTAAAAACCATAATACATGCTCAACAACCACTCAAACCCATTATCTATATGTTACATTTCTTTCATATGTCAACACACATTATAAAACAAAATTGACTATAAGGGAGCAAAATATGGAGGTATACTAGTGGTTAACACATCTATAGCAACATGGGTTTAATATCGGCTTTCATGACAAATAAAGATCTATGACACCTTAACCATTCTTATAATCAGCCATCATTTTTATAAAATCATTATTTGGATCCTCACTTGTGATGACGTGCCCATACTTTTAATTGGGTTCTCCTAGGTTTTTCTAATAATCAAATACTAGCATATCAATCGACAAATGCATTGTCTTCTGACTTCATAGGAATCAAACTTCCTATTATGTGATATATTTCTATTGAGTATAGACCTAGGCATGTAAAGAGGCTGAAACTCATTCGATTATAGATACTGACATGCAAGTTCGACGTTTCGATTCTATATAGGCTGAGCCAAATCCTCGAACCTCATTTAAGCTTTGGATGAAATCTATGAGTAGGCTCGGTTATGCTCAAATTACATAAATTTATTTATTTTTGTTTATTTCCATATTTTAACTTCAAAATTCAAAAAAAAATCTAACTTCTCGAACCGCATTTAATCAAACCTAATCGGCTCGATATTTGGATTTATTCATATACTTAACTGTACTCAACCTCAAAATATCTCTGGATTTGCACTAAATAAACTCTTAATTTAAACCGAAAATAAGGTTTTCAAAGATAATGGGACTTAAATGAACGTGTTAAAAATATTCAGTCAATAAATAAATTCATTTTTTCACCTAAAGCATTAATTAGAATAGCGCTAACTCCCTTTTCTTGGGAGTAAGCCAGCAAATATAAGGACGGACCGTATCATGCTCAAAAAATCAATCTGGCCAAGCATCACATCCACCAAAATAAAATGACCAATCGTAAACACGCCGAAAGTTCTATAAATATCCCCTTACATTGAAAATATGTATGCTTGGACTATAAGAAAAAAGGCGTGGCAAGCTGTAATAACTCAAGCAAGTTAAGACAAGCCAGTGGACACTGCAAGACTTTCAGACTTCAAGATTCAAAGCAAAGCGGCCCAGTGACACCTCGAAGACCAAATAGGCGCCCTAAACACACCCAAAAAGGCGACAATCCCCGAATTCTACTGCAGCGCGGACAACGCCGAATCTCCAACAAGCAAGCGAAATGTCTATCTCAACAAAGCCACAGAAACACGCCACAGGTCCCCCTCGCACTAAATCGTTAACGATAAAAGATTGGCGCGTTAATATAGCCTGCACTAAATCAAGTCAAGGATAATCGCGCTGTTCTATCTTCAACGCAAGTAGCGCCTCAACATACTGTAGAGAAAAAGCGGACTATCCCATTAAACACGGTAAGTACTGAAATATTTACTCAACCCTCAAAGCCAATCATTAATAGACGTTTCATTAAAGCCCTTTCGCTTCACATCAAGTTCAAGCACTCACGTCGCCATGCCCCGAACTACCTCCAGCCCAAACGGTACAAGTCGCTAAAGTATCTCGGCGAGGACACATATCCAAGTCACAAGACATCAAAGTCTCAACACAAGCACATATCCAAAGAAAGAGGGCACACAACTCACCTTCACCCAACCCACATTATCCAATCAAGGCTGCTCGCTCCACCACATATCCATCCGAGGAGTCCAAACTCCACTACCCACCACATCTCATGGATCAAAGTTCAAGACAAAAAGATCAAGTCCATACAACCACAAAGGATCAAGGCTACCTAAGCACCTCCTGCTCGTATCATATCCAAAGTCAAAGACCAAGACCTCGCCTTAGCCTATCCGCATTATTATATTCAAATCTGCTCTCAATCTGGGCCGAGCCCATAATGCTCAACATATTGTATATCAAGATACCTAGAGATCGATTGTAATCGATACGAACCCCAACCGGCTTGATAAATCTCTTTCACCTCAAAGATTTTTCCCAAAGTGGGTTTTTATTATTCGAGCGCATATAAATAATAATCTTTCTTTTCAAGCGATACAAATACTCCCCGGCTTTTTTTATAGTTTCGCTTTTAAGAAAAAAAAAAAAAAAAAAAAAGCATTTTTATAGCTTGTCATTTTAGCATAATAAATAGCATTTTTACATTTTTAATGTATTTTGACTACTTTTTCAAATAAACAAATCAAACTCAATGATATTATTTCACTAATCGCCATTCTATATTTTCAAATATACTTTTCGAATTTATTTTCTTTCCTCCTCTTTAATTTATATGCATGCTAAAACGATAATTAAAAAAATGGAAGTTAATGTTTATTTTCCACCATATGACGTAGTATATACTACCTAGTAATAATAACAACCATTTGAGGCTATTTCTTAGAAAAATGTGACCTACTTGACTTAATTTATTATTCTTTTTATTTGGTACATGTAATATATAATCAATTTAAATGAAAAAAGATATAGGTAACGAATTGGAAAAGTGTAATGCTATATAGAATCCTTTTAATAAATATCAAAACTATCCTTTGAATCCTCCTGAAGCAAAATATTGTGCGTTCATTTTACATTTCTCCTCTCTAACTAAATAATCTTCATATTCTCTGCATTAGGGCTATCATGCCGTGACCGGCTTCTTCTTATTCTTAGTGTGTCTGGTCATTTGCTCTATTGACACATTTTCGATTGGTCCTTGCTCAAAACCCCATACTTACTGATGCTTTAATGCTCCAATCATTTCGATTTCTTTTGTATATTTTCATTAGTATTTTAGAGGGCATATTTTTTGTATATTTCCAACCATTTCTGACTTCTTTAATTACAAATGTTTTGAATATTTTTAAAGGTAAACTATCTTTTAATAATTTATATATGACTAAAATTTTTATTTTTATTTTTAGATAATTGAAAGAGCAAACGAGGGAAGAAAAAAATCTAGAAAATAAAGTATGGACAGGATGAAGGAGCTGGGCTCACCCTATTTTAAGAAAAGTTCTAAAAACAATAATTTTTATATTTTTAGTATCGATCCCCATATAACTTTTACGACCGACGCGTAAGCTCGTCAGTTAATTAAAGGTTTAAAACACAAGCTATCATTGCCATTAACGTTATGTAAGCTGGGTGCGTGTCACTTTTGGAAATAGTTGTAATATTTCCGCTTTAGGCACATCAAATTATTCATAAATATGGTCTATTTTCGATATGTAATGCGTCGCTTTTGGGAAATAATTGTATTGTTCGAATGATCAGGTCTATTCGTAGGAGAAACTATATATGAAGCCGTAGAGGGTAGTCACCCTTCTTATACTTGATCGTGCGTAAACTATTTCTCATTTAATTAATTCAAAGTTTTAATTTTATAGAAAAAGACACCCCTAATTTTTGGTTTATTTGGAAATTAACTCAAATTTTTTTAATTTTTATCTACTTCGAAACTATCCCCTAGGTAAACACGTTTATGTCAATTTGAACACCAAAATGAATGAAAAGGGATAAATTGAAAATTAAAAATGAGTTTAGGGGGGTAGAAAATGAATTTAGAGGATAGATTGAAAAGATGAAAACTTCAGAAATCAAATTGAAAATCCAGGTATATATAGCTGAAGAGCTATATGGCCATTTTTATTCTATTATATGAATTAAATTTTGGGAGGTTGAGTTCTGATCAACGGGCTTTGACTAATATTCAACAACCTAAGACTCGAGAGTCGAGACAACATATGTCCCATAATGGGCTACTATTACACTATGATTCGATTTTTGATTTTGTTATATTAAATGTCAGAACACCATACAAAATATGTATCACTTTGGAAAGCGAGGAAATCACTGAGTTTAATGATTCGGGTTAATCGCCAATGTTATTAGAAGAAGCTTCAAAGAAGATAGAGAGAAAATCGTGATGTGAGAAAAAAATTTGTTTTTAGTGTTAAACCGTTACTGAGTGATTACAATTAATACTCTATTTTTACAGTTGTAATTTCTACTCTTAATCAACATGTAACAATTAAACAAACTTACTTAATTCAACTTGGCTACACCGGATGTTACAAAATTAGCAACTTAGGCTTTTCTCGGGAGCGAAAACTTTAATCAAAGAATATCAATTCCAGAATTGATCAGCCCCGGCGATAACTCAACTCAGAAAATAACTGTAGCATCAAGCACTGAAGACTTCATTTTCACGTAGTTGGGTAGTTCGACCCCTCATAACGACCAATCTTATCAAGCTGGGTTAAATGAGAGCTCTAAATTGACACTGAGCAAGACATCCCGCGATTAACTCTTTGGGTATCCCAACACATGGGACTCAAAGAGTCGTTATTTGGTACAACTCATCATATTAAAGTTATTTGGGCCTGCCTTGCATGTGTTGGAAAGTGAAGCCAAATTGTGGGAATATCGGGGGGACAGGACAGACTTCAGTCCCGACCCCAACTCCCAACCTCGGAAACAAGTCCAATGATTTTTGGAGGAGTGACCTAGTCCCGATCCAAGTCCCGGCTGGCCCTCGTGCACTAATTTGAGGCGGTTCTCCGAGGCTTCAGCTCGCCTCCTATTCTGCCAGTTTTATATTTGTAGCCTATAAATTGGGGTCTCCTGATTATGCAAGTACTCAAATATTAGAATTATAGAAATAGTAATAGAGATTATGAGTTTCAGAAATAGAAAGTTTTCATTATATAAAGCAAAAACATCTAATTAATAAATCATAGAATAGGTTCATAAGTCATGTAATCAATTGTTCCTGGGGCGTTATTAGTAGATATACAGAGGTCGGATTAGCTCTCATATTGAAAAAGCGAATCCAAAATAAATTTGTGTCGCTTATTACTTTCTTCTGCTTTGTCATATTTCACCTGGCAGGATTATTATCCGAAGGAATTATTATCCCGTGGAATCTAGTTAGTTAAATTAATTATGATACCTAATTAGTCTAGTAACTAAGGTAGTATTTCTAATAATCGGTAATAGGAGCGGTCATGAGCAATCAAGAAGTACTCGCAGGATTATGACCTGGAGACGAAGAGTTTTGACACGCAAGGTACGGAGATGTTCGAAGGGAACTAATTTTTCACGCGGGAATATGCAAATCAGCATTATTTCAGACACGAACGATCTGTTGAACTACTATTTGAGGCCGAAGAGACGAGCATAGCCGAAAGGAATCGTTGATAGAAAAGTTCTAGGGATGACTGATTGAAACTTATTGATAACGTGAGATCTCATAATGCTGCTAAAGCAGACCACAACAACGGCAAGCAATAAAAGATGCGTGGGGATTTATACGAGAAAACCACTCACTATATTAAGGCATTTTATGAAAACCCTTTAATTTGAAGCACACTATAATTTGTGGGAACACGCATCAATAATATGGAACAACATCATTAATCAATTAGCAACTGCTGGAGTTGTCATGGACGTAATTTAATGGGAAATCTAATTATTTTGGCATCTTTGTCAACAGTTTTGAACCCATGACAAATAAATGAAGTCCTTCCGCCTTTCAGCCGAGTCATCTAGCCAGATGGAAGCGATCCTGATGTTTGTGGTTCAGTGAAGGATTGGTGATTGCCAAACTATTTACATGGCTGATTACGGCGGTCAGACATGAAATTCAAACTAATAAGTAATCTTATTTCTCAGTAAGCTTCACCGGATTTACGAGGATTATGAAATTGCATTTAATTAAAGGTGACAAAGAAGCACACGTTATTGCTGGGTGGCTCCGAACGCATCAGAAAGAACGTTAAACCAAAGCGGGCACAAGCGATCATCCGAGTTTGGTAAGACAAGAAAAGACGCCAGAAGCAGATCTTCAACCTTTTAATGTTTCATTAACTGAAAGAACGTGGTTCGACAATACCGAATATCAATGAATTGATCAAGTTGTGGCGTCAAGGCCAACAAACAGTAGTTAGGGATCTATCACGATCAATCAAGTTTTGGCGATTTTCATGACCTCAGAAAAAGATCAAGGTTCTGGGAGGCGAAGAAAGAACACGTCAAGACTAATTGCAAAAAGTCCAATACGACAATTATTTTGCTTACGTTTCTTCGACAGTCAAGTCATACATTTATGGGTCTTCTTGGATCAGGAAGAAAACACCAAATTGGGTTCACCAAGTAGGAAGTTCGAGATCTAACTGGGTGTCAGCCCGTTCGGGCGACTAATAGAAAGAATAAGATACAATTGCCTTTCAAGCCAAGACACAGTCAAACCAAATTCAAAGGAAGATCTAAATAACTCAGAAGTCCCCAACCTCGGGAAAAATAGTCCAGTAATTTTTTCGAGGAGGATTGGGACTTGGCAAAGCCCCGACCAAACTCCACGCTGGCCTCATGCACTGATTAGGCGGTTAGCGAGGCTCTTTAGGCCCATTTTTTCATATTCGATTTGGTGCTTAAGCATCTAATATCTTTGTGCCTTTATAACAGTGCCTTTTATTTATTATATAAAATAATCAACATTAGAATTATAGAGAAATAGTTGATGTTCCTCAATGAGCAATGGCTCTTCACCATGACACTAATACTAATAATGGGAACTGAAAAGGTGAACAACTGCTCTAGCAACCAAAAGAGATTAATTACGCATATGAAAATTGACATGAAAAGTGAAAGTAAGACTAAAAAATGGACCAAAATACCATCACCAGACCACCTCCACATCACTGTCATTCACCTAAACATCACCAACATTATCATCACAATTCAAATCATCATTACAACAAACTGCACAAACAATAATTTCCCAAGAATAGAAGTAACTGAGTATAATGGAGGTAAGAGAACTCAAACTTAATATTTAAAGTTTAGGAAGCTCCTTCAAATGGCATAATAAGTGTACAAGTCAGTTCCTGTTGGGGGCTCAATCTTCTGAGGAGGAATTAATGTCTCGAGAGATGCAGTAGCGGAACCTTGGCAGTTGGTGATACTGCTGCTGTTTGAGTCCGGCTTTAGATATTAAACAATTATTTAGCACCGATGATACTAAGGTCCCACACTAAAAATAAATATAATGATCCAATTTTTGTAAGCCTCTGGCACAATATGCCTTCCGACTAAGTGAATAATATAATTGAATAATAAAAGCTTTTGCCAGCATAATCGACATTAAATAAATGGCGCCACAATTTTTGCAAACAATTAAGAAAATGTCAAGTTCTTCATTGATTAGATATGATACTGAATTGGATATGTACAAATGTTTCGGCAAATGATTGCAATATTTCAACAGAAAAAAGAAATTATAAAAATAAAATGCCATATCTTTAGGATTTGTCAAGCAGATGTGGCAAACCTTTAAAATAAAATATTAATTTTCCCTGGGAAAACTTCTTCAAAAAGTTAGTATAAAAAAATGATTAAAGTAATTGATGAAAACTGACCTTATTATATGAGGCTTATATTTTATGATGAATATTCTTTTCAGTGGGCCAAAAATATTAAAATTACTAAATTAAGGTGAATAATAAATAAAACCGTTAAAATAGAAAAAATATTAAATTATTATGAATAAACCCCCACTTATTCCCTATAATTTAAACCTCTAATTCAAGGGAGTTAACTCAGGCTGTAGATTAAACTCTTTAATTTGTTTTATACGTTAATTCAATCCATACTCTATCATCATCTTATGATGTCTAATTATCTTGTTCTTAATCCGAACGTCTAATTATCTAAATATGGGTTATACATTATTACAAATTGTATGTGTATAACTTTTTATTATTGTATTACCACTGATAGAAGATCAATTCTAAGATGAGTATGTATCACTGAAGAAACTGAATAACTTGGCACTACTCTTGCGTTCGATTGACAATTCATCGAAAAACTTAAACAACTGATTGATATATCCCTCGTAGGCCGATAACTAGGCAAAGCTAATTCGAACTCATTGAATCAATACTTCATTTTCTTTTTATAATGTAAAATAATAATATACATTTATTTTGATAATTTATCACTAATGTTGTAAAAAATAATCTAGTAACGTGAACGCATGCACAGCTTTGACCCAAAATACATGACTCGAACTACGATAAAGTTATTGAATAAAATCATACTTGCACACTTTATTACTGAAGCTGTTCAATTTGATAAAAGACTAAATAATCCATACCTGGCTTCAATTGTTAACAAACTATGTAAGTGGGGATAAAGAACAGATGGTCCCTAATCTAAATGAATTTATTGTCCCTAACCTATAAATTCATTAATTCCTTAATTCATTGCTACTAATTGACAAAAAAAAACACTCTAAGCCAATATCAATTAAAATTTGAGTCAAAGAAGATTCTCAACAATAACAGTATTATTGATAGATAATGGTTGTAACTAATTTTTTATGTTACAACGTGTCATTTTCATTAGATAATATCTTGAGTTAGAATATCATGGGACTCATAGTGGTGGTCATGAAACGACTAATAAATAATAGGTTAATTATTATTAGTCTCAGAAATATCGACAATTTTTAAAGCGATATTTAAATTATCAATTTTTCTAAAATGTTCTAAGCTGCTTTTTATACCTTTTAAACATTAAGTTGATTATTTTATCCCCTAATTGAAACTTCCTCAAAACTATTTCTAATTAGGTACAAATAGTCATTTTATTGTTTAAAGATAAAAATCGTGGTTCACGGAGCATCTAAAAACAATCTAATAATTCAAACTAACTGTTCAATCCACAAGCCAGAAACAACCACCCACTACCCATTGGGCTAAAGCACACATTGGAAACAAAGCATTGTCATGGAATTTACTTTGTCGCCTCTATCAGACACCCACGACACAAACAAGGGAAGTATCATGTTTGAAAAATATTTTCTTTAATTATCAGACGCTGGAAGACCACACGCCACAATCAAGTTGTATCAAGGAAGACCATTGAATAATACAATCAACTTTGTATTTTACATAATACGACACAATCAATCGTGTTTATAATTATCCTTTTTCTGTTTCACTTTGAAATTAATAAAATATATGAAACAAATGGGCGTTAAATAATTAAGTGTTATTATTAAAACACAATAAATATTAAAATTAGAATCATAATTAACATTAAATAAATGATAGAGCATATTACACCATGTCAAATTAACAAATTAATAAAAATTAAACTATATCTAATTATGTGTAAGTTCAAAATTACTGAGATTGCGTTGACTTCGTAATAGCATTCTTCCAAATTTCAGGCAACATACATCCGTGATTATAATTTTAATGGGTACCGCCCCAAGATATATTGTCGATCCTGAGGACTAAAATTGAAAAGAGAAAATGTTTGAATTGGGAAAAAAAATATTTATATGTTTATGTATTTCTTTAATTAAACTTGTATGAAACAAATGCTTAAATATGTAATTTAATTAAATATATAAATTGCATAAATTAAATAATAATACGTATAAAATTGGATAAGCATTAATATATTAAATATCAAATTTGTTTAAATTGTGAGGGTAGATGAAATTATACGACAAATCTAATGGTGTATGGTGCATCACAGATAATTATATATTATGTAAGTTTGACGATAGAGGGCAAAATTGTCAAATCACTCCATAAAATTTACTGTTTCGGTGTGTCTATAGCGTACTCTTGGCCTAAATAATAAAGGCATCTAAGTAGCCTAGAAAAATCAACCATTCCATTTTCCAATCCCACAAAAAATCCTCCAAATGGAGAGGTCCAGTAGCATATCAAGAAGTGACCAAGAAAATGTCCCCCC
This sequence comes from Lithospermum erythrorhizon, assembly GCA_019722365.1. Lineage (NCBI taxonomy): Eukaryota > Viridiplantae > Streptophyta > Magnoliopsida > Boraginales > Boraginaceae > Lithospermum > Lithospermum erythrorhizon. The sequence continues at coordinate 760,191 of JADFUC010001797.1, forward strand.
CTCTTCAACTCAAGAATCTTCAAATCATAACAGCAAAACCAGAATTATTGTTAATGGTGTAAGAGAAGAAAACGTTGAATCCATAGAAAGATTATTTGAGTCCAAAGAAATCCCATCATGGAAAAACCAGCTTACTTTAAGGGCATTTGTAGTGAGCTTTGTTTTGGGAATTATGTTTACTTTCATAGTTATGAAACTGAATTTAACTACTGGGATTATTCCTTCATTGAATGTTTCTGCTGGGCTTTTGGGGGTTCTCTTATCAGAAGTTAATAAAGTTTGTGGAGAAAATTGACCTTTGAGACAACTCTTTACTTCAGGCAAGAAAAATACTGTCATTCGTATGCTATTGCCATTCCGGCATAGCTTAGTGTTCTGTTTATCTCTCAGTTCTCATTTTTTTGTTCTTACTTGTTAGTTAATAATTTTTCTTTTGTTTCCCATTATTTTGAAGTGAAAAATCAAATTGTTTTGTTCAACTTCAACAATTAATTTAATTAAGTATCAAGTGTTAAATGAGTACTGGTCCACTTTATTGAATATAATTGTTTTTTTCTCTTCATATATAAATAAATATTGAAAATTTAATTATGTCTGGAAACATCATAGTACCCCCATGTGCTTACTCCATGAGTAGGGTTGAAGCAATCCTGGTTCAAAAGTTCAAGAATAAAGTTTAGATCTTTGGAGTAGGCAGTGGAGGAACTGGGGAGGAGGGAATGGTATAGGGTGTAGGCGCCTAATTATGAAAATTAAATTTTTGTCATTTATTTATTTGTTCTTTCAAACTTTACATTTTTTTTTATTTGTGTACTCTTTCCATTTCATTTTGTTTTTGGAACATTTTATTTTATATAAAGTTTTTAAAAAATTCACATTTATCTCATATTATTCTATTTTTCCTCTATAAATTCTCAACTAAAGAGGAATTAATTTTGCATTTATTTCAGAAAAGAATATATAATTTGGAATGGAAATAGTACTGATATTAGTTCATTCGTCCATGTCTATAAAATTTCTGATTCTACGAGTAGTGTGAATAGAAAAAAATTTGCATTAATCATGTTTTATCGTATAAATAATAAAAAAATTGGTGCTTAATAACAAATGATTTTGTTTTTGATTAGACTGGCTGCTACTATCAAAAAAAAAAAATGAGACAGTTTATTTAGCGCTCTCAGTTGAGGCTTCCTCGCCCAATGTAGGAAGAGATAAACCGGACAAGGCCGTGACATGCAGAATTCACTATATTTCAGAATTAATTTCAACAAATGCAGAGATGAAGACCGCCGGTGTCAACTCACAGTCATTTAAGAGACACTTTCTTTAACAAGCTCCATATCTCGTTTGGGATGCGCCCCGGACGACTGGTTGCTACTATTATTATTGTTGGTAGTGGTGTTTTTATTAAAAAGTGAGATTTTCATAGTTTATCTTGTCCTGTCAGAGTCTGCTGCATCTTATATGTAATGACTTTTACTATTCTTTGATCTTCACGTGCACCAGCTAATTCAATCACGAAATCTTTTAAAGCGTGTCAGAAAAAATTGGATTCATTTAATCAACAAAGTGTAGCTGTACCTGCTAGATGCCAATTGTAGAATTTTATTGTAAATATAATATTGGTCTCATTTTATCAAGACTTGAAGAGTATCAAGAGTCACACATGGTTTGCTACTGTTATTTCTTCTATAAATGGCCTTTGAAAAAATAAAATAAAAAATTATTACACTATTTGACAGAAGGTATTTTTATTTAAATATGTGGTATAGTATTTAAATATTTTATAGGGGACAATGTGTTAATAGGAGTAATTAGTCCTGCATGTAGAGTAGTTCAATAGGTTTCACAAGGCCTGCATCCTGGAACATATAATGCAAATTAACTTTTTGGCTCCATGGAGATGCACATTATGTGAACTTGTATATTGTGGTGTGCGAAAAGGCACATATATAACAACTACTTCCTATAATAGTCGCATTGCATGATGTACAAACATGCAAAGTAAATGCGAGATTTAGGATTGCACTACTCTTCGATTTGATTTGTAGTCTTGATTGCTTCGATTTCATTAGTGGCTCGTTTAACATATTATCAAACAAAGTGTGATTGTGAAGGACATGTGGACCAAGCTTAGTTTATGACTTAGCATGTTACTTATACATGGCCAGCTTAGCCTATCTAATCAATAGTTGTCAAGAAAATGTCAAGGACCAGATCAAATTATTAATTACATTATGTTAGATATGATATGACTAATTAATCCTGTTGAAAATTTTGTAGAAACCAGATTTGAGAATATCAAGATTAGTTATCATTCATTCTGGTAGAACTTCCTATTATGTGATTATGTGTTACTGTCATTTAATTACCTAGTTATTTCAAATCTATGTTTTTACAAAGATACAGTTCATTGTATTGACCAACTTTTCCATCTAATTAATAGTGAATTAGGGATATTGTATTTGTTGCACCTATTTGCAGGGACAGAAGTAGAACCATAAATTTTATATAGAGGCGGCGAAGGAACTTATATTATACAAATGAAAAAAATATACTATAATAATTTAGGAGGGCGAATAACTGAATTTTTGAATAAATGAATGAAAAATTTATATTCTCTCCGTTCCTCTTTAGTTGTCTTTCTAGTCTTAATTTTTTGTTTCAAAATACTTGTCTTTCTAATATAGAAAATTGTATTTTTACATTTTTAATGTACTTTTTTACTACCTTTTGTTATTAAATTATCAACCAACCAATTATATAGTTTTAATTAATTAATATTTTATATTTTCAATGTATTTTTTTATTAGTTTTTATTTTTATTAATCTATATGCAAATGACTAGAAAAACAATTAAAAAAGAACGGAAAAAGTAATTTTTAATAGTAAAAGAAATTTTAGGGCCTCTCCCAGTTTTGGTTCTTTCCAGCCTTCTGCAAGTGTCCTCACTTCTGAATTAACAACATTAATTGAAACTAGAGAGGGGTGTACTGTGACGTTAATTTGACATGAATGTACTTGGACTTCGTCTTTCGCAACTCCGTTATACAATATGTGATCATGGTATTATGTATTGACGGAATAGTTACTTCAATGGTATATAATCCAACATGCAATAGTACTCTAGTTGGAACGAGGAATGTAACGGACCTTACACGCTCACTTTTGAACTTGAACGAACAGGTGGTTTTGGAAGCTACATGTTTGGCATGAGCGAAGTCATTGCGAGGCAGTCAACTTCAGCCAAAGACTCTTGGAATATAAAAGATCCTGCATTAGGATGGATGATTGGGTTTCTCTTTATCGTTAGCTTTCTCGGGCTCTTCTCCGTTGTACCTCTCCGCAAGGTTCTCTTTTTCGCCATACTAGTTGCATGAGTATCGTGTTCAATGAATTGCTATCATGTAATTTAGAAGGCATTCTTCGGTTTCATTTTAAAATATCAGCATGAACATGATTTGTATCCCTCTCATGCTTCTGACTCAGCTTACTTGAACAACTCAGATAATGATCATCAAGTTCAGATTGATCTACCCGAGTGGCACAGCAACGGCTCATCTTATTAATAGTTTCCACACTCCTCAGGGAGCAAGGCTGGCGAAGTGAGTATGGTTCATTTAAGTCAGTTTTCACTTCTATAATTTGGACCATAAAGTGGAGTGCTTATAGTGTCGTGATTACTTTTTATTCCAGGAAACAAGTTAGAGCGTTGGGAAAGTTTTTCTCTTTCAGCTTTTTGTGGGGTTTCTTCCAGTGGTTTTTCACCGCCGGAGATGGTTGTGGATTCGTGAACTTCCCCACACTTGGTCTCAAAGCCTATGAAAATAAGTATGTATCAGTTCATATTTGAATGGATTCTCAGGTTTTGTGTTTCTTCATATGATCGATCAGACATAAGAAATGAAGAGTGGCAAAATTAAAAAGTCGAAGAGTCGGATAATGATAGAGCAGGTTACCTCTGAGTATCATCGGTTTGTTTAATCAGGATTTAGCTCTACTTCTATTTTACTGTTATAAATTTATATAGTGACGGATTTGGTAGTTATGAAAAGGGAAACTTTGGGTTCGAAACACATTCAAGAAAACTATGGAATCTTGCAGATGGTTCATCATATGTTAACAAAGGAAAGCAATAAGTCATGTTCTATAAATTTATCTTGTAGATGAATACCTTTATATGAACCCGCCCAAGAAAACCCGAGCTTAGATCAAATTGATTTAACCTAGGATAACTTCTCTATTCAATTAGACCTTTCAAGGTTTCTTAATCAATTATAGAAAGATGCCCTCACAGATATCAATACTAAATTTTCTAATGCTTTTTTGATGACCAGGTTTTACTTTGATTTCTCTGCAACTTATGTGGGTGTCGGAATGATTTGCCCATATTTGGTCAATATATCTTTACTAGTTGGAGCAATCCTATCATGGGGCATAATGTGGCCTCTAATATGGGACAAGAGAGGAAGCTGGTATCCTGCAGAAGAACCCCAGGGCAGCCTTCATGGACTACAAGGTTACAGGGTATGTTTCTTCACTTCTTTGGACTTGCATTTTGAGTTCAAGGTGTAGTATTAGAACTTCTTTTTATTGTTTTGACACAGGTATTCATTGGAATAGCTATGATACTTGGAGATGGTCTCTACAACTTTTTCAAAGTCCTTGGTCACACTTTCATTGGCTTGTATCGCCAAGTTCAGCAAAGTAAGTTAGATGCGGATCTCCCAGTTGATGGTCATCCTCCTGCACATCCTTCTTCATTTTATGATGACCAACGCCGAACAGAACTGTTCCTTAAGGACCAAATACCATCTTGGTTTGCTGTTGCTGGCTATCTCACCATTGCTATAGTCTCGATTATAACAGCTCCACACATTTTTGAACAGCTGGAGTGGTATCACATTTTAGTTCTCTATGTGCTGGCACCTACATTAGCATTTTGCAATGCATATGGTTCCGGGCTTACTGATTGGTCATTGGCATCTACGTACGGGAAACTGGCAATCTTCACAATTGGGGCATGGGCAGGAGCCACTCATGGCGGCGTTCTTGCAGGATTAGCTGCTTGTGGAGTCATGATGAACATTGTCTCTACGGCCTCAGACCTCATGCAAGATTTCAAGACTGGCTACATGACCCTCGCTTCTCCTCGGTCTATGTTTATTAGCCAAATCATTGGTACAGCAATGGGATGTGTCATTTCACCATGTGTCTTTTGGCTCTTCTACAAGGCCTTTGGGGACCTTGGGGTTCCTGGTTCTGAATACCCTGCTCCTTATGCTCTGATCTTCCGCAACATGGCAATCCTGGGGGTTGAAGGCTTTTCAGCGTTGCCAAAGAACTGCCTCACACTCTGCTACGTGTTTTTTGCAGCAGCTATCGTTATCAATGTTGTCAGAGATGCTTTGGGGGAAGACATAAAGAAGTTCATTCCCATTCCAATGGCTATGGCCATCCCATTCTATATTGGAGCTTACTTCACTATTGACATGTGTCTTGGTAGCTTGATTTTGTTTATTTGGCGAACAATCAACAAGGAAAAGGCTGATGCTTTCGGACCTGCAGTGGCCTCTGGATTGATATGTGGGGATGGGATATGGACTTTACCAAGTTCAATCTTAGCGTTGGCTGGCGTAAAGCCACCCATATGTATGAAGTTCCTCTCAAGGAAAACAAACTCAAAGGTCGATACTTTCTTATTAGGGTAGCTTTACAAAAGTGAATAGTGAGAATACTTATATATTTTCTTAGGTTCTCTTTCTCATATGTGATACTCCTTTTTCTCAATGGTTTTTGCGCTCCAGTATGTGATAGCTAAACTCCACTTATATAACAATATAGATGGAGTAGTAGTTCCCAAATTCTGGAATGTAGTTTATCCTGCAATGCTAGTAGTTGTTCCATTGTAATTGTAAATTTCAAGTGTATGTGTTAGCTACCTGGGCATGTTATAGAAGTTGAATGAAACTCAGGAAACTTGTTATACTGCATTCTGATTCCTTTGGTGCGTGTTTAAACATGCATTTTTGGATATGCTTGCAAGTTGCCATTCTAGTTGATGTTCATTCAAGTTCATGTAATCTTCAAGATTATCATGACAACTCATTTCATGTTTTCCCTTCCTGTCCACTACCTCCGTTTTTTTATTTTATTGTTTTAGCATAAATTTTTCATTTCAATAATTCTAGTTTAACATAATAAGATGCATTTCAGATTTTAATGTAATTTTTTAAGCAAATTTTTTTTTAAAGAGTATCATTAAATATAATTTGATTGATTCTCGTTTTAGTAGTTTTTGTTTTTGTACAAAGTTTGTACGCTTTCGCCTTTATTGGCGCTTGAATGCTTCTTCACATTTCAGCCTTCGCTTTACAATTAGACTCCCTTGTCCAATATTTATTCTTATGTTCATTTGGCTTGGCTGCCAATGTTAAGTAGACCAATAAAATGATAACCACTGTAGTAAATATACGTTGATAAAGCTGACGAAGGTGAAATGATTCAATCAATCGCTATTGCGATATGGGAGGAGTTATTGGTAATGCCTCGACCAGTGTGGCCAAATGCACAACGTAAGCGGGAAGTAACCTACTACCTTATTCCAAAACTGACCACTTGAGATTCCCCGGCAACCAATGCTTCTTTGCTGTAGAGAGGATGGTAAATATTGACATGTGCATGGTAACAAATCATCAACATTACCTCTGAAATTTTTGGTTTTTCAAAAAAATGCTTCCAAGTGATTAGTGAAACCAAACAGTCACTTTACACATATCACCAATGCTTGGCTTTGCATGTTGGAAGCGGGGACTTCGACTCTTGAGTCTTGATATGCAGTAAGCACACACACACTTTAATTCACAAAGAGATCTGATTGGAAAATGGGAAAAATGTTATATTTTGCATTTAATTCCATGTCATGTTTTCAATGAAAAATACAGTGCTGTTTTCATTCTCCCTTTCAGTTCAACTCTACATGCAGATTTTTGAATAATAATAAGAACCTGAAGAAGTTTCCCCAGCTTCTTTCCATCTGCTTTCTTGGAGGAGGATTTAAGCAGATGAGATGTTTGTTTTTTTCTTTTGCATGCATGAGCAACCATGGTAGAGACAGTTTTGTGGCTACTGGCATTCATAAGTAATTAAGATCTTGTTTCAATGAATGAATGTTCACATCCTTGGTGTAGAACTGCAGAGTTTCAGAGGACAATGGAAATGCCAAGAGGAAAGGAAAGAGATCCATGAAGTTTGTCGTGGTTGATTTATATTCTCTTGGTCTCTTTGCTGAGTGTGCGAAACAAGAATATAACTCAAGAAACAGGGTAGCAGATTATGCTCTTGGTGGTAATGCATTAATGGAATGAACTTTGAGGTCAGTGTTAATGTCCCACATTTCATTTGTTGTAGAACAAAGGGTATTTTTTGAAATTACATTGAGTTCTACTTCTTCATGAGTCAAATTGATAGCATCTTTTGGAAAAGCAATTACATTGAGGTCAAGAATTTAGTTGTACTCTGGTGGTGGAAGAGACCTCCTCTAGCTAGGGATTGGGGGGGGGTAGTTGAAAGGGAGAGGAAAGTTGCAGTTCCACCAATATTTTGTGTTTTTCAGGTTTAACAACACTTATAAGGATAGATTGATATGCATTATTTGGGGCAGTGGCGAAGCTAGGATTTAGAACGAGCGAGAAAACTGCATATGTAGGCAAATTGAAGAGGGAAATGTCTTACTTACCTCTCTTTCATTAGCAGATGAACTTGCTTGATTAGATTATATTAACCATTTGATTAGTTTCATAAAAGAACATTAATGTGGTAGGAACATAAATGTTGCAGGTAGATGAAATCCCTGAGACTTTCTTGTCCACTGATCAATACTTCAAGTCCTTCATAAACCCCCTACTTTCATTGCTGATTTGCTCTCTGCTTTGCTTAGGACTTTGACAGTTCATGCTCCCTTCATGTCCAAATACTACAGATAATGTGACAAAATCTAAGGAATTTAAGGCTCCAAAAGGGTTGTATTACAATGTTCTTTTGTATAGTAAGGGGAACTATGAACCTCAGACTTGGGATCTTTTTGCATTGACAGATGTAAAACCAAGATGTATAGCTGACTGTGAGCCCTAAAATACCACGCCTACTATTGCTGTTGCATTGGAGCGTGATCTTGCAAGGTATCTAAAGGCCATCATGGTATGTTTTAAATAGAAGAATCTTTTCATCAAGCCTGTGAGTTTCCCTCAAAGATGACATGGGCAGTGAGGTCGAAAGAGTACCATATTTGCGGTTGCCTTACCAACTTGACTACTAATATCACTTGCATTTGGGGTAACTCTTCATCCCTAATCAGATCATGACTTTGATGTTGTCTGAGTGTTGCGCCAAATCAAAGAATTAGCAAAGTCTATGAAGAAGTCTCTGTTGTTGCATTCTAATGGAAGGATTTTGATTTGGGAAATGATTTCAAATCCAAAAATGGAGTCATTTAAATTCCTCACATTTTGTATTCTTAAAAGGATTTGGATTCCCTAAAGTGGTTTTAAGCTGCACAGCCGAATAATCACATCCATAAATCCCGCTCAATCAGAGTAAGGACCCGTCTAGTTTTTGTAAGTTAGTTCATTAACTATCTGTCAAACATGTTTATGTTTGTATTGTACTAGGTTGGAGAAAATTTACATAGTACTTGTTCCTAATATCAGGTTCTGATCTTCTACATTGATATTGAGTTGAGTTCCAAGACACTTTCGTCTCTTTCAAGCTCCCACGGTATTGATTCTCCCAAAATATGCTTTATCTTGAGATCCATTGCCAAATAGAATGCCCTTCATACTTGGGGGAACACTGTCAAACTAATATGGGGGCCTCCTGGAACTGGAAAGACAAAACCTCATGGCATCGTCATTCATTTGCCCTCGCCAAGATGGATTGCAGAACATGATGACTTGCTCCCCACTAATATTGCTTTCAGTTGGTGGCAGCATTTGATGAGTTTGGTTATGTTGTCTTTTACATACGATACTTATGGACTTGGTGATATCGTGCTCTTTGGTAACGGAGAGAGGATGAAGATTGACGATCATGAAGTTCTTTATCAGGTTTTCTTCCTTGTCCCAGGTTTCACGAGGCTGAAAACTTGCATTCATTCAAACCATTTTCTGGGTGGAAAAGTAGTTTGGAATTTATGATTTCTCTTCTTGAAGATGCTAAAGGTCAATATAACCTGTATATACAAAGAGCAAAATGTGAAAGCAGCAGTAATTGTTATAGTAAAGTTGATGACAAAGGAACTGAAAAGAAGAGATCTCGTAGGAAAGAACTTGTGTGGATATTGAAAGACAATAACAGAAGCAGCTCTTTCTGATTGGCATTGTGCTGAAGGAGTTCGCTAATGATTCCCTAGCACCAGGGTTATGTCACATTTGACGATCTGTTGCTAAATTTTACAACTTTTCACAGGCAGTTAGCCTGCATTGTAATTATGTACACCATCTGCCTACCAGTTTCCTTTCTGTCGGCGCTAAGTTAAGCAAATAATCACGAGTACCTTGTCACTCCGTAGTCTTAGGAACCTGGCGGGTGAATATGCCGGACATGGTAGGTTGGGATAAAGGCTGCTTCTGGGCAACAGTACTTAAGTTTCTTGACTCAGGAAGAGGTGCATCAACATTTTTGAGGCTTCTTCCGTGCAGCAGTTCCCTTCCAAATTCACACAAATCTCATGAAATCCAGGAACTTCTGTCTGAGAATGCAGCTTCGATTTTTTGTACCAGCCTCGGAAGGCTCAGCCAGAATTCAGGGTGTTTCATGTTGGAAATGGTTATAATAGATGAAGCTGCTCAGCTGAAGAATGTGAGATCTTGTCGCTACGCAGCTTCTACGCCGTCTACATGCAATTCTTATTGAATGAAACAACTTCCTGCAATGGTTCAGAGTAATGTATGATCTCAAATTGTTTTAATTTTCTTTTTGTTATGCATGGACTTCTTATTAAAGGTTTTCATTAATCACTAATTTTAGATGTCTGGTCACGCTGGCTTTGGGAGGAGTTTGTTTGAGAGGCTGAGGTGAGATTGCAGGGGCATCCCAGGCACCCAACTACTCAGGTTCAATACAGAGAATGCATCCCTCGACAAGCTTATTTCCTAAAAAACAATTTTATGATGATAAGATTCTAGATGGTTCTAATGTGAAAGAACTATCTTATGGTAAGAGCTTCCTTAGAGGAAGAATCTTTGGTTCTTATTCTTTCATTGATGTTCCAACTTCGGCAAAGGAACAAATGATAGGGGAAATATGGTATTTGTGATACGCTGAATTGTTCAGTAGGCGCAAAGGTATATCCAAAATAGTCAACTCTTTATTTTTTATTATTGATTGAGATATTCGTGAAGAGCTCATTGAACTCTTTTCATGGTTATGTATTAGTATCGTTTGATTCAAATCATAAAATCCGTGTTGGCTGTATAACACCATATAAGGCTCAAGTTTTAGCGATACAAGAAAAGCTCGGTAGGAGGTTTAGTACCAGATATTGCCAGCAAGTTTTTCTGTCAATGTTCTAAAACCTGTTGTTGATGGATTTGGGATCAGAAAGAAGATATAATCATAATCTCAACAGTGAGATGCAATGGGAATGGATCGGTCGGGTTCCTTTCCAATCTTCAAAGAGCAAATGTTGCTTTAATAACTCATTAGCACAGAGTAAGCTTATGGTGATGATATGTGCATATGATACATTTCAATAGAATATTTCAAATCAAACCTTGTTTGTTATAAGTTGAGATCATTTGTTCTCTTTTACCATGGGCATTGTCTGTCTCTGGATTATTTGGAGGTAGTACACTACCTTAATAAATAGTGGTTCGATTTGGAAGAAGATAGTTATAGATGCAAAATCTCGGGGATGTTTCCACGATGCTTCTGAAGATGATAGGCTGAAGGAAGCGACAATTCAGGCCTCCATTGAGTTTGACAAACTTGAAACATTATTGAGGACAGACTCTCCGTTGTTCAAGGATGCCAAATGGAAGGTAGGCTTCTTCGAATCACTCCTATCTTGCTGAGTCATTTAAATTTTTATAGAAGGAAAAGAGTTCTTGAAATTTTAGGGACTCAGATAGGTAAAAGAGAAAATTGCATAATGCAGATTACCCTTCACGTTAGCGCAGAAGTCACTCTTCTCCCCCAGCTTTACTAACATTTTTTTCTATGCACTACCTAAAAATATACTCAGGCTAGTTTCACATTAGTATTTAACTGAAATCCAAATTATTTAGGAGTATTATTGTGTACATTGGTGGGCTGACAAATTTGCATGTTATCGAATATATTGAATTTTGTACCTTATTAGTTATAAGTGATAAATGTTGTTTCGATCAAATCATCTTTGGCTATGTTCCTACCTTAGGTTTGCTTCAGCGACGACTTCTTGAAATCCATGACCGGTATAAAGAGTGATGAAATCCGCAAGCAAGTAATATCTATTCTGAGGAAGCTTTCAAGTGGCTGGAGAATGCCACAACCCAGAAGCTCTTTGAAGAACATGCATGATGGGATTGCTTCTCAATTGATGGAGATTTGCGATGTCAAGGCGAACTTGAAACTGATTTGGACTACAGATATCCTGAAAGAAAATTCATTGCACATACAAGTCATAAAAATTTGGGATGTCATGCCAAGTGCAAAGATTCCTGATTTGGCGAGGCGTATTGACATGTCGTTTGGGGAGTACTCAACGAGTATCATTGAACGATGCAAAGATAAACAAATCGAAAGGTATGCAAATCAATCTTTACTAGAAATGAACAAAGTTTTAGCAAAATCTTGAACGCAATCTTGAACATGCATATGAGTCTTGTCTAATGGCATGAATGATGGACTAATTTGAAGCTGCTTCCAATTTTCTTTGCTACAGAGACTTAGTTGTCCCTAAAACATGGTCATCTGATGTAACTCTTATGGTGGAAACTGCTGTGACTCATAACAACGATGAAATAGAGCGCTTAACGAAACAATTAGCTGATCTTAGAGCTAAGGTTAAAGCATCAGAGACTTCTCAAAAACTTCGAAGGTGTGTAATAATAATAGTAAAGTACAGTTTAGACCAATGAATGTTGCATGATTTAAATCTTGTGATAAATTTATTTGATGCAGAGACTTGGGTCTCCGGCTCCTTACAACACATGAAGATGATGTTTATGGTCATAATGATCCCAATGAAAGCAGAGTGATTCATGGAAAAAACTTGCGCCAGTACCAGCATCTGATAATAGGGGCAACCTCTTGAAGAGATTGTACAATATTATAGAATACCTAAGGTTATGACCAGAGGGCACTATACCCTGTGACTTTTTAAGGATTGAGACATGTCGTTTGAAGTAATATTTAAGTGATCGTATCTTCTTTAATTAATTAAAATGTATATTATTCGGTTTTTATTAAAATCAAACTTTGTCATTGCAACCAAGAACTTGAAACTTTGACCTAGTCATTTCAAGTAATATCTTGTGATTATTATATGCTAACCTAATTATTAATTACTAGATTATTAAGTTAATTTGTTTGGAAGTATGATATTAGTATTAAGCCGATAAGCATATTATTATTAATTAAATGAATTTGAAATGAAGATAATATCCTGCTTTTTATCAAATATCGTGGTCACTCTTTCTTCTTCAATACTTTTTTTGCATGCAGGTAGTTTGATTTTAAGGTCCATTATAACAACGTTTCAGTCCTTACTAGTAACGATACATGTGCAAAGCGTCACGTGTGTTAGTGATAAAGGTATTAAACCCCGGCATATTTTGTTGATTATATATGTTATTTTTTAGAAGCTTACAAATACTATTTTTTTTATTAAAGTTGATATGAAATTATAACTTACTTTTTACAATAATATTAATGAGTCAATCTAAAAGTTGGTTGTGCATGTGAATATATTATTCAATAAATGCTTGAAATAAAATTTATATTCTTGAATTAAAAGATAAAAATGCATGTAGTTAGGCTCATTTCTGCTACGAGTGCGGCACCGGATTTGTGTGCGGGGGGCTTTAACCACGCTTTTGAGAGGCACTGCACGGAAAGGCGTAAAATCCAAAAAAAATTAAGCTGCTTGAGATACGCGTTGGAGTGCGGTGGTTCAGCCAGGGAATGTTGAGTGGTGCAGAGGCATTTGAGTTTGGGTAGTGAAAGTTGATGTGGGTTGGGCGCGTTTTGATGTATTATATTTTATCTTGGTATGTATGAAATAGGTACTTGGGGAAACTTTGTTTGGTATAATTTAGATTAGATTTATTTTTCAGTCTTTGAATTTATTTGGATTCTAATATGTTCTATTACTCTTTTAATTATTAAAGAGTCATCATTGATAACAAAAAAAAAAATATTAAAGGAAGAATGATCCAATTTGATGTTTCACAATACTCAATTGAACCCCGATTGAATGCCATGACCAATAATGGCCGGTATTCGAATAACTATATTATTTTAATCAATTGAAATATAATTCAGTATTTAAAATTGGGCCGATTGTCAATTTTTCATCATTAAATCAAATGATTCATTTAAAGTGAACCCAATTTTTTTTCTTCCTCAATTTGAATTTTTTTTGTTTGTATTTTTCGATTTTTTATATTGAATTATTCTTAAGTTTGATATATTCAATTTTTTTTTTATAGAATACCTTGATAGTGCATCCCGTTTATTTTTTTTATTAGAAGGAATGAATTAATTAGAAGTGTTCATTATTTGAATAAAAAAAATCTTAGGTTGTTTACGTATCCTTAGGAGTGGTTGGCGTTATATTTATTGTCATTGTAATAAAAAATATTATTAAAAAATTTAATACTTGAGGTCTCGTTTGTATTGGCGAGTCCCAGAATGCCTCATGAGGCAGCGCATTGCGTAGTGTATTAATTTGTTTGATCGATCCATTTTAGGGAGCACATGAATATTATTATTACTCAAAGTTGCTGATAATAATAATTAACATGTATTTGAGTTAAATTTTAAGACTTTGTATAGATTTGACATATTTCATGATTGTGTCTTTGATACATTGTAGTTCGATTTTCTCGAAGTATAAGTAAGGTCAAGTCGCTTATATATAACTTTGTTTCTTGAGACTAAAATCGGTTATGATTGCTTAGGAAATAGTTAAGTACACAAGTGTGTATGTTATAGTAATGAATATTCATGTGAATTGGCAAAATAAATATAAATAAATATTTATTATTTTTTATAATTGTTGGAAATTAATGATATAATATTGGCAATATTAAGAAGGGGATTCAGGTGAATATGTTATCCGACCTTATGATTTCTTGATGATGTCAAAATTCTTACTGATATATTTCATCCAATGTCCTAATTAGTGACCTTGAGCTCTGCCTTTTACCTCAAGATTAAATATCATGCTTTGACATATTGAGAATCTGCTTGATTCAGCAGTGCTTAACCCGATATAATTGTCGCTTGTAATTTTACACATTATTGGCAAAATTCAGACAATATTGATAACTGGCCTGATTATTTGTATCAATTGTATTTGTTCGTTCTTCTGATTATTTATGCAATTACAGAAAATTTAGATGTGATACTACTCAATTATTTATTTAATTATGAACAAATAGATGAAATTGTATTGCTTGTTTAGCAGCAAATGGGAAGATGATGATGATGATGAAGGAAAATTGGCGAAGACTATTACAGTCGACATGCAAGAGTGCAAAGACATGACATCAAAGGCATGTGTTTCTAAGGGTAAATTTTCTATATAATCGAAATACAGACAATGAAATGGAATTTTCTTCAAATAAAATTGGGGAAAACATAGAACAATAGCATATTCCGTCCCAAAGAGCAATCAAAGAACTTATTTGCTTTTATCTGATATTAACCTATAGGCTTTTTGGTTTTATTTCAATTATTATTTAGTTTATTTCAATTATAAGAATTTGGATTTTATTTCAGGCGAGAAGAGGCAAAACTGACGGCGTTACAAGAAAGAACTTGTTGATGGAATAGTAGGGAAGTTGGTAGCGTATTTCTCCACGACCCGGCGATCACGACGTGATATTGGTTGAGATTTCGAATAATTCATTTCGAGATTATTTTTGATGATGTGAGGATGTTGGTTTCATTCTAAGTGCCAATGTTCACGTTTTGTTATTTGTCCTCAAGTCTACTGATTGACTGAAAAACAAATTGAACTGATATTTTTGGGACGAAATAAAATTACTATTTTGGCCACTCGATTATTTAGCAAATTGTATTGATCGATTCGATTCAGTCCATTAAACTTCTGCATTATTTATACGATTACAGGTGGAGTCTTGGTGCCTCTGATTATTTATTTAATTATAGACAAATGTGAGAAGGCCGCGGGCGCTTATGCCTGCTAAGAGGCAAGGAAGATTGATGGTCTTGATTATGTTAACTAGCCGTATAATTGTCCTTGTAATTTTATTTCAACAGGTATTGATGCAATTTGGAATATGTTTATGTACCATGAGGCGGCTTTTGTTAAATAGTGTATTGAATTTGTTTGATCGATCCACATTTTGAAGATGAATAGCGTATTATTTGCCAGGGTTGTGATAATAATTCTTACATGTATATTTGAGTTAAATTTTAAGACTTTTGTATAGATTTTGACATATATAAACTGATTGTGCTATTCACTTCATACATTGTGGTGATTTCCACGTGATGTATATTAAGGCCAAGAGTAAATCACCGTATACTTAACCTATTTCTTGAGACCAAATGAAGCTATGATTGCTTAGGGAAATAGATTAAGTACAAGGCATAATGTATGTTATAAATAGATATTCATAGTGCTTAAAAAGAAATAAATAAATAAATAAATTTATTATTTTTATAATTGTTAGAAGTGTGATACCTCAATGTTAATATTGAAAGGATAAGGTGAATATGTTGTTGATCTTTAATGATTTCAGCCAATGGTGTTGTGTTCAAAATTCTTTATAGATATATTTCGTCCCGATGCTCTCAATTAGTGACATGAGCACCTTTTTCTGAGATTAAGTATCATGCTTTTTTAACTGCATATTGAAGTCTCTTCGATTATGGTCTTAAACCAATATAATTGTCCTTGTAATTTTATTATTGAAAAACAAATTGGACAATATTTATTTTTCAGGGCGAAATAAAATTAAATTTTAGCCGATTATTTGGAAGTTATTATTGATCGACTCAGATTTCTTACGATTATTTATGCAATTACGAAAGGTGGAGTGCTTGGTACTTCTCTGATTATTTATTTAATTATAGACAGACAAATGGAGTGAGGAAGCTGTGGCTAACGTTTATGCTTTCTGCCCAAGAGCGAGGAAGATGATGATGATGAGGGGAAAATTGAAGAGACTTCAATGCAACGTAATCTGGCACATGACTATGACAATTTATACCACACCTGGGAGTAGAAATTTTCTATAATGTCAATCTGAGGCAATGAAATGGGTACTCAGCTAAATAAATTGGAAAACATAGAAACGATATATTCCGTCCCCGAAACAATCAAAGGACTATTTTAGCAACTCTTGCTCTGATGATAACCTAAATCAGGCTTTTTGGTTTATTTCAATTATTATTTAAGTTTATTTCAATTGTAAGTTGGTTTATTTGACCCCTGGAAACCCCAAAACTTTGACAAGCTGCGAAACAACTTGACTGATGGAATTGTGAAGTTGGTTCTGATTTTCTCCGGCCAACATGATCTACGGTACCGTGAGTGGTTCCCAGATTTGTGAATATTCATTTTCGAGATTATTTTTGTTGATGTGAGGATATTTGGTTTTTCTAGGATGCTTAATGTTGATCAATCATTTTGTCACTCAAATTTTTGATTATTGAAAAATAAATTGGACAATATTTTTGGGACGAAATAAAATTACTATTTTAGCCCTCAATTATTTGTAAGTGTATTGATTGATTGATTGCGACTCAAAATTAAACTACGATTATGTCTAATTCTAGAAACGTTAGATGCTTGGTACCTACGATTGTTCATTTAAAAATGAACAAAATGAATTGAGGAAGGCCTCAGCTAGCTTACATTTTTGTGCTCTTGGGAACAGGAAGAAGATGAATCTCTTCCCCGTTATGGTCTTAAACAAAATAAAAATTGTCCTTGTAATTTTATTTTTATGAAATTATTCATCACAATTTGGAATATCTTTATGCTACATGAGGCAGCTTTGTTAGTAGTGTATTGAATTTGTTTGATCGTGTTTGAGAAGACATGAACTATTATTTATAGTTATCAGTAATTCTTGTCGCATGTTGAGTTAGGAATTTTAAGACTTTGTATAGATTTGACATATTTCATGATTTCCCGGCCTCAATGTTTATTCCCCATACTATCCCCATTTTAGTTGATTTCCCAAAGAAGTATAGAAATGCGTCAGAGTAAATTGCTTAAGTATGTAACACGTTGTTTAGCAGGACATGAAGCGGTGAGTTCGTTAACTTGAGGGAAATAGTTAAAATCTCGAGTATTGGCATGTTATAAATAGATATTGATGGTGTAAAAATAAATGAATAGTATTTATTATTTTTTATAATTATTTGAAATTAATGATATAATGTTAATATTGGCGAAGTTGGTGAGTATGTTGTTGACGCGCATCGATTTCAACTTGATAAGGTACATTGTCTTCAAAATTCTTACGATATATTTCATCGATGTCCTGTTAGTGACCTTGAACTTGCTGGGCTTCGTATAAATTGCTTTTTTGGCATATTGAGAATCTCTTGGGTATGACGTCTTAAACTTCGATATAGTGTCGCGCCAATTTTAATATTGAAAAGCAAATTGAACTGGCTATTTTTTTCGCGGGGGCGAAAATAAGAATTACTATTTTTCAGCCCTCAATTATTTTGTAAGTGTATTGATTCAATTGGAGTTAGGCTCCGTCACTACCTGATTATTTATCTGAAAATTCACAGAAAATTCAGGTCTTTGTGCCTCTGTTAATACATTTTATTCCATAGACAAATGGGTGAAATGCTCTTCAAGGAGGCGAGATGATGATGATGAAGGAAAATTGCTTGAGAGTCGGCATCTGGGGTACTTGACATGCACCAAAGGAGCATGACTATGACGACTAAATTACCGCTTTACAAATTGAAATTTTCTTTCTATATAATGTCTGACAATGGTAATTTTCTTCAAATAATGACCCAGGGAAAACATAGAACAATAGCATGTCCCGGTCCCAGGCAATCCATGAGGCTTTATTTTCTTTTGCTCTGATACTATAATTGGGCTTTTTTAGTTTATTTCAGCGGGTATTATTTCAGTTTATTTCAATTTATAGGAATTAGTTTATTCGAGGTAGAAAGAGCAAAAACTTTGTGGTGACGATAGGAATAGTGGTTGGTAGCGGATTTTCTCCTGACCCAGCGATCTACGTGCCAGTAGTTGGATTTGAATATTCATTTTCCGAAGTTATTTTGCTGATGTGAGGATGTTGGTTTCATTTCCGGGTGTAATGTTCACATTTGTCATTTGTCCTCAAATTTTGATTATTGAAAAATAAATTGGACAATATTTTTGGGATGAAATAAAATTACTATTTTAGCCACCGATTATTTATATGAGATGTATTGATTGATTCGTTCGGGTCGTCGCACCTACGATTGTTGCTTCAATTCTAAGGGTGGGTGTTGGTACCCTCTGACTATTTATTTGAGTATAGTCAAATGGGTAGGAAGCTGTTGTTGCTTTTTATGCTTTCTTAAGGCAAGGAGATGGTGAATGCCAACCCGATTATGGTGTAACTAAGCCGTATGAGTACGTCCTTGTAATTTTATTTTAGCTTCAAATTATTCATGTGCAATTTGGAATAATGTTTGGCATGCTCTTCAAGGCGGCCATTCAGGCGGTGTATTGAATTTTGTTTGATCGATCCATTCTGAGAACATGAATACTATTGTTATAGTTGTGATAATAATTCACTTATCAAATATTTGAGACGGTTAAATTTTCACATTTTGTATAGATTTCGACTTCATATTTAAGCGATTGTGTACTTTATTCATACATTGTAGTTGATTTTCCCGAAGTATATAAGTAAGGCGAGTAAATTCGCCGTATATAACCTCTTTTCTCAGGGCCGAAATCGGTTATGATTTAACTTGGGAAATAGTTGAAATACAGTGTGTATGTTATAAATAGATATTGATGGTGTAAAAATAAATAAATAAATATTTATTATTTTTTATAATTATTAGAGAAATTAATGATATAATATTATCAATATTGAAAAAGAATTAGGTGAATATATTTGTTGACCTTGTGATTTCTTCAATGGCTCATTGTCTTAATTCTTGCAATATGTTTTTATCAATGTCCTAATTAGTGACCTTCGAGGCTTTTCTTTGCAGATTCGTATCATGCTTTTGGCATATTGAGGAATGTTGACCGTTATGAGTGCTTAGAAGCTTGATGTAATTGTCCATTAGTTTTATTATTGAAAACAAATTGGACAATATTTTTGGGGCAATAAAATTACTTCTGTACCGGTATTTGGAAATTGTCGGTTAGGCTCGTTTCTTGCCTACGATTGTATCTGAACTCAAATGCTTTCTTAGAGGCGAGATGATGAATCTATTCGATTGTAGTGCTTAAATAATATAGTGTCGCCCATAATTTTATTTTATGCAAATTATTCATCTGATTTGGAATATGTTTTCTGTCAAATTATTCACCCATTTTTTAACGTTCATTACTTTTTAATTATATATTGAAGTTACGCAATTAATAGAACTGTGATATGTTGAACTTAATTACGTTAACGGTTATCTCCCCAACTTCACATCAGAATTGATATATATATATATATATATATATATATATATATATATATATATATATTTTATTCATGAAATAGTATAAAAATGTAATACTCGGTGCACATATTTTCTTGACAAATTAAATTGCATGCTAAATACAGATCATTGATAGTTCACACTTGGGGTACCAACATGAGAATTTGTTTCTCGATAAACTTGAAATCGATTTCTCAATTCGGTTTAAAGTATAAAGATGAGAAGGAAGCTGAAGTTTCAGGTATCACGATGATACAATTGTTATTTAATGTATATATATTACACAGGAAGTTTTTGGAGTGTAACTTATATGTCGGTGAAATGTTAGTAATCATCATCGAGCTTTACCTTAGTAAAATGTCAATTTCATATTGAGCAAAATTTTAATTTATTATTGAACATATATTCATTTTATCGTATTGGGGAGGCGTATATTACGTCAATTTCTCATATGGCCATATCCAACTCAGCGTGATCTCATAGTGTCTCTGCTCAGCAATCAGCCAAATATTCCATCGCAGCATACTCTCAGTTTTCTCATCAAATGAGTCCAAGATCAGCCCAGCGATCGTGTTTCTCCTGTTCATGACTATTGGTTTTTATTTTATTTTTTACTCTTATTACAAATTTTACTTATAATTTGTATGAAATAATTGGCCAGGTGTAATCTTTATTATTGAAAGAAATATTAATTTAGAAAGATGAAATTAATTGTGAATAACTTTTTTAATATAATAATACCTATAACTTGGTATTTTTATTTTAAAATAATAAAATATTACAAATCTTGAAAAGAATAGATCTCGAATACTTGATTGATATAATATATAAAAAATATGATTAAGTACAAAAATCTCTACTACTTATATTTTTGAGATTAAAAATATTTGGTACTCACTGCTCTAATTAACAGAGAGTTATTTCATTTTATCAGAAATCTACTATATCAGTTGATGTTTAGTTAAAGTAGAGAAAAAAATTTTGTTGAGTAAGTTTAATTTAAGATTTCATGGGGTATGTACTTAAATGAAGTAATCATATCGAAAATGGGATTTGGAAAATGTTTTTACAAAACATATCATTCATGAGTATCAATTTTTCGCAATAATAGATTATTCAAAGGCACGATTTTCGTTCTTATTATACGTTTCTCGACAAAATGTTTTTTATATCATGCTTGATTTCCCTCTAACTTTTTTTATTGTTTGCGTATTCTTTCTAGATTTTGTTACCGTTATCAAATATTGTATTTTAATGATATAAATTTTCAATTGAAATTACAGCGTCTCAGTATAGTTAAGTTACCCTAACTAATAAGTTAAATTATTATTCAGATGATTTATTTATTTTTAAACCCAATTTATAGAAATTAAACTTATCAAATCTAAAATTGATAATAGGGTATTATATATTAAAGGTCTAAAATAAGTTAAAAAATCAAAATAGTTCTTAGTTACATGTTTGTATTTGTAAATAATTTATCATTCCCAAGATGATGCATATGAAATATTAAAGAAGTCATGTAAGTTTAATATAACTTCAAATTGGATTCCCAGTTTATTTTAATGATTAACTTGCTTCTAAATTTATTGTGGCACATTTCTAAATTAATTATTAAGTGTCTTTTTAATAAGCTTTATTTCGGAGAGGGTAATTTGGGCATGGCTATCTATTAGCCAGAATATGCTAGTAAACTCGTAGATGCGTTGCGACGTGGAGCAGCTCATGACTGAAACAATAATCATTTCATTAATTGTAGTATTATCGTATTTAATGTATGCTAATTGTTAAAAATATAAAAATTAAGTGATAATTTAAAATGGCCAGTTCTTTTTCAATTACTTACATGATGTTGAATAATATGGTCAATTCTAATATGATGAAATAAATCAAAATAAGTTCTATATTATTATTAGTATTTTTCTGAATACTTGACTGATCAGAGATATCGTAATTTGTATTTCCCATATTACATATTCGAACTCATCTAAGAATATTCAAGAAATCAATTTACATATTTTTTTTTGTATCTTGACATGTAATGCGTATTCGATATGTTTGATGATTCGATTGATACTTGTCGTACGTCAAGATGCATCTCCTTTTTCGGCTTCGTCTACGTAAGAACTCGAGCGGAAATGTTAAGCGTGCGACTTTGGGGTAATTATGGGATGGAGTACTTATTCAGGGGAAGTTTTCTCGGTGAGCTTACGTGAGTGTGGTTTTAAAAGCGTGTTGGAAAGACTTTAGAGTGGTGGTTTTTTGTGAAGGCCGATCCCGCCAATCTAATAACTCGCACACCGACATTGCTTGTAGCGTTAAATGGTATCGGCAACAGAGTAAAGCGTAGAGGCCGTCTTTATGCGGCGCAGTCACGGGTGACGCCCCTCCCCAGAATACGCACGAGATGAGTACGGTCTCGATATTATTGTGGCTCAGCGGGGCGTTGAGTATTTAGAGTAGAGAGGAATTGCTTCAATACCGACGCAAAAAATATTATTGATATTCAGCGACATATGATTTGATTGGTACTACTTTCGTACCGTGAATGCGTCTTTTAGGCTGCATGCAATCCAGAACTCAATGTTAGCGTTTGTCTGGGAAGCCAGTATAGGATGGGTGACCCTTCAGGATTTCTCGGTGAGCTGCGTCAGGTGAGGTCAAGCGTCTTTGCGGAAAGACTTCAAGTGGTGGTTTGTGAGGGCCGGTCCATCAATCTTTATCGCAAATAGTAAGTATTATAAGATCGATAAATGAGTCAACTAAACTTAAGTATATTTTCATGTATAACTTAGTTATTTCTTTACTACATTGCTAATAATAGAAGAGTCAGAAATAGGTAGAATTGAAGTTACGTATTTAAATTGGTAATCTGTCATATTTTCATTACTGATAATTTCACTGTAATAAGAAAAATTGGCATACTTGTTAAGGCCGTGTAAAAATAAATTTAGTGAGGGATTGGGTTCCATGCTTTTTTTCTACATGTAATTTCTTTAAGGGGTATGTCGGTTCAAGTTCAAACTTAAATTTCCAAATATACATATTTTTTTAAGTTTTGTTCTCATTCAGTAGATGAAATTACCTTCTTGTTTTTTGTTTTTCCTTCTTGAGTACATGTTTGAAGATGATGGTTCAGTGTAGCGGTAGGTCCCCAGTGGGTGGATTAGATGAAGAAGAAGATTTTTGAAGAGTTTTCTGGAGTTCGAAAACTCTATTGAGTTATTTAATTTGTTGGTTTTATTCTCAGAGTTGTTTAGAGATACTTTCATTTTATTTAATGTGTGAGAATTCTTTCATTTTATTCTATAAAGAATGTTTTTTTTCAGCTAAACAAATTCATCAAAATCAAGTTAAATAATCGATTGAGGCCATTTCAATAGTTTTCTAAGTTTAAAACATATGATAGGATAATAATATGTTAATCATATATTGATAGCATGGGCGGTGCATAAAAATATAAACAAATACCTTATAATATAATTGATAAAATTTGAAAATAATATAGATGAAGATTCTTACTAATTGTTTGGAGAATCAATTACAAGGCTCATAAAATATATATTCATTAGTAGGGGTGTGCTGGAAATCAGTAGTCTCAACCGACCAGAATCAAACGAAATTTTTTTGGAGCAGAGATCGAGCCGCAGAACCCGATTCACCCCAGTTCGGCGTCGGGAGAGAACTTGAATTAATTTGAGTTAGGCCTTTGAAATGTAAACGAACGAACGATCTACAAATTTTATATGAATTTTCGATTTTCATTTATTATCATTTTCAGAATCTTGTAGTATTTGCATGTACATTTTTAAGAATTTAGATTTGCTTGTTCGTTCATAAAATATATATAAGAGCGTCTTTTCTAAAACTAATAATATAGGGAATACAAAAATAATGTAAAAAGAGATGATGTGTGTATTGAATAATGTAGTTTATGAGTGTCTTAAAGGAGTTCGTTGAAAATTACATGGATTAAGTAGTTTAAGGACTTAATTTGAGTTCAAGGCGATATGCTAAGTATCTCAAAACCCGGTGTAGAAAACCCAGAACCGGAACCGTGGGAGGCAGAGTAGGATTGTAACCGTTTTTGGTTCGGCCTTTGAGAGAATAGAGAACCCGATGAGATAGGTTAGGTTTTAGTTTTCTTTGTCGAACAAGAACTTGAATGGATTTGGGCTTATTAAATTTAGTATGTACAAATCAAATTGTATGTAAATCTAAATGAAAACTTAACCAATTGAACATAAAGAAGAGAAAATGTATGAGTACTTATCCGAGATTCTTATCATTATATTATTGAAGATTGTGTACAGCACCCAACATACCGAGTTTAGCTGTTTCCCATTCCATCACAAAAGGGAAACAAACTCAATCATCGAAATGAAAATAATTAAAAATTGATTTATGCTCTAAGTAAAATATAATCATATTGAAAAAAGAATAATAATAATATATAAGTACTTACGAAGATAATGTCGATTGTCTTGTAGTTATGCAAGTATTGAGCTTTAAGAGTTTATTGCATCGAGAATAAAGTGAATTCAAATCTAACAAAATGAAATATATTTTAATTGTATAAAAGGAATATAAAATAGTCCTAATTAAAGTTATGAATGATTTAATTTGCCTTAAATACTAAAAGTAGCCTAAACATTTAAAACGAGCTTAATGAGTTTAATTTTCATTAAATACTTATGTAACATATAAAACTTTCATATAAATCTTTATTGATATTTTTTTTCTTTATATTATTGTCAGATCAAAAATATACCTCGTAGAAAAGAAAATAAGCTAATATATTATATTTTTACTTATTATTTTCTTTTTCAACTTTCATAATATACATTGGGTCATATATTTAACATATAAAAAATATGAAATTCCTCATGTTTTCTACATTTGTATCACTTAAAGTATATTAGTTTCTAAAGAAGTGTTTTGTTGGCTTAACTCATATTTTATTTTAATTTTTTTAAAGATTATTACTACAATCAATACCAACTTTTCTTTCACTTGCTTGATCAATTAAGTCGTATCTTTTTCATTATAAATATTAAAATTTGCTCAACTATGTAGAGTGGACATATAAAAATTAAATTTAACAAATTCGGCATAAAACATAAATATTTATTTGTAAATAAATCTTTTTCATCAAATTAATATTTTAAGAAAACAAATTCAGTTATAAAAATATCTGTCGCGTTGAGCATGAAAGCCAGAAGCTATTTGGAGTATTCCAAAAAAGCAAAAAATGTCTTCCTTTATGCACGTTAAAAAAATATTATATATAATATAAGTTATATATATATATAAATTGTTAAATCATTTAAAATGATATAATATATCATTAAAATTAAATTATAACGTCGAATATATGCTTGAGAATATTTTATCTATTATTTTCGTAAGAAAATAGAATTGATATCCATTTCTTAATAAGTTATGTATTGTTATATTGAACTTTATATTTTTATTTTACTATTCTTTTTACATTCAGATGTATTTAAATGCATATATTTCACTTTTAAAAATACTTAAATTGTCTAAGTATGTTATTTAAAGCTCAAATCATATTAGTTCCTAAAAATTATATATTTGTACAAACTAGTATATTAATTTTTTTAAATATTGTTATTATTATCACAATGTATATAACTTCTTTTTAGCTATGAGACATTAAGTCATGTTTCATCATAAATATATTGAAATTTTTTTCTAACAATATAAGAGTGGACATATAAAATGATATTTAATATTATTATTTACTCAAATTCTCAAAGCACTTCTTCAACAAATAATAAATCTTTGCAATCAAATTTAATTATTATATTATGTAATCACATTGAACGAAACAAATGATGTTTAAGTATTCAAAAACCTAAAAATAAATGCTTCATTTTTGTGCATACAAAAATGATTATGAGAAGAGGTGAGGCTGCTTGGTACTGCTACTCTAATTCTTTAGTTGAGAGCTATAAAATAAGTTGTAGTTGGAAATTGTGGATTGGGTAGAGATTAAATTAAAAAAAGGAATTGTCTAATGAATAATCCAAAAGTTATATAAACATCAAAATGTAATAGCTTCAAATGTCTCATTTTTTAATGTTTCTAGTGACTTAACTGTGTTATTTGAGTGTGTCAAAAATTAATATTATTAGATGTGTTATAATTCATTCTTGCATTTTGGAAGGGTGAATTTGGAAGCATTCGTAAGTTTCTTACATTGGCTCTTTATAAAGATATGCTGAGATAAGAATTTTTAGATGAAGTCTTCAAATTTATCACTTTAAATTTTGTATGTTTCTGCAAATTCCATTAAACCCTCACATAATATCAAAATCTTTTAACTTTAATTTCCATTAGACTTAATTGTCGAAAGTAGTGCCGGATAGTGAGCATGAGTTTTCACTTTTTGATTTTATGAGTGGCGGCGTAGCGTTTCTTTGATCGCCGATAGTGACCACGATGGCAACACCGTGCGATGGTGACACGTTGTTGGCGACTTTGGTCCGCGATGTGACTTTTCCGTTAGTTTTTGTGAGCGAGGAGGCGTTAGTTCGGGGCCAAAGTAGCAGGCTCATTAATGTTTCGCTGTTGAAATTAATAGCATTTCATTTTATCAATGCTATGATAACGACCGGTCGGCCGCCACGAGGTGAGAGTCTCATTAAAAATTGAACACGAGAATCCGCGAGCCGATGGATGACTCGGTTTAAACACAATTTTGTTTCATCCAAAAAAATGTAATCCTGAGTAAGTTTCCAATCAAAACGGTTTTTAAAATTTTTCAATAATCCAATGTGATATCAGCAGCCAGAAGCTTGGTAAATATAGCCACCTGACGTATCCCAATAAAATGGCATCTTTAAGCTAATTTCTGAATGATACATCTCTCCAAGTTTGAGGGGGAAATACAGCCAATGAAAAGCGATTGACAACACATCCAAGAAATCGAGGCTGTGGGGATCCTACTGCCCGATGCTCACTAGCCACCGGAACAAAACTCTCAGCATGACCCTCTTTCAGCAGCCTAGCATCGGCAAATGAAATACTTACGCCCCCGTCACGAAAAGAGATTGTAAGCAGCGAAAACTTTAATTAAGAGGAACTTACTTGCCGGTGGCTAAATAAATATAATGCTTCACGAGGGAATGAAATGCACATATATCCAGGACTTCTCCCAATGGTCGCTGTCGTAATCCCAAAGCTCCGTACGTAATACTGGCGAGAGATATATTAGAGGTTTCGGTAAACACGCTTGATTCTAGAAAGACATCAGGGGCTTCGACAACGCGATTAGCTTCAATGCGTGGCACTCTGTCTACATGCCACATGGTATATGACGCCAATACTGGCATGCTTTCCCGATCCGTACTGCGAGGAATGGACTATTGTCGATAATGCGCGCATACCGGTATAAGGCCAAAACGCGCTCATGCAATTTAAGTCTTGAAGCGCGCGAAACAACACGCCCCACTAGTATAAACACGCGCGCACACCCTTCGTGCAAAACACCTACCGCGCGCTTATACGCGCGTATAAAACGCCGCGCCGCCGCGTGCGCGCGCTTATACACTGATATGGAAACGCGCGCGGCTTGCCACCTTTTCCGGTGTTATAAAGAGCACGCGCTTGGCTGCCGCCACACTAAGCGTATGAGAGCACGCTAGCGCTTGCTCTGGCCAAGTATACGATAGTGTCGCATGCTCGCGAAGAGTAGCTGTCCGGCGTGTCGCGGCGCGGGTAAGCTACGATACCGAGGCACCGAGCTCGCTACGCGAGCAAAGCACTGCTGCGGTATTCGGCCCCAATCAGATACAATGGTGCCGACAGTGGCGTAATAGTGGAGTCGAGGCATGAGGGAGCCGAAATATAAGTTGGGGTTCCATAAAACACAATCACGCTTAACGCGATTTCATCGGCCATATGCGTTCTCTGTAATCATAACACGATCTTTCAGCCAGCATCGCAAAGTCAAGGTGAAATGCGTAAGTAGCAGCGGGTAGAGATCAAATGCTACGCTGCGCTGGCCATGAAACCTTTCGAACAATCGAGGTAGCACGCCGCTTTTTCCATGATCAACGCCTAAAACGCCGGTATAATCCAGAAGACCTATTCTTATCTGGGCGTTACGGAAGATACATAGCACCAACTCTTGAGGCTTCATATCCTACTTGATGCTTTTGACGGATAAGCTATCGAATTATAATCGGACCTGACGATCGATTCCCGCTAAATTCCGTACTATCACTTTCTTCATTGCAAATGCGACTTGCCAAATTAAGATTTCTAACTAATCATCAGTCCATGATGTAAATCATCTTTCAAATATCGATTATAAGCACCAATTTGGAATTAACATAATCCCCACTGTCGATTTTAAATCACCCGATTGAGCAATGTAACCAGCTATAATAAAAGATACAAATATGACACTCTACTCATTTCTAAAGTCATAAAAATATCCCATCAACGCGTCGACTTCGAAACTACAAAGTCAGCTTTCGACAGCTAAAGCGTTTGCTCAAAACGTCTACAAATCGCGAATTAGAAATACATATACTCGTCACGAGAACCCATAACCAAGCCCAAGATTTGCTCATGGGAATTGATTATGGAAAAGAGTCATGGCCCAAGAAGTCAACTATGTCAAAACCCGAAAATATATCTGAACTTGAAATTTCTTACATGCTTTCGAATGATGGGGAGAACAATGACCTGGCCCAGATGCTGAGTTTGAGCGACAATCAATGGAAAAAATGGGGGGTACCAGGGGAGGGGGATAAATTTCGGCGAAAGCAAGCAAAATAGAAGATGATGAAGTGTTGTGATGATGTGGAATGGCGTCATAGATATTTTAAAAAACCTAAGTCATGAATTCGGTTTCCGGTTAATGCCGACATCGTCTCAGCTGATAGATTCCCCGAAGATAAAATTCTTCATAATAAGCATTTCTTCAAATTATAAATGTAATTCGCGAAAAAATTTTTCAAATAATATTATGCAATAAATTAATTATCTTATCCCAGGATCGCCGACAAAAATTAAATTTTTTTTTTTTTTCGTAGCAGTTACTAACAAACAACTAATACTTTCAAAGTCAAAAACACAAAACCACTTTTCCACCGTCCTTTTAAACAAGAGTAAGTTTAAAAAACAAACGACTAAAACAAAGTCAATAACCTCATCGGCTCCACTCTACGGACTACGGCTCTACTCCTTTGAACTCTACGGCCTGCCGGCCTGCCACTCTACTCATCCTCTCTAACCTACTCGGCCACTCAACTGATCGGAACTGCCATCACATAGATTTCTTACCTCTCTACCTTTTTTAAAACTTTGATATAAAATATAAATATATGTATATATAATATATATATTCATTAATAATAGTGAGTGAATTTAATTTAAGAAAAATTAATAATTTTATTTAATTTAAGAATTGGTAATTGATAACATTGGTGATTTAATTTAAGAAAAATTGAGAATTGAGATTTTGATTATGTGTTTATGAGTGAATACTTCTAATTAATGTACTTGCTGCTGATTTCATTTTTTGTCCTCAACTTTTTCGATGAATTTGATGTAACTCATACGTTGAACTGTTTCGATATATGATCATGACTTTTGTTGAATGCCATGGCCTTAATTTAAATTCACGCGCGGAAGGAGATGCGGGATGATAGATGAGGTGTCGATAACAAAAGGTTGTTGGCGCCATGATAATGATCCAGGAATTATGACTTCGCTCATGTATTACCCTAAGCTCCCACAAAATACAATTTCACAAATTATAAGAATGATTTTTTTAAATATTTAGATGATATACGATTTAGGAAAGGAACGCTTGGTTTGATGCTTAAGAGAAAATGCGAACTTACCAATGTATAGCATGCTTAAGTCCCTTACATGGGGTGGGAACTTTGATGAGGATTCAGTGTGAATTGACACCGATTGTTTACGTCGGATTTTTGAGGATGAGGGTGAGATCATAAGCTTTACTTCGATGAATTGGCCCAATTATCATAAGGCAGAGGATTAGCCCCCGTTGGATGATCGCCGTTTTTGGTAAAGGCTTTGGAAAGTCACAAATTTATGATATTTTTATAAGCATGAAATTCTCTTTATTGTTATTGCCGTGGTGACGAGTGTTGGCTTGATCTTCTGCAAACTATAAAGCATGGGAAGAAATCGTGATATTGTTAAAATGCCAACCTATAAAAAGAGATATATATTTAGTATCATCACAAACTCGATGTTTTGAATCAATTTGAAAATGGCCACTAGAAAATACTCCTGGTTGTAAATTTTTTAATATTCATAAATTTAAACATCTTTTTTGAATCTATAAATTTTTTTTTTTATTTGTATATTTTTAGAACTCCACCACCACTTCCACTCTCTTTTTGGCTGGGCCAGCATGCCTTGATATCGGGGACCAAAATATTTACGTTGCAGATTTGTTGAGGCCAAAAGTGCGGTTCGTATTACATGCATTTTTGAAATCACGAGGCGGTTTAAAGTATCTTTTTAATTTCCATATAATCAGAATTTTTATGCCGGATACGGTGGTCTGTGGACCTTCAAGTTCAACGTTTATTATTTTCTATCACATTCATGACCTTCTTGATTCATCGTAGCAATGTTAATAGAAATTACATACATCAAATAATATGACAATTTTATCGTTGATCTTAATTGTCAATTTGTCATATGATATCAAATGCGTGTGTCGGGTGACCAACTCCCTATAATGCATGGTTGAATTGTTATAATGAACTTATTTCTCTTATCAATTTTTACTTCTATCTTTTCGGTCATTGAATTCGTTTTCTGTATGAAATAATTTTAATGTTTTCATTTAATAAAACAGGTACTATAGATGATTGTTATATTTAAACTTGATCGTACATGGCCTACTGTTTGTGTGTTTTTTATAATTTTATCGAAAAATATATCAATAAAAATACCATTTCAGAATTCTTTCTATTGAAAGTATATTTTTTCATCTTCTTGTTGGGTCACGGATTAAAATAATAATTCCTATAGCTTGTCAACGGTGGATATATATTTCTACAGGCATAATAAAATAATAATA
This sequence comes from Lithospermum erythrorhizon, assembly GCA_019722365.1. Classification (NCBI taxonomy): domain Eukaryota; kingdom Viridiplantae; phylum Streptophyta; class Magnoliopsida; order Boraginales; family Boraginaceae; genus Lithospermum; species Lithospermum erythrorhizon. Next base: position 791,158 of record JADFUC010001797.1, read on the forward strand.
TCTAGTGTACCGCTTTCTTCTTCGAGGGGATTTGCAGTGGGGGAATAAATTTGAGGAGACTCTGGAAACGATCAGCAGCGTAGATTGTCTCAGAATAGTCGCAATAGCGAACGTATACAGGAGATAATTAATACGGCGTGTAGATTGCGGAGCTCTTTAAAATGATAGGCTTCTCACAAATATCATGAAGAAAATTCTACCGGCTGGTTAGGAAGGGTAGTGCAGTTTTCTTTCTAAATGCCACACACAACTTTTGCTCATAATTTCAGGAATTCACTACTTTTTAAGTCTTTCAAAGAGATGTGGTGCTTCTTTACCTCCTTGCAAGAAAAGAACGATCTAGGATATTTCTAAAGAGATCTAAGAATTCGAGCTTCCTTTCTATAGGTTCTCCAGGGAATTCCACTGATGATGTTCTTCATACTGAAATTTATATTTTAAAACCGAAAGTTCATAATTAAAATTATAATTCGATTTCGTTGTTGTGTGTAGCTTGACATCTTAAGCTCGATGCAATCAGCAATATATTAATTTATGTAGAACATCCCATATTAATATATATATATATTATGAAAGCGGACTACAGTAAGCTGTCATAACCTGTCTCGTCGAGTTACCTAATATGAAAGTAATCGTCAGTAATTAACATATACGAAGTATTGAACACTTAATATTATTTAAATGTAATAATCGGTTGCTTCTAATCCTAATTGTTCAGCGAATAATATATTTACAAGATCTATTATATATTTCCAACATATATGACACAAAACCATATTTTATGGTCAGAAATTAACTTTATTAAAGTTAAAAATTCGAGAATACTTGACTAATTTTTAGGGCAATTGTTATAATTTTAAAGCAATTTGAAAGTAAGGATTCGGATATATTTGAATCTTTTTTTTTAATATTTGAATCTACTCTTAGTATACATCTTATCCTCAGTTATATGTGCCTGCTTCCCTACATTGCAGAATGCTTTATTATTTTATGGCAAAATTATAATGTGAAAAAATAAATTTCAAATAAGATGAAAAGTTAAAATGGCAATAAGGCGATAGAGGACGGCGTATGAAACAACTTTTTATTTTCTCTTTGGTGATAATTGTAGTATTACGTATTGGTAATATTATAGTAGTAGTTTATGGAGGCCCCATCTTTGTTAAGCTGATTTACGCGCCAAGAAGAGAGATTCACTGAAATTAAAATTAAAATTTATCGGGAGGATAAAATTACGTGGTAGATAATATTTATAGTAGTAGTTTTGGAGAATTTATCTTGTATTCAGCCTAGGATTTACACAATGAAAATTATTATGAAAGTCAAAATAAAAAAAATTATCGGGGAGAATTAAAATAGAGGAAATATATTGAGCTGAAATCTCTTATATAGTATATATGAATTATAATGTCTAAACTACATTAGAGATGATTCTAGTGAGAAGTCGAATTGTGTATTTCTATTTCACCTTGGTGTAGCTTCGGCTATCGAAACCGAGAAACATGTACTCCCCACCGTAGTATAACCAAGAGAAATAAAAGACCTCCCACTATATTCTACCCATGGCAGTATTTTTTAGGAGTTTCGCAGAGGCTATTTATTTTTATTTACTGCCAGAATAAAGCGTAGCGTATAATGTGGATTCATGTAAAATCAAGACTCCCCTATTGTCGGTTTATTTTTTAAAGGATTAGGGTGAATCATGGATATGTAATTATGTTTGGTGATAAGTTCTATAATTAAATCCAACTGTTTTCTTTCATTATTCCTCTTAAAATTATTTATCCTCCAGAACATGAAAGATATAGGAAAGGAAATGATATATACAGCAATTTAATATATTCTCTATGATCTTGCAATAAAATAGTGGTATATATTCAAACAAAAATATAAAATATAAATTAAAAATAGGAAACAAACTTTCTAGTACGTACAATATGGCTAAGTATATCAAACAGGGGAGTGTTCAGGGGTACTAAAGGTGAAGAAATAAAAATAGAACTTGATTTGTAGTACAATAGGAAACAAACAATCAATTATTGAAAATATGATATTTCAAAATTCAGAAGGTAACATAATAGATACCTTTCTTTGACTTTATATAGTGTAACAACATTACCTTCCATCAATTAAGTAGAAAATATTCCCAAGCCATACATTACTCAAGCAAATTACATGTTGTAATAGGTTGGAAGCCTAAAAGATTCTAGGAAAATGGTCATGAAGAGCCCCCAAACTTTACAGTTATTTTCTTTGTATTAATTCAGTTTACGTACGTTCATGCACTTTTCCAAGACAATTCACTTTAAACTTTAATAATGGAGCTTAGAATTAGAGGTTTAACAAATCCTTAAACATGATGTTTAATTGATTTATGGATTGCATTAGCTGTTTTTTTTACAATTATGGTTTTCGTCAAAACAGTTTATTTTTAAAATAATAATTAAATAAATGAAATTACTACCAGTAATATTTTCTTATTAAATACGGTGCTTGAAGAAATTCTTAAACATAGAAATCGGACTCATAATACTGTAGAAGTAAAGTGTTTTTCTTCTCCTCTAAGTCTTAGGAAACTTCACCTTTTTTTCTTGTTGGTCCTCTGGATTCTTAAAAAGTTCAATCTTTTGTACATTCACTGCAGTACAACATTTAATTTCTGGGATTTTTTATTTATATTTATAAGGTAAGAAGTTGCCTTAAGTTTTATATTTTCTTCTTGTGTATAGTAGTTCTTGATTATGTGAAGTTTTTTGTGATTTTTTATATTTTGTGATAAAACTGCAGAGTTTGAGAAAGAATTATGGCAATGCAAAAGAAAAAGGAACTTCCCAAAACTTGCGGTTTGATAGATACGATCTTTTCTTGGTCTCTTGATGATGTGCAAAACAAAAATCTTTATAAAAACAAGGTTTGCATATCTACTTTATTACCAATAATTTTAGTTGTTTAGACAAATAATTTTAGTTGTTTAGTACTCCGTATTTTTTAGCATTAGTAAATTATAATAAGGGGAGAACATTGAGGTGATCATGATAACTTGTTTATGGAGTGTGGAAATGTTCTACATGTTTGTGTAGCCTGTTTGATGTTCATTTTATTTTTGATTTCTTGCAGTCTTCATTCATTAATGTAGAAACCTGGTACCTCAAATTAATGTGTTTGATGAAACCATAGTCCTTCACAATACTAGCTCAATAATTTCCAATTTATTTGATCATGGAAATTAAATACTTTGTTAAAGGGATTGAGTAATATTATTGATATATCTAAACAAGCTTTACTTTTATCCAAAAAACTTTTTGTCTTGTTGAATAATGAAAGTAAAAAATACTTTATTAAGGAATAAAAGTAAAAGATCGAGATAAAGTTGTATTAAAATCATATATGATCAATTAAACAAGAAATAAACGAAATTTTTTTTTTGTTCTTATAAACTAACATAGTAAATTGTTAGATCCATTTCAATGGCCTTCGTATTATATTTGGGGGCAAGTACGTACAATCATCCTGCCATGGCTTAACCGGGGCCTTTTGGGTAATGGGCATCGTGTTATGGTGTGGTTATGGTGGTGAAGTACTAGTATTGTTAAGATACATTATTATACAATATATCTATATTATATAACAATAATCCTATGTATTTTTCTACGTTTAGATGATCTTGTTTGCAGCATGTATAGATCTTCTTATATGTTTACTTTCATTACTAATAGCTGATCAAGTTCATTTTCTGCTCAAATATGGCAGGTGAATGAAATTCCTGAGACATTCTTGTCAACTGATCATTACTTTAAATCCTTCGTTACCCCCCTTGCCGAGGAAACACGAGCTGATTTGCTCTCTAGCATGGGAACATTGTTTCGTGCGCCTTTATGCAAAATACTGGATGTGAAACAATCTAAGAGATTTAAGCTCCCCAATGATTTGTTTTACTCCATTTCTGTTCTGAGAGATGGGCCAACAGAGACCGAGGATGAGAGCAAGGATGAGGATGACCATGAGAATAAGCATAGCCAAAAGTTCCAGTATGAGCCTCAGGTTGGAGATTTATTTGCATTAACTGATCTAAAACCAAGATGCATAGCTCACTTAAATAGGCCTAAAAGACCTTACACTATTGCTGTTATATTGAGGAATGAATATTCTAAATTGGGAATAGTCTCATCAAAGCCTATTCCCTGGTGCAAAGAAGGCAAGCAAAGGGGTGATAAACAGAGAGATACCCTATTTGCAGTTTGCCTTACCAACTTGACTACAAATATCCGTATTTGGAATGGACTTAATCCTGACCCAAGACATGCAAACTTCAATATCATCAGTCAAGTGTTGCAGGAAAATCCAAGTGTAAGCTTTCTAAAAGATTTTTATAATTCTAGTTTCAAAAACTAGTGTAACCGATAAGTGAGAAGCATTCATGTTTAACTCTTTGCAGGTTGAACCAGATTGCAATATTTGCTCAACGGAAACAAAGTCCGAGGTTATCTTAATGAAATCTCGGATACTTATTTCACGCTTCGGGCTTGACCACTCTCAGCGAGATGCCGTAATAAGTTGTATTGCTGCTAGAGAATGTCATCATCGGAATACGGTTAAACTAATATGGGGACCACCTGGAACTGGGAAGACTAAGACCGTAGCTTCTTTGTTGTTTGCTCTTTTGAGGATAAAGTGCAGAACATTGACTTGTGCTCCAACTAATATTGCAGTGGTAGGAGTGACCAAACGACTGATGAGTTTGATTATGCCGACTCTTCAATATGACACTTATGGATTAGGAGACATTGTACTATTTGGGAATGAAGAGAGGATGAAGATTGATGATCATGAAGATCTCTATGATGTATTTCTTGATTATCGCATTTCTGAGCTCGAAAGTTGCCTTTATTCATCAACTGGATGGATAAGTAGTTTGGAATTCATGATGTCTCTTCTTGAAGAGCCTGAAGATCAATACCGTCGGTATGTGGATAGAGCGAAAGATGAAATATGTAGTGATAATAGTAGTAATGATAAGGAGGATGAAAAGAGAAGAGAAAACTGCAGCGGAGGGAACAAAGGAACCGGAAAGAAGAGAACTCCAAGGAACATTATCCTTCAGACTGTGAAGGTAAACAAAGGAAATAACGAGAAGGGTGGCATTGCTGATTCAAAGGTAGAAGCGGAAGTAATCAGCAATGCTAATGATATTATGACGTTTGAAGAGTTTATCAGGAAGCAATTTTCCAAACTTTCTGAGCAGCTGATGTCCTGTTTGAAAATTCTCTACACACATCTACCTACCCGATTCATCAGATTTCAAACTGCGAAAGATATGATCAAACTAATTGATATGCTCCGTAGTCTTAAAGCTTTGCTCGATGATGTTCTTGTGTTTCGAAAGTGTTTGAGTGGATCTTTTCATAAGACTGTGAGTGCTGGAAAACAGCCAGGGATGTTGTGTAAGCTTTGTGAGACCAAGGCAGGGTGCCTCTGTCTGCTAAAACTTCTTAGTCAAACATTTTCCATACCCGATTTGACTTGTGGTATAAAATACTTCTGTCTCCAGAATGCAAGCTTGATTTTTTGTACTGCATCAGGCTCTGCTAAAGTTAATGCACCAATGGAAATGGTGATAATAGATGAAGCTGCTCAGCTAAAAGAATGTGAATCTTGTATTCCTTTACAATTGTCTGGCCTTCGCCACACAGTACTTATCGGAGATGAGAAACAGCTTCCTGCAATGGTTCAGAGTAAGGTGTGACCTACTTTTGAGTCATATATATTGATTTTGTGTCTCTTATACATGTACTTTCATGAATTGTCTATTTTATGCATTCTTTTTTAGATATGCGAAAATGCTGCATTTGGAAGGAGCTTATTTGAGAGGTTGGTGATGCTAGGGCACCCAAGGCACCTTCTCGAGATTCAATACAGAATGCATCCCTCAATTAGTCGATTTCCCAAAAGAGAGTTTTATGGTAATAAGATTGTGGATGGGCCAAATGTGAAAATAAAATCATATGATAGGCGCTTCCTGAAAGGGACGTTGTTTGGTAGTTATTCTTTCATAGATGTTCCAAATGGCATCGAGGCTATTAGTGACAAAGGTAGCAAGACGAACATGGCAGAGGTATTTGTGGTTGCTGAGATTATTGCTATGCTCTCTAAAGGTACACTCATTTCCAAGCTGTTTTAAATGTTGATAGTTCCCTATAAATTATTGTTTATTTTATAGTGTCTATTACTACAAAGCAAAAGATCCGGGTTGGTTGCATTTCACCATACAAAGCTCAAGCTTTTTTGATGCAAGAAAAACTTGGCAAGAAGTATAGTACAGATGTTGATAGTAACTTCTCTGTCAACGTTCGCTCTGTTGATGGATTTCAAGGAGGCGAAGAAGATGTAATAATTATCTCAACTGTGCGTTGCAATGGGAATGGATCAGTGGGCTTCCTCTCCAATCTTCAAAGAGCGAATGTGGCTCTGACCCGTGCAAGGTAACACTTCAAGCATTGGTGTATAATATCTCTTCTTATGAAGTAGTTCAACTGGTATGATTATTAAAACACATAATAACAATGAATATCATGAGAATGCTACTTTTCACTTGCAATAGGCACTGTCTGCTGATATTGGGAAGTGGCGCAACACTAACAAAAAGCAGCACAATCTGGAAAAAGATAGTCATAGATGCAAAATCGCGGGGCTGCTTTCATTGCGCTTCATCAGATGAGAATCTGCATCAAGCAATCAAGGAATCCTTCACGAAGCCTGGTCAACGTGAAACATTACTCACGTCAGACGATGATCCAAGGGAGCGTTTAGCGAGTCAATTAGCTGCCATCAGTCTTACAGATGAAGTACCATCGACCTCCCAAAGATTTCACAGGTGTGTACAATTATACATATTGAGTTGATATAATAATTATTCATTTATTTTCATGTTTTATGGTATGTAACCGAGTATGTCTTTTGTGACAGAATTACTGATGGAGATAGACACCATGAGAAGAAGCAATTCTCAGGGGGAATTTGGATGAGAAAATGATCATTCAAGTGAAAATGTACTGAGTGTGCACTATGGATGATGTTAGTGAGAATTATTGATGCTTCGTTCTTAAAATTGTATAATGTGTGAACAAATATTAATGCATCGCACAAATCTAATGTGTTCCAATTGATTAGAAGTTAATGCTAGTACTATATTGGAACGTATGTAAAATATTAATCAGAACTCCAGACGTGTGTTGTATATTGCGGTTATATGAAGTTATATCGAGTTGACTCACCGAACTATTGATACTACTAAAGGCTGGCTCGGTCAGCTTGAGGCGAGGCTCGAGGCTCGATTGAGCCTCGATCATCAAGCCAAATCGAGCATTACAACTCTGCTCTTGCTTAACTCTAACTCCATTACACATTCATTCACCTAAAACCGCATGCATGCACACAAAGTCAAAGGACAGAAACTTTCGATGTAAAAAGTTATCAACTGACATCAGTAACATCATATCATCACAAAATCAAATTTACAACAAGGACAAATGGTGTGAGAATGAATGAGAAAAATAAGAAATAATATTTGTTGAGAATGGTGATAAGAAATTTATGCGGAGACAACAAATTACGAATGACGTATATTATTAATATCCAATTATAAATAGCGTATATGTTATCATTATTATAGTTATCATCAAATAGATAGAGATAGAAATGAAATACGTTTTTTCTAATATAATTTATTCAGACATCTGTATTTCTTCATACCGTTTTTGTTTAGCCTTCGTTATTGTTATTCAACTCGAGTGATAGGTTGTATTTCATATTATATAGTAAAAGTCAAATTCTCGCTGCCAGCTCCATCAAATGGCTTTAGACATCACTCAAGTTTCATTTATATTCCATTTCGATTACCAAAGTGACTTTCGATCCATTCAAAATCGATCCAATCGTCTACTTCCGTCCATTTTCCATGTTAACTTAAAAATTCTGTCAAACAAGACTCAAACTATACATGGATAATTTTACTTGGAAAATAAAAATAGCTAAATCATAACTTCATCACCTCCATCCCATTCTTAAAAAAATATGGAATTTTGTATTCAATCCTAGATTAAAGCTAAACTCCAACAAGAAAAATCCCAAAATTGGGTTTCCATAATTGGGTTTTTAATGCATCTGTTTATGTAGAGAATGCTAGAGTAATGCAAATATTATATTGAATGACTTAGATATAAATTACAATAATGTATGCCTATTGTAGAGGAGGTAGGCCAGCCTCCAGAGACTTCAAACTGAAGCTAATAGCATGCCGGACGAGACAATGCCCAGATTAAATCTCTAATAATGGTTTAATTTAGGTTTTGGGATTCATTCTCTACCTAATTCTATCTTTAATTGTCATTCTTAAGTTTGGTGATGGCCTACAGTTCTCTAGTTTGGGCTTGATTTTTTGGTGGTTGTTGTAATGAGGAGGGAGGAGGTTGTCTTAGGTTAAAGGGCGGTGGTGCACAGTGGAGGAGATGAGAATAGGATGAGGCAGGAATTGTGTTTTTTAAATAATGGATCCTTTTTTTTGTACTAGAGTGATCGAAATGGGATATAAATGGGAAACTTGGTTATATTCAAGAAACAATTTACTTTGCCCAGTAGAACTTATTTTGGTGTGCGATGGAAGTGCCAAATATTTTTGAGGGATACGACACTTGTAGTTCATGGGAAGTAGTAGCGAAATCAATTTTTTATATATTGAGGCAGGATTAGAGATTGATGACATAATTTATCAGGTAGAGTTCATTTATAGGAAAAATACAAGAAATTTAGGAGAATGACAGCTTGTAATTCTTAAGAAAGAAACCAAATTATAAATTTTGAAAAAATGTGCTTAAATATAACTATTTTTTCCCAAAAATTTCACTAACTTTTGACACCTTATATGCTGAGGCAAAATTAAATTTTTGAAAATAACTGTTTTAACATGATTTACTGTTTGATCAAATCTGTGATGTGAATATCTATAATAATATCCAGAAAAATACTTCTAGTTTGGAAAAATAATTAAATTTAGGGCTTCACTTAATCCATGCTTAGAGTTCGAAGCCGTCAGTAAGAATGATAGAAATTTAAATATGAAAATTAAATAGACACCACTGATTTTGCTTGCAAGTTCTCCTTCAAGCCGCTGGCTTCTTCTTTCAACTGTGAAATTCATATAATCGGAAGATTTATTTACCAGGCATATCTATGCTAGTCTATCGGTTAATTGTATTCATAAAGCAGCAAGCTTATCAAGAACAAAAAGATAAACTCTACAGGTTCTTTTAGGTATTCAGAATCCTGTCCATTCTTCCACATGATGATTACATATGTCTACATTTGTGTTTTTGTGATAATCAACTCACTAGCAAGCCAAAACATCTATTTGCAGGCAAAAAGAGCATAACTTAACTAAGAATGTTTAGAAACTGAAAAGCCCAAAAAAACGCCTGGTAAAATCCATACGCGCGGATCATGAGACCCAGCCATTGAGGGGAATCATACTTACAGTCTCGAATGGTGCCAGAGACCACTCTTGGGTTCCATGGAGACCCCGTTTGAATAAAGTTACCGGTGGCATTTCAAGCAACCAAAAAATGGCTTCGCCCAGCCGTACTTCCACGAGGCATTTCGGATCACCATCTTGGCGCCATCTGGCGCCCATGGCGAAGGTTGAATGCATCCACGGGCTTTCCCGGCTTAAGTGATCCCAAATTTCGCTTTTTTACCAATCGTTGAATGACACCAACTTGACTACAGGAGATTCTAGAATAGTCATTACGTTTGTTAAAACAATCCGCATGCTTTCTTGCTTTTCTTACAGGCGCCTTGGAAAGCCTCGGCTCGGCCCCGGACACATCAATAAATTTCTATCTTCTACCTTCACGTTCCATGTATCAAACTTCCACTTTTGATCTAATTCATTGACTTTTCGGTGTTTGATCGGAACGCTTGGCCAGTTAGCAAATAATCAGGAGGTTTAGAAGAATACAATAAAATTAAGGCAAAACAAAGCCATGCTGGGATGGATTTGCATCCCAGGGATTCTTTCGGACTTCGAACTCATCACTAAAATGGTATTACATTACCGCCGGTTTAAAGGTACTGCTTTGACCTTCAATCGCGACTTCATTTGCGCGACTCCCTCGAGAACCCCTCTGAGAACATTTCGGTACATCCGAATTAAAATTTCCAGCTTTCATCTATATATTTTCATAGAAAAATCGCGTATCGAAGCTTCACTTTGTTTTCCTTATGCAAATCCTCTACTTATATTCTTTTGAGAACTATAAACCAAGTATATAATTTTGACCCTCTTGCTTCATTTACTTAAACATAACTTTCGAACTTCTTTATTTTCGTTAATGTCCATCACGCACAAGTAATCTTGTGACCGTCTGTCAAATTTGACTACTTTGAGAAATCAAATTTTTCCCTGCTTCGGAACATACCTCACGTTGTACTTTGAAGAACCGTTAGACATCCTCGGTGCATACTCTTACGTCGATTGTTACTTCCAGTAAAATAGACTGCTCCCCAAATTCACCGGGCATAATATAAATTCGACATTATATCTACACATCTTGAGTAGTGTGACAAGATGTTCCAAAATACACAACCTAGGAATCCACAAAGGCATTCACGGCTAGTACCAAAATATCAAAATAAACACTTAACTTTCGACATGAGCACCGCCGCCCAGCTGCGATTAACTTTCCATATGACATTTTTGCTGACCCATTTTTAAGGTATCAGCATTACTCTTTCTGCCCAGTGTGATCTCCCATTGCTTGAAATCACTTGTCTCCAGATTTCCTTCTTTTCTTTGCACAAAATACGAGAACAATTGTTGACTTCGCTTAAGCCGAAGGCCTTCGTGACTCAGCGGCCAGGTGGTTACTTTGCAGTGGCTGACAACGTTCCTTGATAAACGTGGTCGTCATTTTGAACCCGTTTACATCCACCTTTTTTCCCCGACTTAAATGCATCATAGTTATCGACATCTCGCGGTGCATCGCTCCTTCCCGTAGAATAATACTACGTATCAGTAAATAGCAAAACTACGATTCCACCCAATTTCTACTTGCAATCGGTAATCGCAATTCCTTTTGCTCGTGATTGATTCTTAAACTTCATAACCAAAATTTAGAACCAGCTCTAATACCGATTGTTAGGATTTAAGACCCTGTTCACTCACGGAGTTCGAGCGTCAATAAGAGCAGACATGAATTTAGAATGCGTAAATTAGCAGACATACAGTTTTATATAGGTTTCCGCCAATGCCAGAAGATACGTCCTGTTAACAGGTGTAAAATCCACTTCTATGTCGGGGAATATTATTCTGAGTCTTGCTCATTTCAGGCTGATACATTAATTGAGTATTTTTAGCATTAAGAAAATACCAGCGAAAACTAATCGATATGAACAAAGATAAACTCTACAAGTTCTTCAAAGAATATTAAAGCTCGCCATTTATTTCCCTACTTCGATGATTATATGTCTACATTATATTTTGTGATAATCGGCTAAAGCAAATAAATTAATACATTATAGAAAGCCAGCATCGCTTTTAAACTAGAATATTCGGAGCATGAAAAAAAACACTTTCCAATCGTCTCGCCAGTCGAGACGCTTGAACCTCACCAGTCTCGATCGACTACTTGCAGGCCAGGTAGCCAGCCGAAGCACTTGCCGAGGCCGGGATCTGGACTGGTCTCTGAATGAAAGTTTCCAGCCCCCTCCAAAAAATAGCTTCGCTTCAACAGAAAATTCCAAGGTCATTCCTTGTGGTCCATGTTTATAACATAGGATTAGCCTATGTATGCATAATTTCAACAAAAATTACGTGCATGCATAATTCAAAGTATTATTAGCCTATTAGGTAACATGTTGTAATGAAAAGAAAGAACACCAAAAAGATTCTAGAAAAATGTTGTTTCTAGCACCTTTGTCCCAAATTCTGGGAAGTGAATCAATCTAAAATTTTAAGCGTCCACAGTTTGTTTATTCCATTTTTTTGGTTGAGACTTCCAAAAAGACCCGAGGATACTGGCTATGAGCACAGCCAGAAGTCCCCAGGCCAATTATGACCTTCAGGTTGGAGATCTTTTTGCATTGACCGGTGTAAAACCAGATACATAGCTGACTTGAACAAGGCGAGGGCATATATGTGCTGTTGTATTGAAGGATGAAAGTTCTAGATTGGAAATCATATCATCAAAGCCTGTGCATTCTGTAAAGATAAACTTGATTTTGGTGATAGGGGAGAATACCCTTTGCAGTTTGCGCACCAACTTGACTACTAATATCCGCATTTGGAATGCTCTTCATCCTGATCCTGAATGTGGAAACTTCAATATAATCAGAAATCTTACAGGGAAATCCAATTTGTAGCTTTCTAAAAAGATTTACATTTATAATTCTGTCTTTTGAGATTTTATTATTAAACACATACAGATAAATTGAGACTAATTCAAGTTTTTTACTCTTTTTAGGTTGAACAAAAATTGTTCTATTTGTTCAACAGATCCGTAGTGTAATGATGTTTTTATCAATCTCAGAGATTTTTCATGTTTCGGGCTTGACTATTCTCAGGAAGATGCTATCTTAAGTTGTATTGCTGCACGAGAATGTCACCACCAGGAACATTAAACTAATTTGGGGGACTGGAACTGGGAGGAACGAGGCCTGTACCCCTTCTTGTTTTGCTCTTTTTAGGTTGAAGTGCAGAACATTGGGTTGGCGCACCCACAAAAATGTGTGGTTGTAGGAGTGGCCAAACGACTGATGTGTTTAGTTATTCGACTCTTTAATATGGAACTTATGGATTGGGTGACATAGTCCTATTTGGGAATGAAGAGGATGAAGATTGATGATCATATGATGATCTTTATGATGTATTTCTAAAGGAATAAACAATATATGAGAAAATAATCTCGTGTCGTATGCATGCGAATAGATGAAAGGCCCATTACATATTTATACAATATTAGTGTTATACAAGGCTAGCTAATTAAGGAAAAGAATTAAATTTTAAACGGCTATAAAAATCAATTACATAACAACTATGAAATGGAGACAATTAGGTAAAAAATATTCCCTAATTGATACTACAAAATCTCCCTATAATGATTACTTATTTCATCCTCCCCCTCAAAATTTGGGCCGGTAGGTGTTGATGAGTCGAGAACGCTAAGCTCCCCGATATATTATTTCTCTACGATAATCCTTTACATGAAATATACTTGGAACATGAGAGATCTTAATAATCTTTCTTTCGATTTTCTCTTTGATGAAGTGTCGATCGACTTACATGCTTTGTTCGATCGTGTTGAAAGGGATTGTGAGCTATATTGATTGCTGATTGATTGTCGCGGGATTTAGCCAGGCTATATTGATTGCTAATTGGTTGTCACAATAAAGGAGTTGGATTGGTCCTTAGCCAAGAGATTGAGCCGAGTTCTTCATATATTCTTTTCACCCAAATTGCTTCACAAACTCCATTGTGCCATTGCTGCATACTCAAGCTTACAGGCGCTGCTGGCGTTACGCTGCTGGCACCCGTACCAACCAAGTTTCCCAGGGGCGAGGTCTGATATCACGAGGGTAGATCATCACGTCGTCTGTGAGGCACCGCCCGATCGCACATCGGTAAAACTTTGATGCGTTACGCAGCCCGGACTTAGCATGGCCAGAAACTGACCCTTTGCACAGTCTTTGCTTTAAATACTTTAGAATTACGTAAAACAGCGTCAAGATGATCACGACACATGGGTGTCGCGTATCTTTATCTCATGGTGTTACCAAGGAACCAATGTCGAGTGCGGTGTGTAAGTATATAGGGTTTTCCTACTAATTTTATTATCTTGTTCTATCGACGGTTCCTTGAAACATTAGAGCTTTATTTCCAAGTTACATTGGAGTCTTACTTGATTTGCTAACAATCCTGTCTCTTTAAGTAGATCCAAGGTTTACTTTTCTTTGTGATACGATATTCCACCGCTTATTTCTTTGCAATTTCCATCAAAAGAAATACTTTTAACATGCTACAAAATATTTTGACTTGAATTCTTGTGCTAGATCTCTTCATGTAATGCGATTTACGCTACGTAAACACACAACAATGATGCTCGTCAACATACACAATCAAAATCGTTAGTTCTTGTTACATGTGTTTGATGAACATGGTGTGATACGCTGACTTTATCATGCAGTCTTTTTCGTTATTTGGAAGTCTATCAAACCCGAGCTCACGGGTGATTACTTTTAAACCGTATAATGATTTTTGAAGCTTCACGCGCTTGATTTTTTTCCTTGTTCAAACCCCGGAGGTTGTATCATATATACCTCTTCTTCCAATTCTCCGTTTAGGAAAGCATTTTTTATGTCTAGTTGGTGAAGTTCGGTCAGATTGGGCTGCGAGAGAGAGAGTAAAATTGAGCGATTGTTTAACTTTGCTTGAGGAGCAAAGGTTTATTTGAAGTCGATCCCGTATGTTGGGTGAACCCTTTTGCAACTTGATCGGCTTTTGTATCATCTATTTTTCCCATCTTCATTATATTTCACTTTGTAAACACTCATTTGCGACCTACGACACCTATTTGTCTTGGGAGTAAGTTGGTCAGTATCCACGTTTGATTCTTTTTAGAGTTTTCATCTCTTCTATTATTGCGTCTACTCCATTTCGGAATACGTAAAAACCTCTTGAATATCCACAGGGTAAGCAATATTAAGGATAAACTAGCATTAAAAGTCGAGAAATTTAGAAGACAAATTAGTGTAAGCTTCAAATTTTGTAATTGGATGTCTAGTTCTGGTTCCTTTCCTAAGGGCAATAGGAATATCAAGATCATTTGTTGTGGGTTCAACCACTGGCTCAGGCTCTTGATTATGTTGTAAAATTGTGTCATTTCTCCTAGTATAGACACGGAGGTCGGGGATATTCAATCTTTCATTTTGAGTCTCCTTAGGAGTGATGTCATTGGGTTCGGTTATTTAGAGATTACGTGGTTTCATATGCTTAACATCCTTCGGTTTGTCCAAATTTTTAAATTTTGATGTGGTAGAATTGATAGGGATCCGTCCGGTTTGAGCTTGATGAGTGCTCTCCCGAGAGGCCACGAAAAAAGGTCGCATGATGCGACTCGGAAGAATATCCAATGAGGACAAAAAGCAAACGATACCCTTTTTGAGTAGAAGAATATCCAATAAGCTGTTTTAGTAGAGCGGGGATCAAGTTTATTAGGTGTGTGTATGTGCACAAAAGCGTTACACCCAAAAATTTTAAAGGGAGGTTCCTAGAAATTATATATGAGGATATTTGGACTCGAGTAAAGAAATAGGTGTTTTTAAGCCCAAATGCGACTCGGGAGTCGGTTTATTAAGCGAGGGGGGTAAGAACAACGTCCCAGCAAGTATTTTTGGCACGTGCGTAGTAAACATGAAACGAAGTGCGACCTCCGATAAATGGCGATTTTTGCGTTCGGCCAACCCGTTTTGTTGGGGTGTATATCTGTAGCGAGCTTTGATGTATAATGCCATGATCCGTAAAAAGTTTGTTAAGGTAAGAGTTAAAAAATTAAAGATTTACCGTTATCCGTGCGAACAATTTTTATAAGGAGTTTTGAAATTGAGTTGGAATTGTGCGAAATATTTTTAAACTCTCAAATAAATTGACTTTGTTTTTTTAAAGGTAAACCTAAGTAGCACGGGTGTGATCATCAATAAAAGTGATAAACCGCGTGCTCCGTTTGATAATGGATTAATTTAGAGAGGGCCCGACTCAACGTGAATAATAGAGAATGGACTGGGTAAGGGATGATAACTGCTTTTTAGGGAGGGTGGAGACGGGTATGTTTACAAGCCCGGCGAGATATCACATTGAATATGCATATTATCATGTAGACATAATTCAAGGAATAATTTTTGTAAATCTTGGCTTCGGGTGGCCAAGTCGATAATGCTTGATAATAAAAAGTATCATAATCAGGTACATGAATTAAAAAGCATAAGAATATTCCGAAATGCGAGACAATAAGCATAATTGAGAATTTAAATGTTCATTAAAAAAGTAAAGGCCATCGAATCCTAGAATTGCCATCGTAGCACCGATGTCGATCACGAAGATGTCGTGAGCGGGGTAAACCGAGATACAATTATTATCTACAGAATTGATTGCTAACCGGTCATTAAAATTACAAGCCAGTGCAGGACAAATAAAACATTTTTTAAAATCAACTTTTTAGATATTACTATATCCCCCCTCCCCTTAATTATTATGGAAGACCCATTAGCTACTTTAACATATTCATGCTCAATTTCTTTCTCCGATCTTAGGGGAGTTCTGGAAAGGGTTCAAATTGCTATCTTTATCATTCATCTTCATCCCTACACTTTCTCTAGCCTGTAACTTAGGTGTTTCATTCCATGAAGTCCAATTTTGCACTATGCCTTTTTTATTTCCCCAGTGATGATGATTAATCTTAGGGGAATGAGAATTGGGGAAAAAGGAAGTAAATAGTGATAAATTCGAAGTCATATGCTCACTCGCCCCCGAATCAATTATCCAATGGGTAAAGTTAGAGGTGATGTTACCGGTTTTGGCGACAGAGCACGAGGCTCCGCCCGATGATAGGCGTGGCGAGTTGTGGAGAAGTATGCGAATGCATTTCCGGTTGTTCCATAGCTGAAGAATTGGGGAGTCATTTGCGATTCACCTTGCTTCGTCGCGGCCCTGCGTTGCCCACTTTGTATCTACGTGAAGGTTTTTTGAAATCCACCTCACTTTTGTTTGTCGCACCGGTGGCCGCCGGAGAAGTTTCGCTGTCAGCCTCACTCAGGGGTCGATTATTTGGTTTTTCAGCTGGAGCAACTGACCCTCCCCAGCAATTAGCGACCATTTTTTTTACAATGGTACGCACGAAAGTCTCTTCCCGATCTACGACCACCCCTTGGATCGTTGGTGAATCTATTCCGGTTAGCGACTAGTGCCATTGTTGTCTCTTCCAGTTTGAGTTTGAATTTATGAGGCAGATTTTTCACTGTTGTTAATTTCCCCCTTTTTAAGCATTACTCTCCTCCTGGTTTCCTCTCGACGGACCTCAGAGAAGGCCTCTTCCGTGCTCGGAAATGGATCTCTACTAATAATCCTACCTTTGACTTCATCGAAGTCATTGGCAAGGCCTGTTAAGAATTCGTAGACCCTATCCTTTTGAATCTTCTTTTTATATTTCACATTGCAATCGGTGCAAAATGGATCTGGTTAAACCGATACCAAATTGACTCTGCCCAGTTTTCTTTAAATCGGCATAATGCTATTCTGAGATAAGTTCACATTTAAATTCTTTAATTTGTGTTAAAGTTTCGAATTTTTGTGAAGTATTCTCAGCGTCGAATACATAACCTTACAATCGTCCAAATGGCTTTGCGATTGTCATATGACATATAGGCTGCTTGTTAATGTCCTCGTTCGTTGAGTTGATAAGCCATGACAACGGCCGCATTTTGACCCCCGTAGTTCGTATTTGGGAGTTGGTAATCAGTCGCCTCTAAGGTAACCTAACTTTCCTCTCGCGAGCTACCGTTTGTATAGATTGAGACCACTTGTAGTAATTGTACCCGTCTAAAATATGAGATGTCTTGATTTTGATAGATGAATAATCATTGGAAGTGAGGCCAGCATTAGTTGGATTGAGCTTTGTGTAGGTGCTCGATGTTTGTGAGTTTTGAGGCACAGATTGGTTGAGTTTAAAAACTTTGTCTCGTGGACATGGTTGTTTAGGTATTGGAGGTGTAAGAAAAAATAATATATGAGAGAGAATAATCTAAATGTCTTAGAATAGATGAAAACATTACATATTTATGCACTATTAATGTTATATACAAGACTAGCTAGTAAGGAAAGAATTAAATTACAACGGCTATAAAATCAATTACATACTTGACTATGAAATCGGACAATTAAGTAAAAGAATATTCCTAAGTAATTGATTTTATAGTTGTTGTAATTTAATTCTTTCCTTAATTAGCTAGCCTTTATATAGCATTAATAGTGTATAAATATGTAGCAGTCTTCATACATTCTAAGACATAGAGTATTCTCATATATTATTTATTCCTTATGGTATCATAACCTAGTTTTCCTACACCTCAATACCTAAACAACCTTGTCAGGAGACAGAAGTTTAAACTCAACCAATTAGGGCTCTCAACTCACAAACATATGAGCAAGATATAGAAGCTCAATCCCAATCCATTGGCCTCGCTTCGATCGAGGATTGACTAATCTATCAAAATGACATCTCCATATTTAGATGATAGGTACAATTACTACAAATTGAGAATTACCCGATGCACGTAAAATGGTAGTTTGTGGGAGGAGGAAGCTAAGGTTACGCTACGGTGACTCAATTTGAACCACTTGATTACCAACTCCAAATTCGAGGCTATGGCGAGAATTTGAAATCTTATTTGGTTACATGTCATAACTATCGGCTTTCAATGAATGAAGACATTAGCAGCAGCTATATGTCATTTGACACTGCAAAAGCCATTTGGGATGATTGTAAGGTTATGTATTCGGATGTGGAGAATACTTCACAAAAATTCGAAACTTTAACACAATTAAAGGATTTTAAACAGGGGAACTTATCTGTAACAAAGTATTATGCTGATTTGAAGAAAATCTGGCAAGAGCTCGACTTGTACGATGAACCAGATCCATTTTGCACCGATTGCAATGTGAAATATAAAAAGAAGATTCAAAAAAGGATAAGTGCATAGTTTGAATGCTTAACATCCTTTGGGTTTGTCAGGCTTTTCGGTCATTTTTACAAAATTATTCCTTGAATTATGTTCACGTGATAATATGCATATTGATGTGATATGCATCGGTTGCAAAAACATACCCGTTCCGCCCCTCCAAAAGAGTTATCACCCCACGAGTCCGTTCTCTATTATTCATAGTGACTTGTGGGGCCCCTCTAAATTAACGACATCAAATGGACATCGGTGGTTTATCACTTTTATTGATGATCACACTCGTGCCACTTGGGTTTACCTTTTAAAAAACAAAGCTGATGTATGTGAGAGTTTTAAAAAAAATTTCGCAATGATTCAAACTCAATTTCAAACCTCCATAAAAATTATTCGTACTGATAATGGTACCGAATTGTTTAACTCTACCTTAAACAACTTTTGCAGTTCATGCATTATACGCCAAGCTCGTCTTGCGTATATACTACAATAGCAGGGGATTTAGCGAGCGTAAAACTATGGAAGGCTATTAAAATTCTTGGCGTGCTCTCATATTGTTTACTATGCATGTACCAAAATACTTATTAGAGGGGCAATTGTTCTTACCCATTTGCTTATTTAATAAACCCGACTTCCAGTCGTACTCGAGTTTAAAACACCTATTTCTTTACTTGAGTCCAAATATCCTCATATAATTTCTAGGAACCTCCCTTTAAAAACTTTTGGGTGTACTGCTTTTGTGCACATACACACACCCAATCGCTCGAAACTTGATCCCCGCTCTACTAAAACAGTTTTCATTGGATATTCTTCTACTCAAAAAGGGTATCGTTGCTTTTGTCCTCAAACCAAACAAATCTTTCGAAAATTTCCCCTATTTTTCGCTTCAGGGGGAGAGCACTATTGAAGCTCAAAACTGGTGGGGATTAAATGTCCCTATCAATTCTACCATACATCAAAATTTAGAAAATTTGGACAAACCCAAGGATGTTACATATGAAACTATAGACCCTAAAATAACTAACCCAATGACATCACTCCTACAGGGGAGACTCAAAATGAAAATGAATTATCACCGACCTCGAGTCTATACTAGGAGAAATGACACAATTTTTACAACATAATCAAGAGCTTTGAGCGGTGGTTGAACCCACAAAAATGATCTTGATATTCCTATTGCCCTCGGAAAGGAACTTGAGAACTAGGCGTCCGATTGCAAGGATTTGAAGCTTAAAGCTAATTTGTCTTCTAAAATTTCGGACTTTTCTTGGTAGTTTATCCAATATTTTCGGTCGGGGATATTCAAGAGGCATTACGATTCGGAATGTGGAGATGCGGAGTAATAGAAGAAATGAAAGCTCTTAAAAAAATCAAACTTGGACATTGACTAACTACGCCCAAAGACAAAGAAAGTGGTAGGCTGCAAATGGGTATTTACAGTGAAATACAATCAAGATGGGAAAACAGACAGATACAAAACGGTAGTTGCAAAGAGGTTCACCCAAACATCTGGGATTGACTTGATTGAGACGCTTTTGCTCATTGCAAGAGTTAAACCTTTGTTGGATTTTACTCTGCCAATCTTATTTGGGAACCGCCCAAGCTGACATAAAAATGTTTTCTAAGCGGAGGAGTTGAAAGAAGAGAGTATATATGATACAACTTCGAAGGTTTGAACAAGGAGAAGAAAAATCAAGTGTGCAAGGTTCAAAAATCCTTTATACGGTACCCGGAGCTTGGTTTGATAGATTCTCCAAAGAACTAAAAAAGAGCTAAAGTCTGGAGACAAAGAATCAAGCCGAATCATGCCATGTTCATCAGGCACCACGGTAACAATAAACTACTTGATTTTGATTGTGTATGTTGATGATAATATCATTATTCACGAGGTAGTGATGTAGTAGAAATCGGACACACATGAAGAGACTACTAGCACAGAATTTGAAGTCAAAGACTTGGGTATGTTGAAGTATTTCTTGGGAATAAAAATTGCCAGAAGCAAATAGGGATTTCAGTATCACAAAGAAAGTACACCTTGGATCTACTGAAAGAGACGGGATTGGTAGAGTCACAAATCAAGTAGTACTCGATAGAACTTTGAAAAATAAAGTCGAATGTTTGAGGAACCGATTGGATAAAAGCAAGATATCAAAAATTAGTAGGGAAACTCGTGTACCTCTCGCTGGCACTTGAGACCCGGCGTTGCACTTTGCGATCGACCTTGTGGTCGTTATATCTTGCTGACCATTGTCGAGTGCGATGTTGTTTGAAATTCTAAAGTATTTAATCACAAACCTTGGGCAAAGGGTTGTTCTCTGAAGTTTTGAAGATAGAGCGATCCAAGAAGTTTTTCTTGTGGCCAGTTAGAGGCCGGGCTGTTAGGTAAGACGATCACCTCGGGGATATTGCGCCTTAGTGCGGGAAACTTGGTTACATGGAGAAGCGAAGCGAGAATGTTGTAGCAAGCGATCTGCAGTACTTAGAGAAATGGCACATGGGTTTGTGAAGTAATTTGGATGAAAGAATATATGAAGAACTGGAGCCTTGAATTAGATGGACGATCCAACTTTATTGTGGCAATCGATCAGCTTCTCCGATATAGCTCACGATCCGTTCAAGCGATCAAACAAAGCAAGTAGAAATTCGATCGGCCGAGCCGTGAGAAAATCGAAAGAAAGATTATTAAGATCTACCATTACTTGCGGACAGCTTAGTTGGCAGATATTCTCACAAAAGGATTATCAGAGAAACAATATAATGTATTTAAGCAGTACCGAATTCATCCAGCGTCCTAAATCGAGGCAGGGGAATATTGAAATGTAATCATTATAGGGAGATTTTTTAGTATAAATTAGGAATATTCTTTACGTAATTGTCGATTTCATAGCTATTATATAAATTGATTTTATAAACATTGTAATTCCAATTCTTTCCTTAATTAGCTAGCCTTATATAGCATTAATATTATATAAATATGTAACTTGATGCTATCGATACAGGCATTGAGATTGATACCATGCCAGCCAATTTATTCTTTAGAGGTTGGTGATGTTAGATCACCCAGGCACCATCTCAAGATTCAATACAGAATGCATCCCTCGATAAGTCATTTTTCCGAAAAAGCAGTTTTTATGATGATAAGATATTGGATGGGCCAAATGTGAAACCAGAACCTCATAATAAGTGTTTCCTGAAGGTACCCTATTTGGTAGTTATTCTTTCATTGACATTACAAATGGAAAGGCAACTAATGTCAAAATCCAGCAAACAAAATAATAATGCAGTGTTTGTTGATAGTGATGGATCGCGAAATCTCGGGGCTATTTCCATTTTCGTCTCAGAAAGATGAGAAGGTGAATGAAAACAACGAGCTTAGCCAACTTGATACACACTACTCAGGAGAGACTCCACCTTGTTTAAGATAGCCAAGTGGAAGGTTTGCTTTTATAGTTATAATACAATTGACATATTCTGCTATTTGGATGAAGAACTTGCTACATGTAGCTGATTAGATTATTTACCTCTCTTTTGTTAATGTGATAGGTTTGTTTGATCACAAATTCTTAAATCCATGAGAAAGATTTAGAAAATAATGGGGAAATCATCAAAAGTACTATCTGTTTTTGAAGAAGCTTTCAATCGGTTGGCGTCAATCCAGACAGGAAACTATTTTTGGGGAACCCTTGAGTTTGATTTCTTATCAGCTGATGGAATTTACAGTATCAAATTGACACACAAGAGCTGGTCTGGACAACTCACATTCTCAAAGAAAACTCAAAGCATATACAAGTCTAAAAAAATTTGGGATATTCTGCCAAGTTGGAATTATACGATGAATGTCATAAATCGATGCAAAGATAAACCAATTGAAGGGTAGGCACATCATTAGTCCTCTGCAATTATTTTTTCAAGTAGTTAAGGGTCTCGTTCTTCGATTTCTGTGTGGACTAACTTCAACATGTTTGCTTTGCTGCAGAGACTTAGTGCTACCTAAAACATGGCCAACTGGTGTAAATGGCAGGGGTAACACTGCATTTACTCGTAATGGCGATCCAAGCGAGGACTTAGCTAATCGGTTAGCTCTATTAGACTTATAGATGGAGCATCAACGAAGATTTCACAGGTGTGCTAGAATTATTAGATAGCGACAATTAATATTTGGGAATATTGAGTCGACTCCATGTCGCTTCATTCGCTGCTGGCATGCTACTTGATAATACATATTGTGTTAGATAGCGATCGAAGCGCTGCGGAAAGAAAGTAATCGCGAGTAATTAAAGAATATAAGGATTTTTATCGCAGTTACTCGCCAGCGTAAAGGTACGTCGACTTTGCGGATCGACTAATAAACCATGAAGATTGTTGGGGTACCGAGAATACCGTTACGACCTCACCGGCGGATGTTTTCTCGCGCAACTCGAATCTGAGTCTACCGTATGTTCTCTTGAATCTACCGTGATTAACTTTCACAGCGCAAGTAAAATTATAATAAGCTGCCATAATTACAATAAGCTAAGAATAAAGCTACCAGCGTTAGCACAAAGGTTAATTTTCAACCATCGAGAGGGTTGGTGGTGATTCACACTTTCGTCCCATGTGTTTCACGATTTATAAAGACTTCTAACACCCATATATATATACTTCAAAGATCCTAGGTCACAAAACCTAAACGGGGAATAGGAAGCTTATGGAACAAAAAGGCCTCGAAAACCGCCTCGAAAATAGGCGCATCAAACACCGGGCGGGGACTTGGAGTCGAGACCTTGGCTGTCGATCTGCCTCCCATGAGAAATCTTCCTCGGAGTGCTTGAGGTCGGGACTTGGGTTGGGACTTCAGTCCCCGATCAATCCCCGAGAAGTCCCTGTTTTGTAAGCAGATATTTGGGCTTCGTATTCCAAGCAATCTCTTGAGGCAATTTGGATCACCGTCTTCAAACTTTCAATCTGTAGCACTTTACTGAGTTCATCATCCCAATGACTCATTAAAAGTGATTCACGACTTGATGCATTTTACCAATCCCAGAACAATAAATTGAATGACACATTATGACTATGAAGAAAGCAAAAATAGCCGTGTCTTTACCTCATTTAGATTTACCCTCATTCAAACATTTACTATGCTCTGCTTTTTACTTGCCGATCTTCTACATCTTAACCGGCACGTTGGAACTTGGCAATCTCCAAGCTTGATTGATGCGTGATAGATTCTACATTCTCTTTCCTTTCGGTCGACTACTCCAGCTGGATCCAATTCATTGACATTCGATGTTTGATCAAAACATCTCGTTTATTCGATTAGCAAATCATTTGGAAGTGAAACACCCCTCGCGGCGACTTTTAACCATGCCCGCTACTTGGATGGTTCATGTCTGATACAACCCGGTTCTGACAGCAATACGGAGTTCAAACCTTGGATCTTGAATGCTTGACCGATTCTCTACTGCATCTCACCGGCTAAATCGCCAAGCAGTAGTGCATTTTGTTAGTTGAGGTACCTTTACAACCTTTAATGCATTTCAATTTGCCTGACTCGGCCCGGAATCTCGAGAATCTCCGATACATGGAAACGGGGAATTTTTCTGGCGACATCGTTTCTAACATCGAGAAACTCCTACACTTACGACAACCGTTTCTAATAACCAAGAAACCCTCGTAGATTTTCATTTCTTTTCTCACAGGAACCGGATCCTCTGTTCAATTTTTTAAAGAACCATCAACCAAGTGATATGAGTGTACTTGACTCCAGCCGCTTTAGCCTGCCGAACTACCTTATAGTGCCCCACGTCTACACAAGTAGTTCCATAACCGTCGATATCCGGCCCGATGCGCGTTTGTCCTCGAGAAGAATCCTCGGACAACCTCGCGTCTCTTATATATCGTTATAGTGCTTGCATACACACAAGTAGTTCCGTAACCATCATTATCCAGTGATACACATTTGTCAACATCCAGAAGAATCCTCAGACAACCTCGCGTCTCATATCTCTGACACATGAATTCGAGAGCAGCTAATACCAAAGCTTCGGAATAGACACTCAACTACGCGTAAGCCGCACCTTAGCTTTGAAGTGCTTTACCATGACTTCCGTCTTCCCTCTGACCGAGCTTCTGAAGTATAAAGTACTCTTTTTCATGTGACATCCGCAATTCCTGAAATCCATGTCTCCCATTCTTCATTTTTACGCACTAAATCACAGCGAAGTCCTTGTTGACTTTGCTTCATCATAGAAGACCTTCATCACAGAAGGCCTTCATCAGCTCCTTTTCTTTTGTGGTTACTTTTTCAGCGTCGGCGCTAATGTTCCTTGATAAAATTACACCAGCGCCCGCGGAAATCATGTCACAAATTTCCTCCAGGATCTTCCATCTTGCCGATGACTTTTCCGACAAGATCTTCCAGCGATAACCTGTGACGTACATACCTACATCGCCCATATAGCCGTCAGGGGACCTTCCATCTTGAGAGCGAGCTTCTTCAAAAATCTCCGGTGACAACCACAATAGCGTCAAATCCCGATCTGCTGGAATCCACTAATAAACCATGAAGATTGTTAGGACTCAAGAACCTAATTCTACGACCTCTCAACTGGATGTTTTCTCACACGAAAACTCCAGGCACAAGTCTTTCGAGGATATGTTCTCTTGAATCTCTCGTGGCTAACTTCATGGCCTCTAAAAATTATAATGGTATCATGTAATTTTAAAAGAATAAAGAATAAGCTCTTGCTTATTTAGCATACAATTGATTGCACAACCACCGGAGGGTTGGTGGTGATTCACACTCTCATCTATGTGCTTCACGCATTCACAAGACCAACGCTTTATATATAGTATTTCTGAAGGCCTGGAGTAAGCACTGCTCGAGAGAAACGTAGGTAGGCACTCAAAAGCTAACAAAATAGGCGCATCGGGACCCGTGGGACTTGGGTCGGGACCTTAGCTTGTCCCGATCTTCTCCCTCGAAATCTCTGCCTCTGAGGTGCCTGAGGTCGGGACTTGGGTTGGGACTTCCCAAGTCCCGATGAATCCCCGAAGTCCCCTGTTTTGCGGCGGATATTTGGGTTTCATATTCCAACATATTGTGGAATATATGACAGAACCACTGGAGATTGGAACCTCTAAAGCTGTGGGAGAGAAATTGGTCTAAAGATGTAGCATCTAGTTCATGATGTGTCATGAATATTTCTTTTTGATGTGTTATGAAAATTATTCAAACAGTTTTGGTCACTATATGACGTTATGGACTTGTGGTGAGCATATAATTCTCAATCTATGGAAACAATATGATTTATGAGCTATAACATTTAGAAATATACATTATGAGCTAGATTAAAAAAAATGGTTGTAAAGTTCTAAAATCCTCCTTTATCATCATATTTAGATACTTGATACTTAGACGTTAATCATACGTAGACTATTTTGTTTAAGTTTCAAAAAATATATCTACAAATTTTTTCAATGTATGGTATTAGCTATTATATATAGATGCATATAATTTAAATCAAAGTCATGGTCAATTAATACATTGATTGTAACATGTTGTACATTAAATTACAACAATAACACTAGGATCAAATTGTAATTTAATCATACTTATTACTAGAAGCAAATTGACAATTTACTCTTAACAAAGATGACATATAATTGTCTAACTTCCAAATTAAGGGATACAAATAAATTTATGTAGGTGAGACTAGGCTTGTAAAACAACCTGAAAGATTGATTCGGCTTGAGAAATTTGGTTCGAAGTTCGATTCGACGTAGTTCGAGCGGATCCCGATCAAACCTTATTTTTAGGTTCGGCCGCGCTCGAAGCGAAGGCTCGAACCACATAAATTTATAACTTTTTTTGTAATTTTTCATATTTTCTCATTAAAATTCGAATATTTCAATTGAATTTCGAACCGTTCAAATCGAACCTTCAAACTTTTCGAACCGAATAGAACCTTGATTTTTCAATTCGTTCGAAAGGAACCTCCAGTCTAGGCTCGAACGTATCCAGATTCGGTAGGGTTCGATCCATTTACATGCCTAGGTGAGAGTAAAAACTGAGAAAGTTGAGATTAGTATTCACTTGGGAAGTTGAGACGACCCAAACAATTTTGAAAGGAAAAAGAAATTGCAAAGAAATTTAAATGCTTATCTTGATGGTGTAGGTATGTCCTGCTGTGCATGGGCTGGTTGCTATTTATGTCTGTTTTCATCATGTTATCCACTTGTGTACCATCATTCACATGGGCGCACCAAATTAATTTAAATACTACTCCGTACTAATAATTTTGGTGCAGCATACTGCATATATACTAGCTCAATCATAAATGATTAAACTGTTTCATGTATCTCATTCTTATCTTTATTTTCTAAGTCCAAGTCATATGTAGAAAGGCAAAATCCATGAACATTAGCTAAATATATACACTTATATATAATAGTTGTAATAATAGTTGTAATAATAGTTGGCGTAGCACTTTAGGGTTATATTTTTATTATATTTTATCGCTGATATCGAGTTAGAATTTTTTTTGTCCCACGATCAAACATTGAGATTACATCCACGATGCAGTGGTACATGGATAAATTGTACTTCCTATGACTTAGATCGAGATCTTTGCTTCCTGCTTATTTTAATTTTTTAGTATTCATAAACATGTCGTTGTTGAAAATGGTCATTCCGTTCCTATTCGCGGTTATGAATTAAATGCTGGCCAGCTTCGCTTAAACCATGGCTTCATCTCAAGCATGTTCTCCACGTTCCCCACATAATTAAAAATTTAATTTTTGTCCGAAAATTTACCACTGACAATAATGTATCCGTTGAATTTGATCCCTTTGGCTTTTCCGTGAAGGATTTTCAGACGAGTGCTAGTCTCCTGCGATGTGGCTTGACAAAGGCGACCTCTGCCCTGCGGCGCCTAAGGCCCTCCCAATCCCATAACAATTTTTCCGTATTTACTCCTACTCTTTGGCATGCACGTTTAGGTCATCCGGGAGCACCTATTTTTGCTTCCCTTCGAAAACACAAAATTATTGATTGTAATGGATCTAATTCAGTTTTTGTCAATCGTGTGTGTTTGGTAAACAAATTAAATTGCCTTTTACTAAGTCTTCCAATGATACTACTATGCCTTTTGATATTATTCATAGCGATCTTTGGACTTCACCGGTCTTAAGTTCGTCGGTCTACCTTCTTACCTCATTTTTTTATCGATAACTATTAGATTTTTTTATGGACTTTTCCATTATCTCATAAATCACAAGTGCTTTCTACTTTTATCATGTTTCGCGCTCTTGTGCGTACCCAATTTGACAAAGAAATTAAATGTCTCCAATGTGATAATGGTACTGAATTCACTAACCATTCATTTAAAAATTTATGCGACACTAACGGTATTAGTCTTCGTCTTTCATGCCCATACACTTCTCCTCGAAATATGGCAAAAGGCGAAACGCTGCCTTGGCGCCATCGATAATCATATCGGTACTTTTATGTCTGGCGCCAATGTACGCTTCAAACTTTTGGCTGCACCTTAGCGCCGCGCTATCTCCTAAATATTTTACCACACAAAAATCTATCGTATCACACACCTCTCCACTACCTCTACAACAAGCAACCCACCTATGCTCACCTTCGCGTGTTTGGGTGTCATGCTTCCTCCCATTTCCACTAATACAGTTTCATAAACTCCAACCCCGTTCTACCCCGTGTGTTTTCTTGGGTTACCCCTCCAACCATCGTGGATACAAATGTTATGACACTCTTAATCGTAAAATTATTATTAGCAGAAACACGTCATCTTCAACGAAACCTCCTTCCCATTTGCCTCCAAATCCCCATGCTCTACTGTAACTCCAAACTCCGGCCACGACTCGAAATCCCGCATAATTACTCCACCAGAGCCGGCCCGCTGTGCTTCCGCATCACGACCCACTCTTGTCTCACGAGAGTCGCCCCGTCAGCGTCCATTGGTCAACTATCTCTACGGACCCACGACCCGCTTCCTCGACCACGAATTCGACTCGTCGGTATTTCTTCATTTCACTTGCGAATTGACGATGCACCCCCGCTTCCCGTACAAACCCGCGCCCCGCGGCGTTCATGGCATCTTGAGCCCTAATATCAAATACCTTTTTACATGCTCATTACACCCGCCCCACGTCCCGAATCCGTACATGCATAGCCAGTCCGAATTGGAAAATGGCCATGCACGATGAATATGATGCTTTAATTAAAAATAATACTTGGGATCTTGTGCCTCGACCTTCGGGTGTTAACATTATTCGATCTATGTGGATATTTCGTCATAAAATGCGGTCTGATGGCTCCTTTGAGCGCTATAAAGCTCGTCTTGTAGGTGATGGTCAAACTCAGCAGGTTGGCATTGATTGTGGGGAAACCTTCAGTCCGGTTGTTAAACCGGCTACTATCCGTCACCGGTGTTTACTCTTTGCACTCTACAAGTCACCGCTCTATTCATCAATTAGATGTTAAAAATGCTTTTCTCCATGGTGATTTACATGAAACCGTCTATATGTATCAGCCTGCTGGTTTTCGGGATCCTGTCCACCCAGATTACGTTTGTAAGCTTCGCAAATCTTTATATGGTCTTAAAAGCAAAGCCCTTGGTCTCCAGGTATTATGATTTCTGATTATGTCTCTACCCTTGGATTTTGTCCACGATGCAAACCGATCACTCTTTTATTTATCTAGCAACATGCCCCACCGACACGGCTTATCTTTCTCTTATATATCGATTACATCATTCTAACGCACTACCTCTGCGTCTCTTGTGAGGTCTATTATATTTCACTTAAATGCCAAATTTGCGATGACCGATCTCGATTATTTTTTAGGAATTCTTTGTTACTAAATCTTGGTGAGTCTCTTTTTTATCTCAAAAGCAATATGCTGAGGCTATCGTTGCCCGTGCGGGCATGGCCTCGTGCAATCCGACTTCTACACCTATTGACACTAAATCCAAGTTAAGTGGCACTTCAGGCACACCACTTGAGGATCCATCGTTGTTTCGCAGTTTGGCATGGGCCCTGCAATATCTCACATTTACTAGGCCAGACATTTCTTATGCGGTTCAACAAATGTCTATTCGTACATGCTCGTGACATCCTCGCATCGTGCTCTAAAACCCCAGATCATCCGGTACATTCGGGGGCAACTGCATTCACGGTCTCCGCTTTATATAAATCTTACAACTTGTACTTTGACTTCGCACCCACAGCGTCTGAGATTAGGCGAGGTTGCCCCGATGCGCACAAATCCACCTACGGTTTTACGTATTGTTCTTAGGTGACAATCTTATCTCGTCTTCCAAACGACAGGCTACTTTATCGAGATTAAGTCTTGGCGGAAGATGCAGAAATTGTGGCAATAGTCTCGAGAAGCTTGTTGGTTCTGCGCCCAACTTATTATTGGAACTTCATCATTCCCTGCCCTATATATATGTGTATTGTGACAATATCAATGCTATCTACAATACAAGAATCTAGATTCGGCCTTCGGCGGACCAAGCACGTAGAACTTGATATACATTTTTATTCGTGAAAGGTGGTAGTCGAGATGCAGCATTCTTCGTATTCTTCTCGCCGTTGACATCTTCACCAAAGGCCTTCCCTCATGAATTCTTTTCGATTTTTTCGGAACCCAGCCTTAGCATTCGGCTCATAAATTTCTGTTGCGGTGTATTAGCAGATTACGATGCGTATTCTTTGTAATAATAATTGGACCTAGTCTTTAGGGTTATACACTTATATATATATATATATCTCTTTATTGATGAAATACACAAGCCAATTATTATATTCTATCATACTCCATATTAATTAATAAGGTACGTATGTATAAAAAATACTTGTAATATATCCCACTTAGACGACTTCTAATTTGACATGACCCTACAACTATATTTACATAATATATTAGATTTTAATTAATTTCTTTCTTATTTTTCGAGATCTGATTTTAATAATTAATTCATAGCATATATACTATAAAAATGATAATAAAATAATATTATGAAAATATTTTTAAGCAAAGATTCAATGATATCAAGTTTATATTTTTTGGAGTTAATAAAATAAAAAAGTAATTTGTGAAATTAACTTAAGACGAATCACCAAAAAGCGTCAGTAATTTGAAATGAAGGGAGTAGTAATTATTATCTCATGAATTATATACCATCAATAACACTATTTTGTTTGTCCCATCCATCAATAATAACACAAGATTACCCATAGGTTGATCAATTAGTTATAAAACATTAAAGGGAGCCTTTCACTCACATACACCTTCACTTATTTGTATCGTTCTTTAGAGAGGGAGTTGTTTAGAATGACTAGTGGCCGGTATACTTTGAGAAGATTTTATTATAATAACCAATTAACAAATAAGAATAATCGTTTGATTTTAGTGGTAACAACTACATAATCTTGAGTGTATATCAAGAATCAAGACATGTCTCATTGACAACTAGTTGAAGTCTTCTATCTTCCTGATTAATGAAATTCTATAAGCACAAAACGTGAAATCGTTCTTTTTACTTTTTTTTTTCTTGCCATTCTTGGCCAACTCTTGTCTATGACCTTAACTTTTGTATATTAAATTGAGAAACTTAACTTTCTCACTAGTTTGGATGTATATTACTCGATTTCTTGTGTGATAATTTTTTCCCAAACTACCTTTTACTTCGCCAACACCTCCCTCCACTGAAGTTTTTCTTCAATCTTTTTGATAAACACTCACTAATCCGAAAATTATGTTATGTACTATCTCTATTTTTTTATTTGTCATCATAACTTAATTTTTTATTTCTTTTTAGTTGTCGTTTTACACTTTCAATGCATTTTCATCTAATTTTTTCAAATTTTATCTCTATTATTAAACATGCTTCTCTTTCTCCTTTAATTCATTATCTATTTTATTTTTAACATAAATTAGTCAAGAGTAAGAAAATATGGACATTAATAAATAGCCAAAAAGTAAAAATATAATTTAGTGGATAATCAATTGAGGGCATACATATAAAATTAACTCTTTTATTTCTTAATCAATGTGCAAATGTCTAGAATGACAAGCAAAAAAAACTGAGGGAGAATACATTATTTATATCGATTGATGATTTGTTGATAGCAAATTTTAATTGATTAATTTATTAAATCCTAATTCACAAGGGTTAACTATTTACATTAATTAAGAACCAATCGCATGATTACAAGCGGTATTAGGATTAATCTCGGTGCGACATGTGGTGATTAGGATTTCATCTTTTCCCAAATTAAAGTTGAACATGTTTAAATAAAGGTTCGGTATTTAACCACCGAGAGTGGTATTAGGGTAAATTAGATTTTATCATTAAATAAAATAAAATTATACATCTCTTATAATTATGCGGCATAAAATAGGGTTCACTAAATTAACGAATTCGAAAATCGATGGGCTAGAAAAGATGAGAGAAAACCTATTTCATTAAAAAGCGATGCCTCTTTTATTACTTGAAGGAGAATTCATGAATTAAATGCTTTATTTGAAATGTTTAATTCATGAAATCTTTAAGATATTTTCTTAATAGCTATGATTGCACCAGCTCTGATTGCACCAATTAATCAATCCTAGTGATTGATTTTTTCCTGAAGAGCTAGGAGGAGGGTAAGTCATCAATCCATGTCCAAATAATTACAATTATTACTATTTGATTTTATTTTATCAGATTTACCTAATAATTCATTTTCAAGTCTACAAATCAGAGAAAGGTCTGAAAGCCTAAAAAAAACCCTCCAAATAGGCTCCCCTACACATACCCCAACATTTGAGAAAAAGAGTTCTAGCATTAATATATTCTATCTGAATTTTTCTCTAAAAAATCCTTTGAATTTTTACAGAAATCTTATAAGAAGGCCTAAAACCGCCACCAAAGCACTATCAAAATACTATAGACACAAAAATCTTTAACTTCTCAGTCATAATAGGCACCTAAACTCATCAATGAAGGTGAAATTACTGCACAACACAACAAATTCCAAGAACATCATCCAAAAATTGATGATAATTTGAACCTTCGAGTTCAAATATTCAAATCACTACAAGAACACGTTGTTAAATCCGTTGTAGTAAATCTTTATACATCATTAGGCACACTTTAAAAGCCCTATCACACTACAAATATCAGAACAAAGGTTTAAGGCGCAATTGGGCCTTGACGAGTAGTCAAAACTCCGGGAAATAACTCGACTCGAATAACTCGGGTTCAAAGCGTAATTTTAGTACTAGGACTTTTTCCAGTCGGATCGAGTATGGTACTCGAAAATTTTCGAGTCGGATCGAGTACTGCTATACTCGATCCGGTTCGAAACGTTCAAATGCCTAGTTGCAAAGCCGTCCGCCCGATGTTGAAATAGGCAAATATAGATGCTTGGCTTCAGGATGACCTTGACCAAATTCAGAGTTTAGCGCTAACGCTCCTAAACTAGACTGCGTTCGAGATCAAGGCTGCTAGGCCTCGAAGGGACAACCAATAGGCACCTAAAGCGTTCAAAGGTAGGCGGCATGACTTATATCGAGTCCACCATGCTCCAGTCCAGGACACGACCCCGTAAGAATCGGACACCGTGGCTCATCAAGTAATCCCAGCTCGTATCAAAGACGGGACACTCAGGGCCCAAAGTAAACCCACCCCAAATCAAGTTCGATTGTGATCATGCCGGGTAAAGTACTTGAATGCATCCAAACTCGACATATATATATATTTAAATTGACTCGAGCTATATTGTAGGCGTTAAGCATGCGTATTAGGAACAAATAGATTATTTGTCGAGGAAACCTTTAAGGTTTGATATAAATTTATTTGTACTATGAAAAAGTTTACTTTAAGGGTTTAATTATAGTAAAAAATTGACGATACAATGATATGATATACTCCCTCCGTATCTAAAAAGATGATTGTTTAGATAAAAAGTATTTTATTAAGGGATTGTGAAAAGCTACGTTGAATTTATAAAAAGCTACATTGAAAATGTAAACAATCAACTATTGTGAAAAAATATTTTTTTTAAATAATCATATATATTGATACTAAGAGAGTATGCAACATATAAATAAAAGATTGATATCCATGATCACAGGTTATTTGATAATCCAAGTATAAAATTTATTTGGCTAATTTGCTATTTACATACATGCTTTCCTAAATTATTTTGTTGTCTCCATTTAATATATGAGAATATTTTAAAACAAATAAAAGAGGTTAAAAAAAGAAAAAAATAAACCCGTCTACCGTCTTCATTAACACTGACCCTACCCTTTGACCGCGCGTACCCATCACCCCGAATCATGACGCTCCCTCCTGCAAATCCGCCGCTTGCGGCCCCCCTCCCAATCTCTACTTGGCGCCCCTCTGAAAATCCCACTTGACCACGCCTGCTCCCCAGATGCCTGCGGCCCGCGCCGTCCATCCCGAGTCCATGCGCTGCGCTCGCTTCCCGCCAGTCCCCCAATCTCTCTTCGTTAGCACCTAGTTGCGGTTTTTCCTTTTCTCGATTTTGTTTATCCAAAATACCTAATATATTTAATTCCTCATTTTTCCTCTTTTTGGTTAAGGTATTTTCTCAAATTCTTGATATTTATACATAATTAATGCGATTCGAGTTAAGTTAGGATTTTTTCAATTAATGAGTTTTTTATTTAATTGATTGTTGCATTTAATTAATTAGGCTGAATTTTTTTGATTGATTGGAGGAATTTGTTTTTGGTTTCAGATTAGGTGGG
This sequence comes from Lithospermum erythrorhizon, assembly GCA_019722365.1. Taxonomy (NCBI): domain Eukaryota; kingdom Viridiplantae; phylum Streptophyta; class Magnoliopsida; order Boraginales; family Boraginaceae; genus Lithospermum; species Lithospermum erythrorhizon. The sequence goes on from JADFUC010001797.1 coordinate 825,701, forward strand.
GAGGGAAATGGTGGCGGGATTGGAAGGGTGATGGCGGGGATTTAAGGGGGGCCGACTAGAAGATTGGGAGGAAGGCGGTGGTGGTGGTTGGTGGGGGTGGGGGTGTGTTAAAAAGATGAGGGTGGGGTTTAATTTTATTTATTATGAAATATAGTCATATATTAAAGTATTTCAAAATGTATCCCTATTTTCAAATGTAATTTTAAGTAAGTTGTAATTAAGGATAAAATAGACATTTTATATTTTTAATGAATTTATATATTATTAAATGTGAAAAAATTATATTTTTTAATGTCAAAAAATCGGGTGAAGGCATTTGAGAAAAGAGCGGAAGAGTCGAGGGAGAGCATACCAAGCAAGAGAAAGAAAGAGCGAGGAGAGGCAGAGATGGACAATAACTAAAATTATAGGGGGTTGATTGAAAATAAACTCATATTATAGGGCTAAATAGAAAATTAGCCAATTTATTTTTAATTTGAAGTAATCATTGATTTGTAATTATGTTGCAATAAATGAGTCCACATTGTTTAATTTCTCATTTGTCAACAAAGTGACCGATGGACAAAACTAAGGCAAACATAAGGAGGAAATTCTGCAATGAAATCAAATTTGACTAGTTGGTTGATGACTCACAACTATGGATAGTGACCCCCTTACCTTTCATCGTACGAATCCCCATTAGTCCGACCAAGAAAAAGAAAACAAGGGTTCTTGTAAGAAACTTGGAAGGCATACATGCACAAGCTCAAATTCAAAACCAAGTTAACATTTCTAAAGTTGGACGTTTCAATTTTTTTATTTTTATTTTGATTTGAAAGGAGGAAAATGTAAAAGATCGTGCATGAATCTAGTTAATGTAGTTTTTCTAATGTTTTTATGTGATTATTGTGATCAGTGTGTAGCGTATAAAGCCGTTCTTTGGGGATACAGTCTCGAGGGAAGAGCATGTGGAAACTTTTAAAGTACGTTGCTTATATGTCGATAGGGTGAATATGTGGCGATGCGCCGGCTTACCGTACAGCGCTACGCTGCTACTTATATCTTGCTTCGCTCTGCCGCATCTTGAGGAATGTGTTAACTTTCTTTATTCACACTTATGCTCTGACAACATCGTCTTGATTTTGGCGTAGGAATATGCGTATTCGACCGTGACCACGCTTTCGGTCTGACGGATACAAATACATAGAACTATCTGAGGAAGATAGTTTCGCTCAATAAAGATCGCCCCAAATTCGTCAGCGGTATTTGTGAGGTAGAGACCATGCGAATAAGCGAAATATATCTCTAGAAGTAGGACCCACATTCTAAAAGTAGTTCATGTTCTAGAAGTATTATACATAGTTGGCCAAAATACACGAATACATCAATTTCTTTAAAACTTCAACAAATTTACAACCCACCACCCCCACCTTCAAAGTATGTGAGATTTACGGAAAGTTTCAATACAAAATTTGCCGGCAAATTAAAGGATATAAAAAACTATTGGGGTTAAAAGGAAATAAATTTATGGAAAGCATCAAGAAAAAATTTGCCGGAAAATTAAAGGATGTAAAAAACTATTGGGCTTAAAAGGAAATAAAGTAAAAAGGTAGGCTCATCATCACCCCCGACAAGAGGCCAGGAGAGTCTTATCCACATTAGTGTTAGAATCAAGGCATTGAAATTGTCAAATACTCCGTAAAAGTTAAAAGAGGGAAGAACCGAGTCTTGCAGTCTCAACTTGTTCAAACTTCAACTCAAATATAGAGATCCCCAAGGATGGCAATTTGCATATCTTCATTATTTTGCTTTTTTGAGTTATAATCATTAATTCCATATCTCAACAAATTTTGCATTCCTTTTGTTTATCCAATGTTTGATATGAGAGAAAATCTAGTGTTTATCACCAATTCATTTTACTTGTAAGTAAATTAATGGTGATAGTAGTAAACCAAATCATTTTTAGGTGGAAGTGCTTAGTTGAATTTAACTAGATAATTCAAGGTGAATAAGAGGATTAAATATTATTTTGGAAACTCACATTTTTGTATTAAATATGTTTTGAAATGGTGTTCAGAAAATTGAAGATATAACAATTAAAAAAAGAAGGATCCGTAACTAGAGTGGTGCATGAATAGTGTCATATTGAGCTTCTCGCTCAATTACACTCAAGTGAGTCGAGGCCGAGAGCTCAGCTCAATTTGCCACTGTGAGTTGAGTTGCAGAAGTAGCCTTCAAGCTCGACAATATGAAAGCCAGCTCATCAACTCGGTTTAATATATTAATATATATACAAATAAAATTAATACATTATTAACAATGTATGAAGAAGGTCTCACATACAAAAATTAAAAAAACTTAAAACTTTTGTTGAAGTTTAAAAACTTAAGAGATTTAAATTCTTTCATGATTCGTTTTAATTGACGTTTAGCTTTTTTTAGAAATTGAGCTTTGGTATTAATTCATGAAGGTATTCATATTCTAAAAATATAAAATTTATATAATTAGATTCGTCTTTAAAATATTTTTCATAATATTAATTTTTTAATAATATAATTAAAAAGTGATTAAATATCAAAGATTTACCTCGATATGTGAGAAAGTCCATTAAAATGGATTGGATGTAGTAATAAACTGGGTTAATTTTACTAATATTTGATTTAGTCAAATAGTAGTTTTTTTTAACAATCTAGCAAGATTAATTTCGGAGTTCGAAAAGACCCTTATCAACTGAAGTGCGGTAACTCGTTAAGAAATTTACAATTTTGTAAAATATATATTTTTTAATAATAATATTAAAAATATATATATTTTTACAATCTAACGGATCAATTTCGAAGCTCGAAAAAATCTAAACCAAGTAAATTAGCTCGAAACTTATCTTAAACTTTATAAAATTATTAAATAAACTGTTATCTTAATCAAATGATATGATTGCATTTAAAAAAGTAAATGAGAGGCAAAAAATTATTAAATGAACGGTAATCTCACATCAACCAGAATAATCATTAAACTAAGCTAAAATTTCTCTACTCATTCACACCTATATCCATAAATAACATGGATGGACGCAAGTGTCAACAAATTTCAAACCAAATAAAATGAGCCACTTGTCTAGGTTGTGTTGGTATTGGCATTCTTGCTTCAGATTTGTTCAGTTTACCATTTATAGATTAGTAGGACCACGCGGTGAAGTGGGTAAGGGGGACAACTAATTTGGAAACTGGATAACGCCGAATCTTGTGGGTAGATTGACTCATTAAAATCCATCATCAAATACTACAAACTCTTTCATAATTAAACCCATTTATTATACTTTTCCCTTATCCATTATCCTCCCCCATGTCCTAAAATGCCTCATATATACATACCTTAGCATGCCACTCTTGTAATAACATTCCAAATCTCCAACCATTTCTTGAGATAATATAAAACCCAATCCACTGTTCATAATCCTCAAATCAACAAATTCCAAGGTTGTATTGATCTTTAAACCATTTTCTCTAGTGTTTGTTACATTTGCATGGTAGAAATTTTTCTTCAGAACTTTATTTGAAAATGATGAGTTTAAGAATGGATTATTCTTGTTCTTTCAACCAACAAAAGAAACATGTGATCTTTGATGAAGATGATTGTGTTGTACCATGTTCTTCTGATAATGATTCGAGTAGTAGTACTATTGTTTCCTCAGATTCAGATTTGTTTGGTGAGGATGAAGATGAAGTCAACTCTAATTCTTCTCCTAATAATTCTGGCTCAAGTTCGCCCTCTGGACCTTTAAAGGATATGTCATCACTTTTTCAAGAACTACCTATCAAGTAAGTCTCTAACCATGTGGATCACACCTTTTTCTCTTAGTTTAGGAAATACTAATAACTCTGGGTTTATTTTTTGCTTGGGTGATTACAAAAAGATGTAAGTAGGTATTTGGTTAAATTTCATTATTGGATTTCATATTTTAAATAAGTTAATTATGTTTATAAAATTTTATGAGTAATATGTCCAGGAGTATTGAAATACCATATTAGTTTATAAATAGTGATATTCACCATTCACCACTAATATTGAAATATTATAATTTATAAATAATGATATGTATCAATAATTTTATAATTTATAAAAATTTTGTAACCACACAAGTGAAATTCTTATCTAGCATTCCGTAATTTTAGTTTTGCCTTGCTGAATTTTTGCCAATTTTGTAGGAGAGGATTGTCAAAGCATTATAATGGGAAGTCACAATCATTCACTTCCTTAGCAAATGTGGCAAGTGTGGAAGATCTTGCAAAGCCTGAGAATCCTTTAAACAAGAGGCTTAAAGCTTGCAAAAGCTATGGAGGGTTGATTGAGATGCATAGATCAACCCAACCTCATAGGAGTGCTAGTTCATCAAGGCTTATATCAAAGAAAGCATCCTCATCTAAAATAGGGTCATATGCTTCACCTAGTGTTCGAAGAAATGGTAGCTTTCATGGAAATAGGCCTCCTATTCCATCTCCCCATAGTTCAAGCAACCTTGCAAATCAAAATAATACCCCTTTAATTGCATAAGGAAATTAAGTTATTAAGACAACCTATTAGATAATGATAGTTACTATCTTACTATGTAATGCTTAGTCTTATAAAGGATGTATTTTGTGTGGCTTCTAAGCCACATATTCATTTATTTAGTTCTTCTTTGTAGATGGATATAACCCGGCCTGATTTTGATCACTTTTGCTTGCGGGAGTAATATCTTTACAATGCGTGTATTTTTTATGTGTAGTTAGTATTGTCCATTATCTCACCTCAGCATTTTATTATTAAGGATTTAATTTATTTAGTATGATGATATTAAATTGATCTCATTAGGGATTAAAGAAAAGGGATCTAATGGTTCAAATTTATAGGGGTATTTGTGTAATTTACTCTTTTTATTTTAAACAGATCACATAAATAAATTTTCATTCATCAATTCACCTTATTATCAACTTTCAAATTTTAAAAAAAAATCCTTTCAATTTTAATTTTTTTTTGCTCAAATTCATCAATAGATTCATCAAGTAAATTCAATTAGTCATCATTATTCATCTCATTAATGGAGGATGTTGTGAATTTAGTCGATTCAGGTTTTTGTTTTTTATTTTATTTTTTATGCATCTTGATTACTTGATTTATAGCAAGTATGTTTAATTAATAATGTTGTATTTGTAATGATTCGATTTGTTGATTATTAATAGTAATTATGGAACTTATTGATTGTTTTTTGCGGTTCGAGAATTTTAATGAAATTGAATTCATATATAAGTATTACATTTTGAGTGTGTTAAACTTGATTCACTTTCTTCTGAATTATATTATATAATAGTCAAGTTCAAAATCCTATAAAACTTTCACCAAGTCAAGCGGTTGACAAAGCCCATAAGATGAACTTGAAGCTTTATTTGTTAATGGTAATCCCTAACAAAAATGTACTGGGATACAACCATGAACAATGATGATGATTTAGGTTTTGTAAGATCCGGAGATAGTTTAGATATACCAAATACAGATTTGGGTATCAACGTATTTACTCCAAGATAACTAGTTTATCAAGGAATAAATAACTACTATAAGACAATGATTAAGTAAATGGAAATGTCCATGGTTACAGTACTTGATTAATAAACATAATTTGTCCAAGTCAAGGTGATTCTTGTACTGGATAAATTCTCAATTAATCATAAATGTTTTAGATTATCCGAATCTACAATACATGATTTAATGAACAGTTCAAATAATTCGAATTCATTACTGAAAATTAGGTTCTTGTATAGACAAGAAGGTCAGTGGGAGCTACCCAACATGTGCAAATTAGTATCTAAAAGAAACGATGCAAATAATAGAGAATATGACATTTCGGATCGGGATGTGTACAGAGTTTCTATAAAAGGATCGAGGGGAGATAACCGAGATCTTTCTAAAGGTTTCATAGAGACCCGAGATTAGCTAAACTGTGAGTTGAGTTATGCTTATCTTGATAAGGCATTTAAGCAGGAATCCGATTTGAGATCGCAGAAAGAAAGAATCTTTCCAAGGTAAACAATTTTCTCCTCCCACATCATAAAGTTGTCTAATGGGAAAGAAGAGCAATAAAAATGGATTATGTTTATCAGTTACCCAAACTAACAGAGACGATTTTCGATCTCAGTTGGGCTAATATAAAATGATAAACAAAGTTGTGAACAACTTGTTCAAGGAACAAGTACAACACAACAAATGACTACATAACATAGAAACTAAGTTTAGTTACAATATGAGAAGTTGTGAATAAGAAGCAAGTCAGATTACTTGCCCAGATTGGTGTCGCGATAAAGATGGTTATAGCTTACCGAAGCTAGAGAATCAAGATCTCATTATTGATAAAAAAACATACACTCAGAAAGGATACTTCATTCAATAAGTTGAATATAAAGAAGTACACGTGATGCGTAGACGAAGTCAGAAACAACGCCCAGCTCGCATCCAAGCCCAATCAACCACACCCCCAATATAAGCGTACCAAGAAGAAGTAATTCTTCTCGTGCTCAAGTGGTGCTAAGATTTAGTGGGGAGGCGTATTTTGTCTAAATGTCATAAACGACCATTGTGTGACAATGTTTTGAATCGAGCTTGAATTGAGACGTCATTATGAATAATGATGAGTGTGTGCAAAATATACACACCCAGCGTACTACACGTAACAAAACTTTGATTCCACGACGATCTATGTTGATACGAAGGGAGTCTTTGAATATGTGATCCAAACAAGAGAAAGGCCTCCTAACAGGCTAAGAGAACAATCGGATTGCCTAAATCCCACACTGAATTAGGTGTTCAAACGATTAGAATCAGACACCAGCGACTAAATGAAATGTTTGATTGTATTGATAATTTTTCTTTTGTCAAAGAAAAGGGAGTATGAATCTACAATTAATCACGTAGATTATGCGAGCGTTGGCCCATTTTGAAGCAACCAATCTTGGACCGTGACAGAGTAAATTGAAACTTAGAAGGTAAATTATATGTGTCCCCGAGAAGATTCTCCGCGAGCTTATGTTGAATAAGCGATTCTTAGATGCAGTGACGACCTTTTCATGAATCTTTGGAATAACTTGCTTTGTCTTGTCAAGCGTCACTGTAGCAAGAGGACTATAACGACATATGGTCAGGTATACTACAAAAGTATAAATGGAAACCTGGGCACAATAGGGGATTCATACAACCGGATAAATCAGTAGATTTCTGTAATCTTGGGGAGTTGAGGGTGATTTGGTGGCCGCCGCTGACTATGGTTGGATATCACACATTAACAATGCGGTAACCAAAGAGCTGAGAGTGCGAGTTTGGTGACACGCATCTTTTAAGCTTGAGCTGCTGGAAATCAGAAGTATCGAAGGAATCGTGGATCTTTGTATACGGACCTTTTGATCTTATGTCATAAATGTCGTCCAAGGGCAAGTGGGAGTATTGGAAATATGAGATAATCGATCTTATAAAATGTTTGTTGAACAATTTAGATTGTACATCCGATTTATACATTCAATATACATAAGTTCACCATGTATTAATTTATTGGACAATTAATATTTTAGGACTTGCAGCGTCGACATTAGGGGTTATTGAGTCAGCTCGTAATCTATGTATTATTAATCGTGTCGGTTAATAGCTGTTTAATATATTACTATTGTCGTTTCCGTTCTAAGATGTCACGTACAAACAACAAAGCGAAACTAAATAATAAATGCATTATTATTAAGCTTCACCAGTATAAAATGAAACGAAGGAACGTGCGGATACTCGAATCCCGAATTGATAGTATTTCGAACCAAGGAAAGGGCCGAGGAGCAACCATAGCGCTGGATGGCGGATCGAGGAGAATAGGGAGGAGGTTCCGGAACCTTCCCTCAATTTTATGAGGTTTATCTCTTAGAGTTTCCGGAATATTCTACCACCTCCTTAAGGATAGACGTTCCGGAATATTCCTAACACCTCTATATAAAGGAGACTTGGTTGATTAGAAATCATAAGTTTTGCTCACATTTTATTTGCAAGAAATAAAATCTCTCCTTTTCTCCCTCCTCTCAGTCAGCCAACTGCTTAAAAAGCGAAATTGTTTCTCTTAGTCTTTTTTGTTCATTGTTTCTACTTTAATCGTTCTAGTATCATTAAATTGCTGGTGTAAACTATCTTGGAAAAACTTGCTAGAAGGATTTGAGAGAAAATTGAGAGAATTCGATCTGATATACTATTGTTGTCCTATATCCTTTTCAAACTAACATCAATGATGGTTTATGAAACATACATCAATCAAACATACTCAAATTGAATTGATTGTGAACGGAATATGTTTGATGTATCTATCGATAGAATCGGTTTTGCACTAAAGAGTAGGAAAAGTCCGACCGAACAGAACCCAAAACATTTCAGTTATGAAAAAAACTAGTCTAGTTACATAAAAGTTGAAAGCTAGTATTGTACACCAAGAGCGCTCTAATTCTTCAGCTGCTGGTATTACATGCATTTTTCCTCAAATTACTAAGCATTCAATGGGAGACCCAAGTCTCTGCAACAAATAAATTTACACGAGTTAAATAATGCAACATACAATTGTCTAAACTGTACTTGACTATTACACACCTTTGAAGTTTTTGAGAAGTCTCTGATGCTTCAACCTTAGTTCTGAGATCACCTAATTGTTTTCTATTTCGTCGTAGTTATGAGAAACAGCAGTTTCCGCAGTAAGAGTTACATCGGATGACCATGTTTTAGGAACAACCAAGTTTCCGTAGAAAAGCAATGAGTAAAGCAACATCAAATTAGTCCATCGGTCATTGCATTTAGACAAGATTCACATACATGTTCAAGATTTTATTAAAAATTTATACATTTCTAATAAAGATTGATTTGCGTACCCTTCAATCTGTTTATCCTTGCACCGTGCTACCACACCCGTCGGGTACTCCTCAAACAACATGTCAAGAGCCCTCGCAAAAACAGGAATCTTTGCACTTGGCATGACATCCCAAAATTTTATAACTTGTATGTGCATTGAGTTCTCTTTCAAGATATCTGTAGTAAAACTCAATTTCACGTTGGTCGTGAAATTGTAAATCTCCATCAGTTGAGAAGCAATCCCATCATCATACATTTTCTTCGAAGGAGGACTTCTGGGTCGAGGCATTCTCCAACCTCTTGAAAGCTTCCTCATAACAGATATTACTTGCTTGAAGATTTCATCACTACCAATATGAATCATGGATTTCAAGAATTCGTCACTGAAGCAAACCTAACGGAGGAATACAGCAAAGATGATTTGATCGAAACAAAAGTTATCACTTATAACTAATAAGGTACAAAATACAACACATTCAATAACTGCAAATCTAGGTGCACCAGATAAGACCATCATTGTACATGATAATACTCGGAAATATTTGGATTTCAATTATACACTTGTGTTATACTAGCCTGAGTAAATTTTTAGGGAGTGTATAGAAAAAAATGTTACTTCAGGTCTTCAGCTGGTGGAGTTTCCCGCTAACAAGAAGGGTAATCTGAAAGACATAGCAACATAGGAGTGATTTGAAAAAGCTTACCTTCCATTTGGCATCCTTGAACAATGGAGAGTCTGTCCTCAATAATGTTCCAAGTTGGTCAAACTCAATGGAGGCCTGAATTGTCGCTTCCGTCAGCCTATCATCTTCAGAAGCATCGTGGAAACATCCCCGAGATTTTGCATCTATAACTATCTTCTTCCAAATCGAACCACTATTTATTAAGGTAGTACCACTTCCAACAATCCAGAGACAATGCCTGTAAAAGAGACTAAATAAACCTTCCGATTATAAACCAACAAGGTTTCATTGAACTGATCCATTCTATTGCATCTCACTGTTGAGATTATGATTATATCTTCTTCTGATCCTTGAAATCCATCAACAGAGCGAACATTGACAGAAAACTTGCTGGCAACATCTGTACTAAACCTCCTACCGAGCTTTTCTTGTATCGCTAAAACTTGAGCCTTATATGGTGATAGCTTCACAGCCAACACTTACTTTAAGCTTTGTAGTAGCGTCTACTAGCCATGACATGAAAGGTATCAATGAGGTCTTTATGAATATCTCAATAGATAATAAAAAAGTAAACGTCGACTATTTTGGATATACCTTTCTGGAGCCTATCAACAATCTCAGCGATCACAAATACTTCTACCATATTCTTGCTGCTGCCTCTATCATTTGTCCCCTCTTTGCCGTTGGGAACATCAATGAAAGAATAAGAACCAAAGATTCTTCCTCTAAGGAAGCTCTTACCATAAGATAGTTCTTTCACATTTGAACCATCTAGAATCTTATCATCATAAAATTGTTTTTTAGGAAATAAGCTTATGGAGGGATGCATTCTGTATTGAACCTTGAGAAGGTGCCTCGGATGCCCTAACTTCACCAGCCTCTCAAACAAACTCCTCCCAAAGCCAGCGTGACCAGACATCTAAAATTAGTGATTAATGAAAACCTTTAATAAGAAGTCCATGCATATCAAAAAGAAAATTAAAACAATTTGAGATCATACATTACTCTGAACCATTGCAGGAAGTTGTTTCTCATCTCCAATAAGTACTGCATGACGAAAGCCGTGAAGTTGCAAAGGAATACAAGATTCACATTCTTTCAGCTGAGCAGCTTCATCTATTATGACCATTTCAACATGAACATCCTCTAATTTGGCTAAGCTCGAAGCTGTACAAAATCAAGCGTGCATTCTTCAGACAGAAGTTCCTGATTTCATGAGATTTAGTAAACGTGGGAAGGGAAATTGTTGCGCGCAGATGTCTCAATATGCCGAGGCACTCTTCCTTTGATTCAATAAACTTATAACTGGAATTTTCAGTTCCAAGAGCTTCCTTACTTCGAGCTACTACATTGAAAAGAGCATCACCCGCCAGTGTTCAAAGGCTACGCAGGAGATCAAGTACTCGTATCATTTGCTTAACTGCATTGACAGGTATGACACTCGTAGGTAGATGGGTGTACATAATTACAATGCAAGAAGCTAGCTGCTCAGAAAGTTGATGAAATATCCTAGCAACCAATTCTTCAAATGCCATAACCTTGTTGGGATCATTGGCCGGATCCTTCTTCAGCACACTACTGTTGTTCTTCTTTCTTTTATTGTCTTTCAATGTCCAAATCACTTCCCAAATCCAAATCCTTCCTATAGGGCTGCTTGAATTTTCTTGCAACACTTCTAGTATAACATTGAAGTTTCCATGTTCTGGATGAAGGGATGAAGGGCCTTCCAGATGTGGAGATTGGTAGTCAAGTTGGTAAGGAAAACTGCAAACAGGGTATCTTCAAGAAACTCAATAGGCTTTGATGAAAGGATTTTCCATTTAACCCCATTTGGTCTTGTAGTAAACTCATTGAGATCACTCAAGGCATTAAGATCACTCAATGCAAGAGCAATAGTATATGGTATTTTAGGCCTATTTAAGTCAGCTATGCATCTTGGTTTTACATCTGTCAATGCAAAAAGATCTCCAGTCCGAGGTTCATAGTTCTCCTCTCTACACAAATGAATATTGTAATACAACTCTTTTGAAGCCTCAAAATCGAAGAAAACGGATTTTGTCACATCCAGTATTTGACATGAAGGAGCATGAATCAATGTCCCCATGTTAGATAGCAAATCAGCACGAGTTTCTTCAAGTAGGGGGTTTACGAAGGACTTGAAGTATTGATTAGTGGACAAGAAAGTCTCAGGGATTTCATCTACCTGCAACATTTGTGTCAGAGTATGAAGAATTCTACCATATTAGTATGGCTAAAACCATTTAATTGTGCTTTTATGAAACTAATCAAATAAAAACTATTCTAGCAAGTTTATCTATTCATGCATACTAATTAAGCAAGTATAATCACACCTTGTTTGTAAAGAGATTCTTGTTTTGCATCAGCAAGAGACCAAGAGAATACAAAATCAACCAAACCACAAAGTTTGACCTCGTCCTCATCCTCATCCTCTTCCTTTGGCATTTCCATTATCCTTTCTCAAACTCTGCAGTTCCATTGCCAAGGATGTAAAGATTCATTTAGCGGTGGCGGGATTAAGGATTCTACCGTATGCAAATTGGCAAAGGTATAAGGAAAAATATAAAAATTTCGCTGCGAACAAAAATAACCTTTTTAAAAAATCGTATGTTAAAATTTTATTTTTCAATATTAGACTTTACTTTAAAAGATTAGTTCCACCACTGCATTCAGTGTATTGCATACACAAAAAACAGACACATCTACTAACCTGGTCCAAGAAAAAGATGGAAAATTTGGGAAACTTCTTCAGGTTCTGAGTATTCAAAAACGTTGCATGAAGAGTTGAACTGAAAGGGAAAATGAAAAGATGAAAAGCATAATAAGGTGTATTTTTCGATACTAACTAGAAAATGAAAGGACGTGAAATTAAATAATGCTGGAGACGTTTTGTTTCTTTTTTACTGCAGATCAAAGAGTCGCCCCCCTTTCCAACAACATGCAGGCATGCAGCTACATGGGATTATGTGTGTGTTCTTATTAATAACTTAAAAATGCATTTTCTTTTTTCAGAGGTACTGTTGATGATTGTTACTCCCTCCGTCTGTGAGCCGTTAACGAGTTGAGTCGAGGTCGAGGCGAGAATTTTTGCTTTCTCGGTTAGGTCCCTTTGAAAAGCAGAGGCGAGGCACCATTTCGTTGAGCCAAAGGCATTGCATCAAAGCAAGCTCACATGATTCAAATTTCAAATTTTAAAGGGATAGAGTCTTGTGAAAAAATAATAGAAATGAGCGTTGGTGTCGATAAATAAATTGAACTTTGGCATTAACTAAATTATATGAAAAAAATTAAATCATGGCGGCAATGCTTGGCCTTTGACAATAAACTCAAATCATCAAAAAATTAGAGTATTAGTTTTATATTTTTCTTTAAATATCTGATAATAATCGTATAAGCAGAAATGCAAACTAACATGCGCGAGCTTAATAGCGGCTGAAGCTCGGCACAAATTATAGACTGAGTCGAGTTTCGAGCCTCGGCTTTCCGAGCCAGTAAGCTTGGTTAGAATTTAAGCACAACTCTGAAATATAAATTTTGTTATAAAAAATTTAAGGAAACAGAAATATTATAAACCAATAAAAAAAAATATTAAAAGATAAAACATAACTTCAATAAGTGGGTAGCACTACATTCAAAGGATGAGCCTGATAGCCAATGACAGATAAATTGTTATGAGTAAGTCCTTGGTTATTTAAATCCGACAGATAGCATTCACCGGTTTCGTCATCGATTTAAATGATCGTTTAAGTCTTAACTTCTTATAAATTTATTGTTTTTCTCTATCAATGCAACTTGTTACGTTGAATTTTGTTTTGTCTCCTAATATTCTGTTTTATGTTGATAACTTTTTTCTCTCGTTTAAAATTATACAATGCGTTTTGGCAAGGCAACTTTGATACAACGATCGAATAAATTGGAGACGAGAGAAAATATAACATTTGATGGAAAAAGATCTCGGCACAACGGCTATTTTGATCTTCAATGACTAATTTTGAAGATAAATGGATGTCCGTGAGGATAAGTGAATGCTCGTTTGTTAGGCAAGAAATAAAATTATTAAAGGTTATGGCAAAAAATAAACGACTATCTAAGCAGCGGTCCTCTTTCTTATAGAAGCGGACGCATTCCATCCAATGGTGCGGACGTCCTCCTATCGGATGTGGGTTCATCAAAAGCTCTTTAACTGATGCAAGTATGCAACTGTGAAAGGAAAATGTTACAAAAAGAATGTGGTTTTGCCTCACTTTTTTGTAGTAAGATTAGTAAACAACATAAAACAGATAGAATAGGATAATGCACTAAATAATTGTAGTTTTTTTTATAGTTACTATCCATGCCACACACAACATAATTCACTGATCAAATTATACATTTCTCTTAAAATAAAATAATATAGAGAATACTACATTTTAGCTAGTTCCAACACCCAAACCAATGTTGGTGTACAATGAGTACTTGATATATTATAAAGAAGAAAAAAAACTTCAACACCCCTTGAAATCATCTGAATTTAATTCACAAACGAGACAAGGCAAACACTTGATTTTCTGGTTGACCAATAGTTCTTGATCTATCTCTTGTAACTTGACTAGACTTCTTTCTTGGCTGACGATGATTTTCTGAAACAACAAGATCTTTAGCCATGGCTCTCAATTGGGACTTCAGAATTTTCCCTGTATTTGTCTTGGGCAATTCTTCTATAAAAAGCACCTTTTTAGGTACCATATAATGTGGTAAATTCTTCCTACAATGTCCAATAATTTCAGCCTCACTAACTCCATTATTTTCTCCCCCTTCTTTTTTCAGGACAACAAATGCACAAGGACTTTCACCCCATGTTGGATGAGGCATAGCAACAACTGAGGCTTCCAAGATTTTGGGGTGTTTATAAATTGCACCCTCAACCTCAACACTACTTATATTCTCCCCCCCTGAAATGATCACATCTTTTGATCTATCCTTGATTTCAACATACCCATCTGGATGAATCACCCCCATGTCCCCTGTAACAAACCATCCATTTCTAAATGCATCCGAATTCGCCTTATCGTTTTTCAAGTACCCTTTCATGATACTACTCCCTCTCAGGACAATTTCTCCCATAGCTTTCCCATCCCTTGGTACACTTTTCATGGTATCCAAATTCTTGACATCAAAATCGGATAATGTTAGAATACTTATCCCTTGTCTAGCTTTGAGATCAGCTTGGGTAAATTCAGACAAATTGTCCCATTTTTCTTGCCATTCACATACTAAAGCAGGGCCTGTGGCTTCTGTCAATCCATAAGCATGGACTACATGAAACCCGAGGCGTTCGATCTGATGGAGGATGGCTGGTGGTGGTGGTGCACCTCCTGTTAGTACTTCCACAGTGGCGGACAATGTTTTTCGTTCATGAGGTTGAGCTTGAAGGAGGATGTTGAACACAATTGGAGCACAACACATGTGTGTCACTTTGTGTTGAACAATGTTTGAGTACATTTCTTGGGCAGTTGTGTTACGGATGCACACATTAGTCCCACCTCTAGCTGCAACCCCCCAAGGGAAAGTCCATCCATTACAATGGAACATAGGGAGAGACCATAAATAAACAGGCTCAGTACCCATTCCCCAGGCTAAAACCAGGCTTAGAGTGCTTAAATAAGCACCCCTATGGCTATAAACCACCCCTTTTGGCTCTGAAGTTGTCCCTGATGTGTAGTTCAACGCGATCGGCTCCCATTCATCAGAAATATCCCCTGGATTGAAGAAAGGATCACCCTGGAGGACTAATTGCTCGTATTCTATCTGCCCCGGTAAGACTCCCCGGGGCGAGTTGAGGTCATCAATGATGATGACAGATTGGAGGGACATTTTCTCTGAAGGGGTGTTTTGATATTCAGCCATGAGTAAGTCAATGGCTGCACGAGCTTCTTTTAAGTACTCATAATCTACAAAGAGTAGTTTGGCTTCAGAGTGCTTGAGAATTGTTGCTATGCTTTGGGGGTTTAGCCTTGTGTTGAGGGTGTTCAGGACTGCCCCTGCCATGGGGACTGCAAAGTGCATTTCATACATGGCTGGGATATTTGGTGCCAAAACTGAGACCTGTTAAAAAAACAGCAACCTATAAGTATTAATTATTTAGAGTATATACCAGGAATTAGATAAATAATTAAATATTGTACTCCCTCCATGCATGAATATTGTTTACTTTTATTATTTAATTTTTTCATTATTTTATAACTTGTACAATTTTACCATGTTTTACATGTATTTTTTGAAATTTGCCCATTTTAATTAGTATTAAAATGTGATCTATTAAATTTTGAAAAAATCAAAACTAAATAATTTCATGACAATGGAGGGAGTACTAGAATGATTCTAGCTACTAATAGATAGATCATAAAGGTCAGCTTCAACCAATATTATTTGTCAATATATCGACGTTTGTAAGTTTGTAAAGCATTACATGATTTTTTGCAAACAATCAGTTTGTGTACAAAATACACAAAATGAAGTGTATATATATACCTAGATGGGTTGCAAAAAATCATATAGTAACCAAGAAAATGATTTTAAAAAGTATTTTTGAGCTCTAGACTCAATAACATGATTCACAACCAAGTCAAATGATCGAACTACTACTCAAGTGATCAAAGAATATTTGTGAAGGGTTTAACTTCCTGGAGGCTAATGTATTTTTTATATATAGATAATTTATAATATTAAGCAAAAGAGATTTGTCTATATATAGCCTTTTCAGTTATTACATGAAACATGAGATTAGGTTAGGTTGTTTATTAACTCACCACATCATTCTTGGAAATATTCATGGTCGATTGAAGAGAGGAAGCGAGGCGACAACAACGCTCGAAGGTTTGCTGCCAAGTGAAACGGATCCGATCACCATAGATGATCGAGGTACGGTTAGCATAGACCTTGGATGCTCTCTTTAGAAATGTTAAAGGAGTTAGAGGCACAAAGTTTGCTTCACACTTTGGTAATTTGTCCATTGTTGTGAACTTTGGGGTATTTTTGTGATCTATATTTAGTGATTCTTAATTGATCAAAGAACAAGGAAAAAATATATCTTGATTGAATTTGGGAGGGAGGTGTTGTGAGTTTAGATATGAACTATGTAACTATATATAGTTGGTGATGAGGATATGAGATGCTAGATACTATTATGTGCATGGCAATTAGGCCTGGACGTGGTCCCTAACATGTTGGTTCTAGAAAACTAATGTGAAATTACTTACAAAATTTAAGTTGTTTTCATACACAACTTCTAGGTAGTTTGAGTATAAACAGACTGGAAAATTTTGAATAATGTAAGACCAAAGTATTGCCATGAAAGTTCGTATGTGGAAATCAAATTCTAGTCCTTTGAAAGTAAGTCACATGAGCATCACATCTTAGAATCATTTCATGGCAGTTTGGCAACAACATCTCATCAGAAATTCAGTAGCACTGAAACGTAACTTACAAATTTGACAAATTGAGATTAGAAATAAATATTTCACATATATGATGACTTCCATTTTTCTTGGTTGCTACTTGCTAGTTGCTACATAATTGTTTATTGTGAGTTTAACCCCTCCCCTTTCCCTAGGTCTGTGGCGTTGGCCTTAAATTTATGTTGAGATGGTAATCTCTCTTATCCAATGCTGAGTTTATTTATTTTTATCTGAAGTTCCATTTAAAAATAATAATCTAACCTTTTAATTTTCTAATCACGCCACCAAATTTCTTACCTCATTGTTTTCCAAATTTGAACCTCGATAGATCAATAAATAAGAATGGGTTGAAATATTCCATGTTTATTATTAATGATATATATATGGTCCAATATAGATAAGAATGGGTAATTAAATTCTTTTTAAAAATAAAAATATAGTCATTATAGACATACGCCGTGTTTATTATTAATGAAATATCTATTTATTGGCTATAACCAATTATCCAAGATTTGGTGATAAGGGTTTAGCTTTAAGTTAGACGATGTAAAAATAAATTGAACGACGTACCATATTGTATTGATATTCAATAATCCAACTTGTGGTAGTTAAAAATAAACACAAATATGTTATCAAAATCACATTGAATAGACATGTACAGTAGCAACCTTTATTTATATATGAACACTATAATATACATACTCCATTTCAATATCTAATCAATAACTATCGATCTACTTTTAAATCTATAATTCATTCGTTTAATTTTGTATTTATATCAAATAATTAATGAAATTAAATAATACACACTAAATATTTATATGTTGATATTTTTCAAGTTGATAACAAAATAATTAAATAAAATTAATATGATTAAAATTGATTATTTTTTATTGGTATGTCAAAATTTCTAGTTAAATGGAAATGGTATGTCAACTTAAAAAACCAAATTTTGAACTTTTCGAGTGTTCGAATATATGATTCACTTTTAATAAAAAGGGATTTATAATGCAAAGAAGAATTTTTATTATTTATAAAATAGAGGTACAAAATAAAACACATTTGTAAGGAAAAATTAATAATTAATACAGGTTTTATCAAATGAAAGGATCATTGTCCAAACTATCGATCCACTAGCGTTCTTGACGATTTGTGAGATGTAAAGGCACAACAGCAGTTGAATGTGATAGGAGTTTGGTATGAGCTCGGGCGAGGCAGACTTGATTTAAGCTTGACTTGTTTTGATTTGGGTTGGATGATGGGAGCTACATGATGAAATTTGGATATATTAATCACACAGTCTTGATGGACTTGGCGGAGTACGGACTTGGATATGGTCGGCGGGGAGTCTTAGCGGTATGCCGTGTTGGTTGTGAACTTGATCTTGTGTCTTGGACTTGATAGCCGGTCTATTTCGAACTTGATGGACTTCACTATGACATATCACGGTGTGGGCTTAGATTTGTTTATAAAATGCTAGCGGTGTGACTTTACATACATAGCGGAGTTTAGGGATATGACCGAAGTGGAATTTGTGTAGGCTGGATAAGCTCTGCATGCTGCAGTGGGACTTTAATTTATGTAGTGAAATTTGGTCTCACTGAGATTTGATTTAAGCTTTGAAGTAGCGTCACTTCGAGCTTGCACTACAGCGGCCTTAGCAGCTTGTTGTTGTAGTGATGATGTAACAGCCACCCAGTCGGCCGCTACGAGGTTAATTCGTTAATAACTTTTAAATACGCGAGTCTGTCGATGGATACTGATAACAAATATGGCCACTGGCGGCGTTGAGCCAGCTACAGTCGGCGTGGTGTTCCAGCAAACACATCCAACAAAACAAATTGACAAAGTGAACACAAATCCACTGAATAATGCAATACGAGGATGCCCGAAATTGAAATACAACGTAGGAAAAGTATGACAACGGACCCCCGTTAAATACAGCACACAGTCTAGAAATATAACAAATGGAGCAACAAAGGAAATGAGCGTGAGGACTTTACCAACAAAGTCGGCGCGTCGCCTCGATCTTCCACCAGCGGCTGTGTCTGGATCCTCGGCCACCTCGGCTTGTTGTCGCTCTGAGGCTGGGCGTAGCAAGCCAAAAGAGAAAAGGGAGTCAACTATAAAGCTGAGTGAATACAAATACCCGCAGTTTTATCCCGTCGCATATAATCATGCCCATATATATAACATATGCATATACATTAACCGGGCTACCTGATGAATAAGCGTCATGAAATCACGTAGAATCATAACATTACCAGCATGGAAATCCGATATTAGGTCATTGACTTTATTCACAAGAAATAACGCTTTAATCGCGTTACAATCAATCCGTGATAAGCCATTAATTAAGCCATTAAATATGACCTCACGATTTAAGCTTAACTACTATACTGACTTTCACAGCTTTTTCTGGCGTCTACTGATCCATATCGAGCCAATACTTCTATTCCCAAATAACTATATTAAAGACACCACAACGCCGTATTCTGATTTAAAGTTAATTTAAGAAAAAGTCAACAAAGTGTCGACCGCTTAACATACTAGCTTTCTAACCCCTGATAATCTTCAAAGTCACCTCACAATCCTAAATTAAACTTAGATACGTTTCTATACCATAATAAAGTCAAGATCTAAAAGTCAACACAAAACTCAAATATATAAAAAGTCGACTCGAGCCTTAAGCGATGGGATTTGAAGATTAGACGAACACACCTATGATAATCTCGAGATGGGGAACAAGATTTGAGGTTGGATTGACATAAGTTTCACCAAGAAAATGAAGAAAAAATCGAGCTTGGGGACAACATAAGGGTTCGGCCCCACTGTCTTGGAGAAGATGATTTTTCTCTTTTTTATTTTATTTTGAAGATAAAATGAGTTAGTGATGGTAGGTGGAAAATATTTAAGAAGTGGGTTTGGAGTGCCGTTGATTCCTTGTTCGACCTGTACAGGACTTTAACAACATAACAGACATATTAAATTAAATTTCTATTCTCCAAAATATATTATCGTCCAGCCCATATTATCATTATTCGATTTTAAATTTAATTTTAACATGGCTTAACTCAACCGGGCAACTAAATAGTATTAAAAATACTTATGCGGAGCAGGTTATTTCGAGATGAAGAGGACGTTTAAACTTTGAAGTTGTTGCCTTTAGCTTAGCCTTGCTTGACTTATTGTTGTAGTGATGATCGATGTAAGGGTGGATGGGTTCTTTTGTTGATGATACTAATCAATACGACGGGGCGCATGTTTCTGCATGGAATCCGGCTATAAGGGGTGAGCGTTTAGTGTATTCGCACATGCAGGCTTGATGAATCAGCGCGAGATTTTCAGTGTTTAAGTAAATTTTGAATGTCGGGGGCTATTTAGCTTATTCTGAATATTCGGCGTTCTTAATCTGAGTCGATTCATTAGATTTTGCTTGAGCTTGAAGAATTATTGCATTTGTGCAATAAATTCTTGATTCAGCCTATTTTGACTACCTAGGGTGTTTTTCCGGCCAGCGTCTTTGTTTCTTGAGTGGTTTAAAAAGATTTGGCTGAGAGAATTACAAGTGTTCTACGTATTTTTACCGAAGTGTTTTCAAATATGAATGTTGTATTTTCGAAAATTAGGAGGGTGTTATATGTAGAACTTTTGAATCTTCTTACAGTTAATTTGGTTTTTAATTTGGTGGATCGTGATCTTAACCATTAGGTGAGGCAGATGAATAAATCGGATTTTGATTTTACTTTACTCAGTAATGAAATATGGGCACATTTTGAAGCAAAAGAATGTTGAGATTAACTTACAGTTGGCTTAGCGTTTTCGTATTGACGCCGGACTTAGAAATCTTACGTTTGAATAGCTTACAGTCTTCGTTTTAAATACATAACTTCCGAACTTCCAATTTTAGGCCATTTAGCGATTTTAATTGAATAAAATTGGGGATTTTAGTATGACGCAAATTTAATGAACATTTAATTTGAGACTATTTTCTCGAGGCTGTTGTTAGAATGCAGGGGTTTTACACATTAAATTTAGGGTTAGATCGAGAACCTATACGCGACATTTTTTAGTGGTTCGATTTAATTAACTCGATTAAGTCATCTTCATCATTTTAATTATTTTTTAAATAAGTTTTCACTGTATACCAGAATTGTCACTTATAATTTGAAATTCATATATTTTTAAAAGTACTTTATTTATTTGGAGCTCAAATATATGTTTACCACATCATTTTTTAATTTGATAAACATATATGTATATTACCCGACAAATATTTCCAGTACTGACTAACACTTTATTTGTTATATGTTACTAGTCTACTATATATTCTCATATGTCATTATTTTAGAACATTTCAAAGTTATGTTATAAAAAATGTAATTAGCATATATACACCAAAGCTTATAAGTTAACCAGTTATAACATCAAATCTATATATATTCAATTATGAAAAAGATCCATTTATTAATTTATAAACTAAAAAATGGCCAAATGGCTTCTTTCCTCCAGAGATACAGGAACTACATACTGTTCATATCTATAATAAGGAGTATTATATTACTCCGTACAAAGTTTGGATAAAATGCAAGACACATTAAAAGACTTGCTGGCTCAGAAATACAAGGATTTTCATGCGACATTTATTGGGTCAAATTGACTTGTATGTAGACAATGACGACCAAGACTTCTGAAAAACAAAATACAGTTCAAAGAAATTAAATTTTATTGCCCACCGAGACAGCCGTAGATAGTGAACATTTATTAAAATATTAATTAAATTGATTAAAAGCGAGTGTCAAAATTAATTGATAATTGAGAATCTCTAAAAATGTCGCGTAGTTGATTAGAGGCTACCGATCAGCCACTAAATTAAAATAGAGTTAGAAATTAAAAGCGCTGGAATTGTCGAGAAGTGAAAATAAGGTTTATACATTGAGTAACCATAATTTTTAAAAAGCTTCCAACGAAGAGGTTAAAAGATAAAATAGCCAGAATAAAATGTCAGCGTAGAGTGAACTCGAAATCCCTAATTTTATTACACTAAATAAACTGTTGACCTAAAATAAGTTCAGTCGATGTTCAGAAATGAAGATGCAGGAAAAACGGGGTTGATAAAGACCTACTTGAGGTTTTGGGATTAATATAAAATGCGTTTGGCGCAGAAAAGGATGCGAAACCTTCCTATTCTTACCAAATAGGCGCCCGTATTATTAGTTGGGCAAAGTAATTCTGTTGGCGATCAGGATCTTTCGCGCCGAAATTATTTGTTAAGATCGTAGTCGCGCCAAAATAAATTAGCCGTCGAGCGAGCTGTGAAACTTGGGATGCCTATAAACCCTCCCCATATTTTTTGAAATTTATATGAAAATCATCAAAAATACCTAGAAAATATGAAACGATCTGCGAAATTCTACAAGTTAAATATTTTAAACCAAACAAAAACACACGGGATGGTGGAAGCTTTGAGACACCCAAAGAGAGCAGCAAGGTGGAATTACTACACAAACATAGTAATTCTTGAGTTTGAAGAAAAATGCGTGAGAATACATTAATATTTCTCGAAGCAGCAGTATTCGGGAATAAATTTAAATAGCCCCCGATTATTCAAAAAACCTTGAATGAACACGATAGATACCGGGTTTAATTAATCAAGTTCGAGATATAGGAATACAGCGAGCGTTCGGTCCACATAAGGTGGATTCGTGCGAGAAATCTGTGCTAAGGCCACTTGTCATCGTCGATGTCGTCAAGCAAAGATTGGAGCGTTTCGCCATGCGATAAATGTTCACAACAACAATTTGTAAAGATGGATTATAGTATAAAATTTAGAGGCAATAAACTATTTGAAACTTAAATCGAATCGTCGAGTCGAATCTCGTTAAGTCCCAGCGGAAGGCGATGGCTTATCCATTCGTAGTCGCTTTTTAGTCGTATCAGCTAAATCATACAGAGTAAGGTCCCCGCGGCGGTACTAAAAAACTAAAGCGCATGGCTGAATCTTTGCATTGGAGTCCATCAGTCTAAAAATAGACCGGAGATCGAGTCAAGGGACCGAAGATCAGTCATCACAGTAAATAGCGATATCTGTTGCTAAGGCTCCTCGGCTCCGGGCCATGCTCGAGTCAGGAGCCGAGTCTCGATCCATCGGGCAGAAGACACGTATCAACTCGTAATAGAGCATCATCATGAAGCCAAATCAATCAAGTCGGCTCAAATCAAGCCCGAGCTCATGCTAAGCTCGTATCGAAGACAGTCGAGTGAAGCCAGCGAAGACATCTTACCTAAATCGTCGGCAAATCTTGGGATCAATAGTTTGAACTGTGTGATGGAATCTTTTTCGATTTGATAAGAGCACATGCAGCTGGAATATTCCCCTACGGTGGGTTTTATTTTTGTACGGTCTATGACACGCTCAATGGAATTTGTTAACTACCGCCCATCATTTCGCGACTCGAGATGTTTCAGAGGTTTATCTGACTCTTTCCATGTTCGAGAAAATCCTCTGAGGAGAAAGTCGCTGACAGATAGTATGTCGGATAAATGAGCCGGTATTGTAAGTTCGATGTCATGTACTCCGTGTCATGGCCTTCCTAAAACCTTTGAGCAAGCGGCGACAAGGGCACGTGACGTGGGCTGGTATTCTTTTGCACAAACAAAGGGCACGTGCCTCTCCCATGACCTCTTACTCGAAGGCTAAATATGATCGAAGCTGGAAGCTTCAATGCAGAGGAAAAGAAAACGCAGCATATGACTTCTAAACCACTAAGTTCACGCTTGAAGGAACGTCTCGCACTCAAAGAGATGCGAGAGAAGGATTACCACTTCCTTGAGTCGTTCCTCAATGTTTGATGGCTTGATTAAAAGTAAAGCTCATAGAACTCCAGAGTCAAAAGCACAGGCGGAGAAAACCGAAGCAGACCAACTTTTACCGTATCATGGATACTAGGGCATCCGGATTGAAAAGTGCTTCATATTCAAAGCTGATAATGGATCCTGCTTGAAGGGGGGCAATAACCACGGAAGATAAGGTCTCTTCAGCAGCATTACCATGAGTCGTCGACCTATCGAAGTGCCTAATGACTTACGGGAAGAAGTAAACTCATCCCGGAAAGCATGGGCCCGACTACTCGGACGATGAGGATTACGAAGCATGTTATGTATGTGTTGAAGTCGGCGAAGACTCAATACGGCAAAAGACATTAAAATGACACCCGACGAGGTAGTCCCAGGACTTTTCGCCCGTCGCATTAAATGATGAAAACCTTCGTAACAAGATGGTATTCACAATAAACCGCTCACATGTGCGAGGATCACATGCTTGGCCGGATAAACTGAATGGTATTGGCGGAATGAAAGTCGGTATGGCGTCCTGCCGCTCGAAGACATTGGCTTGTTGGAAGCGGCTTCAGGCGGGCCATGAGTCCGTTATAATTGGTTTTGCTTGAGGCGAGGCGAGCAGCTCGACAAAATAAGTATCGCTTGGTGATAGGGGGTAGAAACCACGTCACATTTGATTTCTACGCGTAATAGGCGCCCGAAGGTCATATAATATCCTACTAGGAAGACCTTTAATCGCCGCGGCCCAGTGATGTCCCGCCAGCGGCACCACCGGTGCTTGAAGTATTGCAGAGATGAGATGGAAAGCAGTTAAGAGGCGATGGCTTGATAGATGCAGAGGATGTAGTTCTACATTTATAATGCAAACACATAAGAGTTCAAGGAGATAAAATCTCCCACAATTCTCATCTTTTACGTACCTCTTTTATTAGAGCTAAAACAAGTGGGGAAGAGTTAAAATTAAATACCAGCTTAACTATTCCTTAAATAAAAAGGCACAAAAATGCTAGATAGAATATTCACAAATTATGATTTTTGAAGAAGATTAGGAAATACCACGTTTTACCATCATGTCGACTATGGAGTGATTTCCAACAATTGAAAATTCGCCCCAAAGTCCTTATATAGTTCTATTTAAGCCCCGAATATTTCCTTCATGTTTCTCTTTAAACCCGGGAAGTTATAATACATATTATTATTAGTTCGGGATTCACGTTTATTATTATCTTAGGATGGATCGGCAATAATATATTAGATGTATTAACCGATTATTATCTTAATATATATAGATTATGGCCGCCCTAGTAACCCATCATAACCCAATATCGATCTTTGGTAAATCCTAAATATTAATTGTAAATTAATATATATTGAACTTATAGTTTGAATGTTTAAATCGGTTGATCAATCTAAATTGTTCAACGGGCATTTTATGAGATCGATTATCTCATATTTCAGCGCTCCGAGCTTGCCACTTGGGCGATTTATGATATATAGTATCGGAGCGGTTTTATTACCTACATGTGGCGATTCCTTCGATATCATTTCAGCGGTCGAAACTAAGGTAAGATATGTCAAAACTCTTGCGCCATGATTGTCTTGGTTAATGGACAAGTTAATGTGATATCTAGCTCGTAATTTGGTAGTGCGCTTAATCGCCGTAAATATCGAGATTTGTATGAATCACTATTGTACTCGGGGTTTTCGTTCATACTCTTGGAGTATACTAAACTAGCGTGTCGTTATGATCGCTCTGTTCACGGAAGAGCGTTAGTACAAAGGTCAAAGTACATTCTTTCGCTCCCCATGAAATCACATTAAGCTCAGTGCAAAAATCGCAAATTGACGTAAAATTCTGTGAGAATCTTCTTGGGACATAGATGATACATCTTCAGTTCGTAGCGGTCGTTGTCGATGCTACGATGCAGCGTTTTGAAAGCTACCGTAAACCCCATCAGATTGATTAGAGTATCCGTACTCCACTTTTGATCTAAAAATGATCGAAATACGATCAAGCCTGTCTTGTTAGTTTGGTGTTTGATTCCGTTCGATGAACAAGCGTGGGAGGAGGCAATCTGGTTGTTTTTCCACGGTAATCTTTTTAAAATTTTAGAAAAGCATACTTTAAAATGAAAATATTATAATAAAGGGTAATATAGTAATTAGTAGTATGAAGAGGGAAGAAACCTGGCTAATGACATAATTAGGCAAAAATTAAAACATTAATTATTGAATTGTTATAAGTCTTTTTAAAATTTTAGAAAGCAATATTTTTAAAAGCCAAATAGAAAATATTATAATAAGGATAATATAGTAATTAGTAGTGCGAGAAAGGAGATAAACGCCTTCCTTTGCGGGGGATAGAAAATATTATAAATAAAGGGTAATATAGTAATTAGTAGTGTGAAAGAAAGGAAAAAGAGCCTTGGCTAGCTTTTTATAAGTAGAATATAGATAGATAGATATAGTAGATAGATGAATGGTTGTAATTTTGAAACTTTTGGCTTTTAAATATATTTATTTGTGTTGTATTTGATAAAAAAATATGTCGATGAAAAGAGTTTGAAATTTATTTTCCATTCTTTATAGTTTTAAATCGAAGTATTATGCAATCTGAAATAAAAATATCACATGATCGAAAGTTCGAGAGTTATAGCAAAGTCAGTGTCTGATCTTTTGTGGGATGGAGGGAGTACTATGTATTGTAATGATCCATTTTGATTTAATTCATTATATTCAAGAGTTAGAGAATATAAAATCTGTGACTTCATATAACATCTGAATTAATGAATGTTGAAAATGACTTGAATGAAGTTGTCAAAATATACCACATCTAAAGACTAGAAAAGTTAGTCTATCTCTTGGTCCTATAAATAAATTTTAAAGTTAATATTTATGCAAAATAGGTTAAAGAACTTTGTAAAAGGCTTAGTAGTATTATCACCAGTATTTCAGTTAAATGCGCTTCGTTTGTTCATTAGTCTATTATGAAATTTTACAGGCTGCAAAATGGGTGGTCAGCAAGCGTTTGTTTTGAGATCTGCGTAAAAGTGCAGTGTTATTTAAACTTTAATTAACTGCTTGAATTTCACAATCATCTGATGATACGTTATAACAAACGTATTCATTATAACAATGAAAAATATATCAAATTTTAATTATTTTATAAATAAAGATTGATGCCCATCTTACATGACGCATCCAATAATGAACTTGGTCATAACCAATCGAGATGTCAAATGAAAGCATATGCAGATTGTAAGTTAACCAATAATGTATTAGTATGGTACTAAGGTTTAATTTGTTTTAGATTATTTTCAATAATTAATTAATTATGTTAAGTAAATCTAGACACACTTCAGACTATTTTCATTCCACATATCAATTAAAATAATTCAAAATAAACTAAGTCTATCTCATGCGTGTCGAGGAATATATAGTTGCTTTGATGATTTTGATAAGCCTTCTAGATTGCAAGTCATTATCCTCTTAGAGAAGTAAGTTCTTAAATATGTTAGAAATGTGTAAATTGTGTCTTAGCTTGATTCTTCCTCTTAATAATTAGTTTATAGTTCATTTATTATGGGAAGATACGTATACATCTCATTATCGTGTGTGACAAAGAAAATTGTAGAATTTGGATTGCTAATCATAAGAATTATTGAAATATATCCATTTAAATGAAACTAGTAAATTGTTACGTGCGTTGCACGTGATGATCAATGCACATACATTTTTTCGATTGATTTATTTTGTGTTTTCATCTTATCAATTTGTCAGGTCAAAGTCACCAAACCAAAATTCAATTATGGATCCATGTTTACTGTATTGACGATGTCTCGAGTTCAAATCATTTATAGATCCATGTGTATCATGGGCTCATGGCCAATTTTAGACAGTAGACAGTCGAGAAGATTTTGTTAGGCTTCTGGAGTTTTGGTGTTCCTCTTATCTACTCCTCTGATCAGTACAAAGTACCAGTTTATGATACAACACATATACTTTAGCTCATTTCCTCAAACTATACCATTCATTAGTCTATATCTTATATGTTCTTTGTTGATGTAGTTATGTCTTCACAAGAGACTTGGCATAAGCAGCAGGAAGAGCAAGGATCTTCTTTGGTTTACTTACATAAGCTCTTTTAGTGAAGTTGTTGTAATCGTTCGCTTCAATCTCATCCAATATTTGGCGATACAATAGCAAAGACGCGTACACCTGCAATAGGATCGTTCAGTTGGCTCTAAAACGAGATTGCAAGATACAAGTCATATTCATTTGAACAAGAGAAAAGTTGGATGAGTCCTTACAGGCCATCTGCTAGCCGAGTTAAGCTCTTTGACGCCTTCCTCTGCTTCATCAAAAAACTTCCGCGCTCTCTTAATTTGTTTTATCATGAAATTCCTCCATTTGTCTGTCACTTTTCCAGCAAATATGTCGTCCTCTGAAAGTCCAGCCTGCGCCAATTCATCCTGTGGGAGATAAATCCTTCCTCTTCTTGCACTGAAGAAGCAGAAAAGGAAAGAAAAAAAACACACACACAAATTTAGGATCAATTTAAGGAAACAACATGCAGAAGAGATACTAGGTTGGCTCCTACATGAAATTAATGGAATCACTTGACCAAAAACATCTTAGTTGAAACTGATTTTATCAAACATTTGATACTGGACTAATGCTTCTTGCAAGATTCATGGGTAATCTTATAACTTGGATGCTATTAGAATATCAGGCGGATTTACAAAACAGTGGTTAGTTGTGCATCTATTTAAGTACTTACTCTTCGCCAACGTCTCTAAGTATATTGGTCAGCTGGTTTGCTATTCCAAGGGCCAAGGCTGAATCATATACACTCTCCGTTGTAGCTCGTGATTCAGAATCAATGCCCATCACAGGAACGCTCATCAAACCTACCGTGCCAGCAACATAATAACAATAGAGATATAGCTCATCAAAGTTCTTGTATCTTGACTTCCACAGATCCATCCGCATTCCTTCAACCATATCTCTGAATGGCTACAAAAAGGCACATTATCATCAAATGATGTCCAATGAGGCAAGATAGTAATTATTTTGCAAAGTATATTTGGCTTCAAAATCTAACCTGAATGTCGATGGGGAAATTTGATACAGTATCTGATAAAGCAGCATCAAGCATATCAAATGGACGTCGCCTAAAGATATCTTCAAGCCTTGCTTCCCATCTATCTAGAGCTGAAGGAGTTATATGTGATGCATTAGGCCCATCGACAAGTTCGTCTGTTCTTCTACACCAAACTGTTACAAAAAGGAAACACTAGATAATTAGCAAAATGCAACAAGAACAAAATATTAAATGTCAGAGAATCTCAGTTTTTACCATATATTGCCCAAATTGCTTTTCGCCTCTCTGAAGTCATTAACATTGTACCTGAAAAAGTTCGAAATAGCTACTAAATCAATTTTAAGTTTATCATTAAAATTGGAATAGAATCTCTCAATTTCAAGAACTTCATATTAAGAAATCACAGGCTCACCTAAGAAAAATGTCTTTGCATACTCCGCACAAACTTCATGACATCGATCATACGCTTCACCCAACAAGCCTAAAGATCCTAGAAGTGCAATATCAGGTTTCACCTCCGCATCTTCTTTAGATTTAAGTTGCCTCTCCATTAAGGCTGCTTGCTTTAATACCACGTCATAGACCTTCTGCTCTGATGTCAGAATCACTTCTCCAGCCGGAGCAGCTACCATACTCGATAGAACATTCAATTTTCTCCCCCTTTCTAATTCTGAAGATCCTAATGAAGAATTTGTGAACTCAGTACTAAAAGAGCTACTACCATTCAACTTCACTAGCTTCTTGAGTCTGCCATTGCAAAGCCGACTCCTATCGCGATAAATGAGCCTCCGGGAATCTAATAGGCGATACCCCTCTGGAAACACTGAGTCCAAGAATCCGGTTCCGGTTAAGATGTCAGAATTAAGGGTGATAGCAGACAATGAAGCAACTGACATGGTCGATTTATTCCGGGAAAATTGGTATTTCAAAACAATGTATTTTCTAGAGTTTAAAGTACATAGTTCTCATAAAAGTCACCCTCCAAGGACTACTCACAATTTCCACTTCACCTTTCAAGAAGTAGACACAAATGTCAATTCTCTTCCACCAAAGCTCTTGAGCTATATAACAGCAGAAAGATCAAGTATCTCTACAATTTCTGAACAAAGAAGTAAGAATTCAAGACTGATCAAAACACCAAATTGAACAATCAAACTACACTTTGAATTGGGCTCATGTCACAACCAAATAAAGTTCAAAATGATTGGATACTCTAAAACATTAAATAAAATTCATACACTTATTTACTACTAAAAGTCCTTATATAAATAGATAAGTCGTTTTAAAATAAGTTCAAAATATTGTATACATACAAAGTTGATTAATTCATTCAAACTAAAATGAAGAACTACTAGACAAAAAATACTAACCTCTCTGGTATCTCTTACAATTCTAATGGTTGTGGTATCAAACTATCAATTATGATTTATGGCATTTCTTTGACTATATTTTTGTTGAGCTAAATTAATATCACACTATGTAATCTACGTGTAGTTATGTCCTAGTATATATGTATGTAACTTTCTTGAGTTCATTGTACTTGTAATATTAAATTTATTTGTTGTTAGTTGTTGATGGGCATTGAGTAATTCGTATTCTTGTGTTTTGGATGAGTACATAAAAAGGGAAAGAATTTGGCATTCGGCTGTTAAACAAAGGTGTGGGCATGACAAAAAATGGGACATGTCCTATGTATGCATAAATTGCAACGTTTGGCTCGTACCCAAAGCATCACCTTGGCATAACCGACACCCCTTATTTAGGATACGGTCTTAACAAATTATAATATGAATGTCACGCAATATATAATACATATATTATCATCTTCTCGAGTTATAGCAAAGATACAATAATAATAAAAGTTTGTAAGATACATGAAAAATGAAAAAAATGTCAATTTTAGTATTTTTCTGATGTTTGTTATGGTGAAATAAGTTTAAATTTAATATTTTTCAATGTTCTAATTTTAAAGGAATTTCTAGAATATATATGAAATAGAGCAATTATCCTTATCAAAATGTAATTATAATTGGTAAAGACAAGTTTATGATTGTTTTAAGTATTTTTTTTTTCAAATAGTGAAAGTTAATTTGTTTTATCTTTGATATTCACTTCCATCAAAACAAATAACATGAATTATTTGTCAAAATATCATTACATTTATAGTAAAGAATTTTGTATATACCCATTTTGGCTCCGGATTAAATGCTTAAGTAAATTACTTAAAGCAACAACCTTAATGCAGTAGAAGTTCAACACATGAAGTTGTGCAAAATTAATAGAGGTATCCATATCCAATTTCAACACATGTTCAATCGTTAAGTATACATAAACTAAGAAAAACATATATGTACCAGTGATCTTCTAACCTAGTGATATTCTATCATTAGTATTTAAGTTTTCTTAATATTTCTTATTTTGCATGTTTCATTCCCAATTAATAAGCTTCAGTAGTGACGAATACTTGTAAGCTTCTCCCACCATCCCTTTTATGTTAGGAAATTTTTCCAAAAATGAAAATTTCTAAATAGATTTTCATTTTGACCATTTTATATATGGATAAATTGGAGGGAAAATATGGGTGAATTGGAGAAAATAAGGTATGAGAGATGAATTTATTATACTCCTTTGTCCCTAAAAGTTTGATAAGTTTGTATTTTTATTGTCAAAGATTAATAAATTTCTGTCTTAATTGACGTCAAAAGCTTTGATTTGAATAAAATTACGCAGTTAATAGTGAAATATGTTGAAAATCTTTATGTTAATATATTAACCCCATGAAACAAATATATAATACGTTAAAAGTTATTTGAATTTTAAAATTTAAAAAAATCAGTATTAAAATTGAAATAGTAAATTTTAAGGATGAAGGTAGTATTATCATTAGTGAAAAAATCATGAAAATGATTGTTAATTAAAAACCTCAAAAATTACCAATAATTGTACCCTCCTCCCTCCACTAAATTCCCAAAACAGAGTGGATGTTTTTGACATGTTGTAGTAAAAATTTGAGTGTCAGTATCAATGGCACTGCTCTTAAATGCAGTGCGAGGTTTGGTCGATAATTGATAGAATACCGTATTGAAGTGGTTTTAAATGGAAGTTAATCCTACGTGAGTTGGCGCGTGCGATTTGTCTTTTTGATGCGTAGTGTAGTACGATGAGTTGGCGCGTTAACGATTTATTCTTTTCGGGCATGGTCTTCAAGGCCGCTATAATGACCGATTTATCGTTTTGTTATTCCAAACAGAGTGGGCACTGCCCAAACGTATCTGCCCGCTGAGTATAAGATCGACAGTGACCGATTTATCATCAGAGGATCTCCTTTATGTGTGCCTATTCCTCAATCAGAGAAAGATAGAGTTATCATACTACCACTAGTTGACCTATGCTATTCCACGTGGCAGTGTCTCAGTAGTCTTGCATATTTCTTCAATCTTCAAGAGACAAAGATCACTGGTAGCACAAGGGGTGCAAGTGGACCCATATCACAACGAAGTGCATGGGAAAATGGTGGGGTGCTTTGCTTTGGGTGCTTTGGAACCAAACTATATGATGACACCATTCAAGATTGGTTTGGTAATGCATTTGCACAACTGCACGATTGCACAATGTATGATTATTGTAATAGATCGAATCAAGTATGTTATTATGATGTTATAACTTCTAGTTTTTAAAATGATGGTAGTGGAGGAGTCTTAACTCCTTATGGAGTTATGGTTAAATCTAGGATTAATGATAGCGTGATTCACATATTTCACATGTGTCAGTTGATTATTTATATTTAAAAGAAATATCTTAGTCGATCAGCATCTCTTTTAAAGAATGTCTTAAATGCCTCAATAGTCAAAAAATGTTAAATGCTTGTTAAATATGTCGTGGCTTGCGTGTGGCGCTTTTTTTGGGAGGGCATTTTCAGAATACAATTTTTTAAAAATAATTAAATCAAATTAGAAAATCAAAACCCCATCCTTGATATCGTCTTGTGAAGCCCTTCCTTTCCACCATTCATCTTCTTGACTGACGATGCCCTTGCCTAAACATTTTTCTCTACCGCCTTTAATCGCATTACGGCCGCTTGCTCTCACACGTCCAACAACTGCTTTGATGGGCGTCCTTGCCCGTCGACGCCGAACTTGCAAAAGCTTTAATTTTAACGGTTCCCATTTATCAATCAAGAAAGCAGAAGCAATGAAACTTAACTTGAAAACTCAAGTTGGTTTTTCAAAAACATCGCGGCGTACCTAACCCGATAACCGTGTCCGCTTGAAGGAAATAACATATTTCGCGAAACGATAACAGCTAAAGAGTACAATAATAGAATACAACAAAGACTACAAAACCGAAATTATAATATTCAGAATTTGTCTATTCACAAAGGTTGTATTGATGGATAAGATAAGGCTAAAGATGTTATGATTGAAGAGAAGATTATCTTGTATGAGTATCTTTGAGAGTAAAACCAAAATTGTGATATTCAGAATTTTCTAAGTGTTGAAATGATCGACAAATCTCGTCTTATAAGCATGAAACAACTTCTGTGTGTTGTATGTGATAAATGATATTTTACCAGCGTGTATGGAAATATGTGTGTTATTAAATCAATAAAAGTCGACTTGTAAATCCAGTGGGTAGTTATCCGTGAGCATAAAAGCGCTTTTTTAAGTAAGCGTGTCGAAACATTGCGTCGGTGTAGATGAGGGCGTTAATTGAGGGCCGTTGGGGCCAAAATTCTGGAAAGAAATACGTTTAGGGTGGCAGATGAGACCATTTTAGAGAGAACTGAGCTAGATCTTTCATTAAGGTAATATATCGTCGCAATCTGACATAGCTGTCGAGCTTCAAGCTTAATGGCAAAGTTAAGCTCACGAGGCCCTGTAACTAGTGACTTGTTATTACCCGTTGAATTCTCGTGTAAGATCAATTTTACAACAAATTGGTTAAATGTAGGTCTTGTCATTCTTTTTAGGCGCGTCTTGTAACGTATTCTTTTCATTGCTCTTTGGAGAGAGGTATCGTTAAGCGAATTCATTGAGATTTATCGAATTTACAAAATTTAGAATGATGGCGTTATAATGCCTGCCATAAGTACATGTTTAAATGGCATAATATTACACACTTTTCATTATAGGCATCCATAAAGTTCGAGAACAGCCTTGGCAACTACTATCCCTTGATACCAAATAAATGGTTATAAATCGGTTGTGGCATGACTCATATTCTATAGGAAGTCCTTTAACCATTACTGGTCTTTGTATCTTTGCTTGGTATATATTTTGACTCGAAAGGTAGAATGTGTTATCTGAGTTTGATACTTAGAAACCCGACTAATCGCGCGCTATATTTAAAATCCACCGTAGAGGTAGCTTTACAGTAAATGCGTTTAGAGTTAGCTTGACTCGTCACGTTATCCTTCTAATACATTTGAAAAGTCACTATAAACTAGACTTTAGTCGCTTGTCTAGTTAGGCGTGAACCTGCCCATTCACTTTTAGCTTTACACTCAAATCAAAATGGAGTATTTACATCACTAATCTCAAGATAATTGATCTTGTCAATCATCTTATTGATGTTATGAGCTTGGTTAAGTGAAAAACTATTCGGCGCCTTTTACATAATCCCGAGACCATATCTACTTCATTTGAAACTTTGAAGTAGATATTTCTTAATTGTCCTCACGTCTTTAAAGTACTATCCTTAAGATAACATGTCATCGACATAAAGACATAGGATTACAATCATTTGATATGATGGAGAAACAAAATCTGAACTCAGTGTTTCCTACTTCGTTGCCTTTGACTACGTCTAGACTTCGCTTGATTCAGCGATTTCTTTTCGTTTCTCTTTAACCCCGATTTCCGTTCTTTTTGAGTTGATTAGTTTACACCGTTCAGCGATATGATAGGATCCTAACGAAAAATGCATGTTCTCGAACTCAACTTGAATAGACTCGACAATTTTGTTGGTCTCTGAGCAATAGTCTATAAGCCTTTAAATTTGAAGCATACCCAGTGAAGGCAACTTAGCATCCTCTGGGCCGAGCTCTTTCTTTGGAATCACAGGATCTTGTAATATGTAATGCACTTAGCGCTTTGGATTATCAATGTTGGGTTTCTTCCATTCATGCTTTCGTATGGTGAAGTCTTAAACTTCTTAAGAAGGTATTCTCTTGTAGGCACCATTCCACCGTCATTTGCTAAATCCAAAGTTTTTGCTCAGCAATGCGTTCTTATCTCTAGTAAGATCCCCATTCGATTCACAAATGTTACTATGAATCAATTCTAAAAGTTGTGTGCTTCTTTCAACTCTCTTATATGACTTTTTAGACATTTTGTTTTAACACAAATCTCACATTTATCATCCATTGAGCCTTAACATTTTATATGATCATGCTTAGACATAAAATTCAAACAACCATAACATGTAATAAAGATAAAGATACACCCAATAAATAAGATTTACTTCATTAACAGAAATTGAAACTTGAACATCCTAAATTACTTAAAACAGTCTTACAAAGCAAATTTACTGAAATTAAATTGATCCTAAGATAATGTACGTAAATAAAACATAAATAGAGACAGCTTAACCGAGATGAACTTTAATAAATTCCATTACTCTCCGTTTCAAAGACGCACTTTC
This sequence comes from Lithospermum erythrorhizon, assembly GCA_019722365.1. Taxonomy (NCBI): domain Eukaryota; kingdom Viridiplantae; phylum Streptophyta; class Magnoliopsida; order Boraginales; family Boraginaceae; genus Lithospermum; species Lithospermum erythrorhizon. The sequence goes on from JADFUC010001797.1 coordinate 861,295, forward strand.
TCGTTATTACATTCCAAAATGACATACTCTTCTTGTTAGTATCGCTTTAAATAAGCCATGTTGGCTACATTCGCCCGATTCACACGTTCGTTTCCATTATTGGTGTTCACGAATCTGCGCTCTCAACATGTAATGCGGGTTTCCCTTGATGAAACAAACACGGTCATGCTTATGATTAGAAAGATTTATTGTTCACTTTGAACATCTTTCTCTTCTTAGCATTAGTAGCATTGAAGTTTGTAGTGTTTTCAGAGTTCGACTCTCCAAGAGAAACATGATGAACTTTATTAGCAGGTCATCCGTCTGTCTGCGAGCGTTTTCACACTCAGTTGTAGACTACTGATAAAATCAAATCGTAAGAAGACTTCACTTAGGATTAAGCATCTTCTTTTATATCCACTTCCAAAGAGGTGAGGAGTTTGGAAGATTGCTCTAATCTATATAGCACGAGAATCATTACACGGTGCTCTTAAGTAGAAACAAAGATTTCCAGTCTACGGCAGTGCAACACATTGACTTTTCATCAAATTTAAACTCGAAATACTTAACAACCCGAGGGAATCATCGTTACGATCTTAACGGCTTGTGCTTTTCATTTAAGCGTTCGTACCTCTTTGGCTGTAGTAAAGAGGAATAGATGTCATACAACTTTTGAGGCGAGTGTTGAGAATATATCGTCTGCTTGATACCGTCCCGGCTTCCACGCACTATAAGCTGCAGTACCGAAACCTGCTTGTTTCTTGGCGCTTGCATAAGTGTCGATGGTGGAAATTGGTGGAAGATGCGTCAGGCAGAATGTAGAACATATTCAAGGATGTCGAAAGCCAACATGCGATCTTTGCCATACCGAATAAGTTGGAACCGTCAAACGTCTAACTTATCTTCATTGTTGAACCGTTAGATTCGTCATTGCCAAAGATCTTTTCGTAAATGCAAATCCATGACAAGTTATTGTATTTAGATTGAAGGAAACAACTTATATTTCACAAGAACAATAACAACTACAAGAGTACAATAATAGAATACAACAAAGACTACAAAACAATACGCCTTAAATCACAAATTAATGCTTTCCTAAATACAATACTTTGTCTATTCACAAGGTTGTATTGGTAGATAAGATTGGTGTAAAGATGTGATGATTGAAGAAGATTATCTTGTATGAGTATGTTTGAAAGTAAAACCGAAATTGTGATATTCATAATTTTCTAAGTGTTGAAATGATCAACAAACTCTCATCTTATAGCACAAGCAACCGCGTGTTGTATGTGATGATATTCGCCCCATGTATGAAACCATGTGTTGTCATCGCCATAAAAAGTCACTTGTAAATCCATGGTGAATTCTGCATCCGAGAACATAAAATGCGTTTTGAGCAGCTAAAAAATGTGTGGAAAATTGCCCCGATAGATAGCGTGGCAATTCAAAGGCCATTCACGGACCAAAATTCTGCGGAAAGAATGCCCCCGTTTCGGTGAGAGATGAGGCCGTTTGCAGGGCCGTTCTGGCGTTTTTCGAACTTCATTTTGTGTCTCTTTTCATCTTTATTACGTAAACTTCTTTACGCCCTCCTTCTCACTCCTTGAAATACATGAAATCACCAAAAAATGAGTAAATTAGCAGGGGAGTTTAGTAGCGGGTTAAAAACCTATTAAAAAAAATTAATAAAGTAACAAAAAAATCACTACTTTAATGAAACAGCAAAAATAATTGTAAATTTGTATTGCTATCTTACATGAAATAGGTAAAAGAATTATTAAAAATTGAGCACAAGAAGAAAGTGAAACTTGGTAACAGAGAGTTGGTCTTTAGTGTCAATGTGAATTCAAATAACAAATATCAGGAGACAATGCATTTCAAATGAAATTTGTAAGTCGCATAGATTTGTAGCAGAGAGAGCTAACGAAAGAAGAATCCGTTGTCTGTCCAATGAACAACTGAAAAGGAGGCTGCCCGATCTTGTCGCCCGTTAGTTGAAAAAACCCGAGATCACTTAATGCGGTGCTATCTTGATTAGTTGAAAAAAACTCAGATCAATTATTTTAGTGATGGTGATAAGGTGAGGTGTTTTTATTTTATTACTCCCTTCATTCATAAAGATTGTTTACTTTTAAATTTTTAATTTTTCATAGTTGAATTTTGATGGCAAATATTTTTTTTGTTTTATAATATTTGATGAAAAAATATATCGATAGAAAAGAATTTAATTTAATTTTTATTGATATATTTTCATAAAATATTATAAACACAAATAAAAATATCTCGATCCAAAAGAATAACTATAGAAAAATTAAAAATTAGACGTCTTTATGAATGGTAATAATTTTCTCCAAAATGTATTCTAGTCGAACAAAAATACCCATAAAATTAAGCGTAAGCGATGGCGCGCGATCCATTTAAATCTTTCACAAAAAATTTAACGGTGATCGTATCGTTTGAAACATGAGTTAGCCCCGGAAACTGTGTGTAAATATAAATGATCGTGCTTGCCATTAACCCTTAAATCTATCTATAATTACATATATAAAAAAAGACATTTCATTTTTTAATTGACACAAAATTTTGATATAAATTAATTTTTATTTCTTATTTTAAAAAATACCAAATTGATATGGTTGAATTTATTTTTAAAAGAATTTCATAATACATCCATACCAAAAGATTGGTTAGACTTATTTTTAGTGATTAAGATTGACAACTTTAAAATCTACACAAAATATTACTCTTTCCATCTCAATTTAGTTGATCATCTAGCAAATTTTTTTATTTCATTATAATTGCTTTGTTACTTTATCAATACAACTTTTCATTGGAGTTAAATAAATAAAAAAATTTATCTCATAATATTATTATTTTCATTGGTTAATATTTTTGTCTCTCCTTAAAAATAGTTAAATCAATTTTTTCTTAATAAAATACTTTTGAACTAAATGACCAATTAAATTTAGACGAATGAAGTATATTATATTATAATACATTAAAACTACTAACAACATATATAAAATCCGAATTCAACTTTTGAAAATCCAATCATCAAAATTCGAATATATTCAAGGTAATATATCACAATACCTCATTTTTTTAACTAAAATTTCAATTAATATTTTTTTAGCGTTGTATAAAACATATTTTCTTTATTTTCTTTGAATGATCTATCGACTTTCATTTGGACAATAATATTTGTTCTGAGTGGCCTAAAAGTTCTATGTATACTGGCCCAATTAAATGGGCCAAATCCGTTAAAGACACATGACACATTCACAAATCTAGTGGAGTATAATGGATCGAGCCTTGGTAAGGTCGTCGGTGTGATCCACGAGTTGATTCAATTTGGCCCGACACACGGTCGTTAAGAAGTGGGGCCAGTTGGGCTAAGCCACGGCGGTTCGGCGCGTATTGATTGGGTATTAGGCGAGGGTTAAGTGCCGGGCCCGTAACAAATGTGGCAGCGTTTAATATAGCGTGGTGCCAGTTTAAGAACTGAAGTGTTACGTACATGTTGTATCGCGTAAGTAGCATAGCGATAAGCGTGGCGGCGTTTGGGGCCGAAGCGTGTACCGTTTGAGGCGTTAAAAAAGTGTTAGCTTGTCGTGTTGTATTACGTAATTAAGCGATAGCGTCCTTGATGTTTGAAATGCAAGCGATGCCACCGTTTAAGACATAAATGTTGCGAGAATCTGATAGAAATTAAGCAACGATTAACGAGTAACGTAAATTGAAATTCACGGAAGCGTATGACACAAAATGTTTGACAACGCGTAACATAAAATAAAAGGAACATGGCTTGTTTGAAACTTGAAAATTGCGACAAAACTCTACGTTCGCTCATTGTGTTTCTTCGATTATCATCTCCTCGATGTCATCCTCTTCGTTGTCGTTTCGCCGGCAATCAGCCCGGCTTGATGATGGCGTCAATGCGTGTCAGCGCCGTATCTTCGCGCCGTCGTCGGACGATCCATCGAAACCTCGTTCCTAGCATGCAAATCACCGTCTCGCAAACATTTGTTAACGTATTTGGCGTTAAATTGACTCCCGAAAGCTCGATCGGATGATCCATAGGAGGACCTGTTTCGGTCGAGGCAAGCGAGTTGTGTATAGGTAAGTGGCTCCCAGTGCTTGGTAACCCGTCACATTGGCGGCGTGGTGACGCATTTGTTGAACGACAGCGTCGTCACCATGAACTCAAGAAATTTGTTCGTGCTTCCCATAAAAAGCAACTTATCCTCCTCTGACCCCGGGCAAAAGCGTGGGTGTCTTCCTAATAATAGTGTCCTTACCTTCATGAGTATCGTTTGTTGATTTCACAAAAGCGAGAACACACCGATTGACCAACAAATGAGAGAGTAGTATCAATCTTACGTCACAGGCTTGTTTCTTTGATAGTTCATATGTAGTAGCATCGTATGTGGCAAATTGACGCCGCAACCCACATTCGCATTAGCCCGTAACAAGCAGCGTGTATAAAAGTAAGCTCGGCGGCTTGACTATTAGTGAAGCGAAAGAGACCCTTGAACAACGCTTCCAAATAAACTTTTGAAAGGCCGTTCAAATTGTACCCTCTGGCATATAATAACTGACCGTAGGCCTCGACCATTGTTAAGAATCATCGCGTAATCATTCAATTCGGCGGCCAATTCACTACGCGCCCCCGCTTTCATTTATAATCTTGAGTCCACCACTCTTTCGGACCGAATACGCTAACTAAATCATCTTCCGTGATCTTTACCACGGACACCATTAATTGATAATTACGCGCGCCCACCGTTTGAATAAGTAACCCTAAGTATATGATGAAATTGTGCAACTATCTCGAGTGCGATCAAGCAGTAAAAGTTGCAAATAATTGAACATTGGCATTTCTAATAACTTAAATAAGTAGTACTGATTACCTCCGCGAATTTCCAGTATAAGTGCAATCCACTTTCACGTTATAATAGTTGATCCGCCGCCGCAAGCCACCGGCCCTTGTTGTGGTGGTGGTGGTGGAATGTTTGAGGCTCTGGATTACATGACCTCCCGGTTGCAGCTTCCGCCATCTTGAACAACTTCTTTTTGCTTTTGATTTCTTTTTGGTCCCATTAATTCAAATTGAAGTTTAATCTGTTGATATTGTGTAGTTGAATATGTTTAAGAGATGATTTGGATGATAGTTGAGGATTGAATTGAGAGAAATTTGGTTTGGAAGTTAATATATATGTTATGTTGTTGAAAAGTCGCGATTTTAATCCTAAAAACCGATTTGCTTTCGAATCTAGTGAAATTAGTTTATGATAAGCGTGCCGTTAGTGGAAAAAAGGCGATGGCGCCTTAAAATGCTACGTGGCGTGCCCGTTTAATTTTAACGTGGCCACGTTTATTACCTAAATATTGGTTTTCTTCGTGTGACAAGGTGGCCACTTTTATTTGAGACATGGTCGTACTTGTCCTGCAGAAGAAAAACCAAGATCTTTGTGTGTAACAAAGCGTGGTAACTCTTTGTTAGAATCTAGTATGAATTTCATTTATGATTAAACACTAAATTCATACATATCAGATCCTCAAGATGACATAAATTAATCTAAAACACATAATATGCAATATGAATACGATAACGCTTACATTGCAGCGGAAGATAGTGAAACCACCCTTGAAGTCGAAATTTCCTTTGATGAATCCCCTTTGAAATCCTTCTCCAATTGTTTTCGACACCAAGTAGGTGTTCTCACAAGTGCACACACCGGGAGGGTTAGATCCCCTTGGCTGAGTTCTTTAGAACTAAGAGTTGGATGAAAAATCAAGAGAAGAAATTCGATTCACTGGTGTTTTTAGGCCATTAGAGAGGAAGAGGAGGAGGCTAGGTTTTTCATGGTGTTATGAAAGCCTAATAAGCTTAGCTTATAGGAATTAACCTAAAAGCTTGACGAATAGCTTAATAAGGCAAACTCGTTAAATTTAATTAAGCAGTTAAGCAAAATCAAGCATTAACAAGTTGTTAATATTAACTAATAAGTTACTAACAAGCTCAACTAACTATCTAATTAATTCAATTGACTAATTAATTAATTCGGGTTCATCAATTTATATTTTACATTATCAATGAAAAATTTACTCAATTGAGAATATTAGATTGATTCTGATAAACTCTCGATTTAGCAAATGTAGTTTAATTTCCTTACCATGAAATATAATTCAACGTCAACGTATGTGTGTTACTGGCAACTATAACCAGGATAATAGTAAGTTGTATAATAATGATAATTGACCAATTACTATTATTATTATAACGATTAATGAGTGAATCCCCATGATATTTCATGCTTGCTTAAATTATCGCTGAGCCGCGCTGTAGTAAATATACAATTACTAAAGTGAACCTGAAAGTTCCGATGATAATCACATTTAACCAACCCGGTAAATGAGTTGATATATAATTGTCATGATAGACATAATAAAAAGGGAATCAATTTTCATTGATTTTCTAACACTCTTGTTAAACGTTACCACGTAAAGAACATTTGTAGAATGTATAAAAGTTTAACTTAATGGAACAAATAGCTTTTATTATTTAAGCACGTTCTGATTTATACTCGTGCGAGGCGAAAGGAGTTTGTATTAGTTCCACTTTTAATAAAATTATAAATCTAATCATCATAAACTAATTCATCTTAGGACTCTTGTTTGTCGAGATCGATTTCATCTTCTAATGTGTTGCTCTCTTCTTCTTCAATTTCTTTCTCGATGTCCAACTAAGATCGTCGAACATATATTTATTATTAACGTTTCTATGATTAGTCTTGATTTTGTATCTGTGCTCGGCGACGTCGATCCTTGACACACGCACATACTTCAATTGTCGAGCTTGTAAGTCTTGAGCGTCTTTGAGTGTATTGTAGTTTTAAGCCATGCTAAATCTTGGTTCATTAATTATTGTAGACATAGGTATTGAAAATATTTTTGCCATCTTAGGCAATCTTTGGAAACAGAGAACTCTTCTTCGCCCACATACGTTTAATATATCAAAAGATTATTATCATCATATTGACTCAATTCAATGTTAGTAGCTAAATATTAAGTTAACTCATTTGTGTCTTGTGGAGGGAGTGGATTATTTTCAACTAATAATTGTAAAGCATTTTAAGGTGAAATATTTAAACTCCGTGCGGGAGCACAGTAAAACTTTATGCGCTACTTGAGGGTGCGTGCCACTTATCGTACTGATTTGTATTTGCCATACATGTTATACAAATAAGTTTCAATTCCATATTTATATTTCTTAGGTATCAAAATTCTTTAGTTACGGATTAAAAGGGTACTAAATGTTACTTTATATAGCGTCACTTAGAGGAAGGGGGTGAATAAGGACTGCCAATTCATTGATCAAATCAAAAGCTATCCTAATCATGAATATTGAATAAAGATCAACATAGGATATTCTATTTTTAGCTCGATTAAGTTGACATTCAATTTAACCTGATAATTCAATTATAATGCAGCATATTCAATAAGCGTATAAACTAGCATATAATCGAATCCTAACGATTACAGCATATATATAATATGTGCGATAAAGTAAAGTAGGGAAAGAATACAAACTTCGACGGTGTTTTCCACGAGGTTATTGTCTACATCCCCGACCCAGAGCTCTACTTAGGAACTTTCACTAGAATCCATTAGATAGGCGCTTAACGAATGTTGAAGCCCAGACAGCTTCTGACTCTTGCTTTCATGAAAGCTTACCGTTAATACGCGCTAAGAATCCAAGGAATCACCTAAAGTTTCAACTCTGCTCCTCGTTAAAGGCCACAGCCTTAACAGGAATTTGGCCCGTGAAGTCAGATCACTGACTCATACACCTCAAACACTCATATCGCATTCTTGGCCTTTAGCGCCAATATTTATGTAATCTCTTCGATTCTATCTGATAGCGCCATGACGCCTCGGACCTCAGGCTGCAGTATGAGAATAAATCCTAAGCTTATTAGGACGTCTGCATAGAATAGAGATTATTGTTTTATCCCCGATCTAAATGCTCTGATGAACTCTGATAGGATTACAATTTTGGCTGATTTATAACTCGCCACATTGAGTAGATAATACATTGAAGCTTGTTCAACTCGCTGTTAGTAGATAGACTTTGAAGCTCTTGAACTCCCGTTTGAGCATTTCATGAAACACGCTTGAGATAACTCTCTTTGGTTTCCCGTTTCATTTCAAAGTTTAAGCATGGAAACCAAACTCGCTCTCTTTGATAAATCAAATTAAGCTCGTAATGTTTGAGATTTGGTGTTTAAAGATGAGAAATGAGTATAAAAACATTTAAATTGTTTTAGGAAAAGTTGGGGAAGTGTTTGGAAGATTTAGTATTTAAAGGGGTGAGAAAATGGAGTTAAAGCGGACAAAAGCGGCTAGTTTTTACACCCGTCGAGGCGCCGTCGAGAGCAGGTGCCGATGGAATTATGAAAAACAACAAAAAATGCTTCAGATCATCGAGACCCCATCGAGACCCCCACTGGGTCTCGATTGGATCCTCAGTGAAAGCTTTTTCTTGAGAAACTTAAAGTACATTTCGCTTCGTTATAGCTCGATTTAGACGATTCAAAAATTGGAAAGCTCTTTTGAACCCTTTAATAAAATGAATTCAAACCCCCAGTTTTATACACATTAAGATTTTTAAAATATTTTATTTTGACAAATTCTTAAAAATATTAAGAAAGCGGTTAAGATCTTTTAAAAAAATGATTTGAAAAATATCTCCCAAATAAGAACTTCAATTAGATCAAAGAAGAAAGTAAAGTAAGATTCAAGCCATAAATTTTACCTAATCTTTGGCTTTGCATCAGACTTTCGTCTCTTCCGATCTTGATTCTTAAATGAACTTTTCTTCTTGGTCTTTCTGCGCATAGATTAAGCGATCTTAACTGATCGCCGTTCTTCGCTGAAGCTTTGTATGGTTGATTCTTTAGCCCATCTGCATTACTCATATTTTGGCGTTGCAAAATCTGTGAAGCTCATGACATTTCTTAAATTCTTGTTGCTTGATGTGGTTGTTTGATATCGATGCTCGACTTTCTTTCAAGCAAGCTTGCTCTAACATACCTATGAATTAAATCGCCCAGCAATATATTTAGATAGTAAATCGATGTTTTTAAGTCGTCATTAAAACTTAGAGATTAATACCAGACTCGTAGTCGACACTAAAGCCATAATAGAATCTCGTAGAAATGAAAAACTCTTAATTTAATGTTAGGATCCATTAATGCACCCGATTGCATATCGTGGTATAGGATAAAAATATTTTAAAAACTTCTCTTCCATATTTGGAACCATATCCTGAGCAACATATTCATCTTTATGTTTAGTCATATGAATAGAAAGATTAACAACACATTCTAAAGAAAGATGAATGTTTGGATGATATTGAGTTGAAAAAAATTTAGTATAATCTTTAATTGGGTTTAGAAACTTAGCGATTATTACTTGATATTTCGATTACTATATGTAAAGGCGGAGCATAATATTCACTGACGGGCATACTTGTCATAAAATGTTGAGGATTCTTTCCTTATACATATATGCACGAACAAGTAGATGTGAAATCGAGTTCATCCCAGTTTCCGCAATCCAAAATTAATTTCCTAAACTTCTTCTTAGGAAGCCTCGGCCAATTTTTATATTCATGTTTCTTACCCAGCCATGCCAACAAAATTAACCGCCTTACGAATTGGTAAAATAAGCTTATCCCAAACAACTTTTATTCCATCTTTGTAACTAATTGAAGGGCATGACGCAAACATCTAACATACAAAAGTTACTAAAATCGGTTTAATTGGCGTCTTCATTTTTCAATTGAAAGCAGCTATTAGCTTATCAAATGAAATTGAAGAAATCATATTCGTACATTTGTAATCTTCGGCCTGTCACAGTATACATGATAATTTCAATATTGTTATGTTTAGCAATTGATCTAAAATAAACAATTCTCCTTTGTAAGACCCGATCTTTATCAATCCCAATGGCATGTTACCTGTAATTATATCAAAGGAATTCATAAAGACACCAATATCGCTAAGTCAAACACATTTTATGAGGTAGAGTCAAAAAGAGTTGCGCCTAGAAGGCTCTTTCGTTTTTTAAAATATTTAAAAGCATAAGTTCGCAAAGTAGTGCGGGATCCGTTACCTCGGGGATTAGCGACTTTTTCAATCGATTAGTAAAGCGTCATCCATCGCGATTGATTAAAAGGAAAGAACTACCGATTAAAATTTCATAGTTTCCATCCTACCAGCCAAAATATTAAAAAAAAATTTACTTCGGTTTGGGTGTGTCGTTCCTTGTGTACCTTGGCACGCCTTAGTGATTACATGGCTTAATAAATTATTATGAATGACAGTTCTCGGCTACACTTACGTTTTTTCGATGAAACTTTTCTTCTGATATCTGAAGTTGCTTTTGATTTCGCCTTGAAAGCCACAAAATGTTGCCAAATCATGGCGTTTTCCTTTTTCATTAGTAGTATCGTAGCTGGGTGAGAGTTAATTACGGATAGTTAAATCCAATCGATTATCGTCATACAGATTAATATGTCATTCTGTCTGGCAGTTCAGCTGAACATTTTTTGCAAATGCGTTTTGATGTCATTAATTTAGAAGAACAAAAATCCTGATTAAAAAAAGATGATGAATAATGCAGGCAGGAGATGGAGCGGGGAGTAAGATTGTAGATTACAGCGAACAAGGCCACGAGTTGAGAAGAATCCTTAGACTAGATGAATCCTTAGACTTCATGAAAAAAACAAGTAATGAGTATTGCAATTACTTAGAAAGTGATTGTGAGTATTGTAATTGCTTAGAAATGATTGTGAGTTGTGAAATGAAGAATGATGTTCACACTTTTATAGAGGCTACCATGGTGTGCATTATGCACTACAAAGAATAAGCGTGGTAATGTTTGATGACGTTACCGTATTTGTGAAATCTAGTACCGTTAGAAAAGCCGTTGGGGCGTTTGATCAAAAGCGTTACCATGTTTATTCATAAAAGTAGTAATTCTTTGTTGCTTAGCCGTTGTAAGTAGTTGGGATCAGCGTGGTAGCGTTCCGTGTTTAGTAATAAAAAATGAGTAGTTAGATAGCCGTTGGGACTAAAAGTGAGTAACGTTCTTCAGAATGTGGTACCGTTTGTTGCGAGAAGTTGATCGAGAAAGCCTTTTTTCTTGGATCACATAAATAGAGAATTTTTCTTGTTCGATGTCGCAGCTATCGATTTACAATTTTTTATTAGCGTATTGTTTCTTATGCCTCGAGAAAGGAATTACAAAGGGGGGTGCCATGTAAGTTTTTTCAAGGTTATTGTAGATCCGTCAGCCCAGAAGGCTCGGACTCTTCCCTTTTATTGAGCGTGTCAACTTTTGTAGCCAATGATGTAAGCTAGCTATGGATGACGAGCTTCGTGATGTCAAAATTGAAAATGGAAGGTTGAGGATGGTGACGAAACTACATCGTGTTGCTTGAGGATGGGTAGGCGTGGTGTGAGCGTCACAACATAAAATGGTGACTTTGCTTAACTGGGTTTCACCGTAGAGCAATTTGAGCAGTAATCATTGTATCATTTCGTTTTAGTTTATACGGTGATGTGTTGTGAGAAAAAGGCTTAAAATGTTCGAGAAAATTCCACCAATTTTATTACGTATTCCATAGGGGCGAGAACCCGTCTCAAAAAAATTCAATTTTTGGATAGTTTAAGTAACTCGCTTAGGAATACTTGATCGATGTTAGAATCATTCGGTTATATATCGAGATGTTGTGTGACAATTCGATGCATTGCTAACGTTTAATAATGCAACATTAAATTGCTTGATTTTCTCGAGAACATCATGCGATACTAATATTGAGGGAATAGAAAAACAGAACAAATTTTGTTCGGATTTTAACTATATCCTCAAATGCTTCAGCTTGCTTGAGATGTCATAGTAAGAAAGTCAGCCGAAGTTCGGGACTCGTCATCGTAATCACGTAATATATGTTGGAATGGTCTTATATATTAAACTACCTATTTGAGCTGATAATAAATTTTTTTTTATAAGAAGTAATTATTTGTTCAATTAGGTAAATCAATTTTCATTTTTTTTGTAATGAGCGGTATCTGGTTAAAGGTAAGCGTTGGGGCACGTTTAATGCAAAAAAATGACAACGAGAGATAAGCGATGAGTCGTTTATCTGAAAGCGGTGTCGCGTCGTGCGATACACACCGAGGCCTCGGGCAGAACGTGGACAGGTAATCCGCCCAAAAGGGCCTGCCCGTGGTTCGTTAAGGGGCCTTCGGCCTGTCGAACATGTTACAAGGGCAGTGGGTTTGATCGTAAGGGCCGACACGACTAATTAAGTTAGACACGACTACACGCATCTATGTTACAACGTTTATGATCCTTAATTTTTATGTTATGTCCCAAGCAAACATTTTTATGTATTTTCAATGGTTGAACAATAATGATTCTGATTTGTTTTATGTTTATATTATGAAGTCTTTTATAAACTTCAAAAAATGTATCTCTTTACACATTAGCGATAATTAAAAGTTTTGAATGAAAGCGGCGCATCTTTTAAAAGATAAAATTCGCACCCTTTTATGTAATAAACTTGTCCGATTAATATAAACAAGGTAATGTTTGTTAAGGGACCTGAGGCCTCAAATCGGTCACTTTGGGTATGCTTGAGCCGGGCCAGGGTCTGGGCCCGATTCCTCGACCTCGAACCGGACTAATGGATCACCCCGACCGTCCGACCAGGACCGGTACGACAATATGTATCCAACAACAAGAATGTAAGAGTGTCCCAAAATGGTTGTCCTATTTCATTTGTCCAAATCCTCACAAAGTTTCCAAGAGATGTCGAAAAAAGCCGAGGAAGAAGAAGAAAACCTCAGAAGCTTCTTAAAATGGGGTACAGAACAACACATATCAGACTCTTCTCTCAAATCCCAAAAGTCAACCACCCCACTTTCTTGCTTGGGAAATTCTCTCACTGTTTCTCATTTTCCTCAAGCTGGAGGGTAAGAAGTCAAAATTATTCAATGCCCAAATCACCCATTTTTTATATACTTCCTCCGTTTTAAAAAGATTGTCCAGTTTCGTATTTTGATGGTTAAATTTTTACGATTTTGAATTTCGATATACACTAGTGGGCCAGTTTTTAAAATAAACTCAACTTGTCGAATGGGCACCCGATAGGCGGTGGTATATGATCGAGCTTGCAATAGAGGTCTCAGTTTCGAGTTTCGACTGTGGAGCATTGTTATTTATAATACTATTACTAATTTACAAAAAAAAATGTGCCCAATGTCTCTTTTCAAGGCTCCCACTAAGCAGGATAAATTGGTCGCCTCCTAAATTTTATATTTTTCTTATGTTTTTCTTCGCCACCCTTACATAAAAAATTATTGTCCCTCTTTGTATATTTTGTATACTATTTGGTGGAAAATATATCGAAGATTGGTTTTCTTTTAAGGTATTTACTATTAACATGATGATTTTGAAGTTATGTGTATTAATTAAGGCTACAAGTTTGTCAGTTATGACTCGAAAAATAAACAAGACAATGTTCTTGAGATTGAGCTAGTGTCTTCAATTTGTTCAGGTGATTATTGTTTGATTTTACAGGAGGGGTTTAGGAGCAGCTCGAAATTTGAGGAAAGGAGAGTTGATTCTGAAAGTTCCTAAGGAAGCTTTGATGACTAGTGAAAGCCTTATGTTGAGCGATGAAATGTTGTTCAAAGTTATCAAACACCACCCTTATCTTTTGTCAACACAGGTATTCATTTTCCTTTCATGGTTGATAATCGAATTCGATTTACTGTAGTTAAAGTTGGCAATTTGATGGCTTTATTGATACACATGCTTTCGATTCGAATCAAATTAAAAGCAGCATACTACCATGTCAACTATCAGTGGATATAGTTTTTATCAATTTTTAACTGCATTTATAAAATAGTGGAGTTCAAAATTTAAATGGTGAATTATGGAATATGAAAAGTTGGGTATCTTTATATGATAGATGGAGAATTGGTGGGTTCTTGAAATGTAATATGAGTATGCAATATGTTGGGACTTGGAGCTGTAAAAAATATAAATATGTAAAATTAGTCATTTAAGATGTAGGGTGTTCGAGATATCTGGAATATAATTTGAGCATGCAATAGAAGGGATGATTCAACAGTCAACACCACAAAGTGGGAAAAGTCTTGGTTTTGTTTATAAAAAAATAAATTAAGAACAATTTCTTGATGGATAATATTAAAGAAAGATCCATGATTTGTGTTTTGATGAGTAATACAGTTGTGGACTACTAAAGATTCGGTGTGCTACTGTTCCAGATATTGTCTGTTGCACTATTAAATGAAGTGAACAAGGGAAAAAGTTCATGGTGGTATCCTTACCTGAAGCAAATGCCTCGCAGTTATGAAATTCTTTCTAGTTTTAGTCAACTTGAAATCCAAGCTCTTCAGGTTAGTACTCGTTTTAAGCATTCTGTCCTGCATGACGGACCCTAGTATGTAGTGCTGATGAGAAGCTATACAAATGGCTTAGATAGATGATGCAGTCTGGGCTGCTGAGAAAGCTGTAACAAAAGCTAAATCAGATTGGCAACAGGCTGGCCTCATTATGCAGGAACTCGACTTCAAATCTCATCTATGCACTTTCAAGGCATGGCTCTGGGCCTCTGGAACGGTAAGCATTTTGTCACTGCAACAAGTTCAGGGATTCACCTCCCTCAATGATCTGTGCAACATAAAGTTATATATGTGATATGATTAACGCATTTTTCGCTCATAGTGATTGCTGGTCTTTTAATGTAACAAAGTACATAAAGTTGTGATGGTTTCACATTGAAGTCATTGAGATGACTGGTATTATTAATCAAGGAACTGTATTTATTAACCACATATGAAAGTGGCCCATTTCGGTTTAACTTGGTCTTTGCTAAGTTTTCCTAAATAAAACATTCCGATCCCCGGACCCAATGGATAGGAATCTTATCATATGCTTTTTCTATGACATGGTTGAAGATTTCCTCACGCACAATGCATATATCGTGGGATGATGCTGGGTGTTTGTGTCCTGTTGGTGACTTCTTTAATTATGCTGCACCTGGAGAAGAACCATGTGGCTCTGAATCTATGGGTGCCTGTCATTCAAGCTTTTCTGTGCGTTCCAGTCATTTCGGCGATGAAAACTCACTCCAGTTGAGTGAAGAACTTCATAATACTGATGCTCAAAGGCTGATAGATGCTGGGTTTGAGGAACATGAAGCTGCTTATTGTTTCTATGCTAGACAAAACTACCAAAAAGGAGATCAGGTATTGACAAGTTTATGTGATTTGCATAATAATTAGTCTGATGCACACTATTACATTTCCTGGATATGTAAGATGTTATCCTGATGTTATCGGTTTGCCTGTGTTAGCTGTAATTATACAGTCTGAACTTCTGACTTTGGAATGTTTAATATTTCATTGTGCTCAGAGTTACTTGAACAGATGAAGGCATACCTGCTGATATATTGACATCTAGTGCTGCTTAAATCATGCAAGCATGTAAAACAATCAACACCAAGTGGAAAACACCAACCAACATTGTTAATTGACTAGACTGGAATGTATAAAATATTTTCTGGAAACACATGTTCCACTCTTTGAGGGTGGTGCAATAACTCCCCCATCTTCTGCTCTTTCTCATCTGTTATGAATTTGTGTTCTTCTTAATTACCACTACTGTGTGAAAACTGTCTACAGTTATCATTTTAAAGATAATTGGATTTCAATCATGTAAACCTTGACCTGTACGTGAGTACGTCGCCTAATCCTGTGTTAAGTTGCAGTTAGTTTCTTATGAATGACAAATTTGTTCATTATGTATTTATGTTTGGAGAAGAATTGATGAATCTTCAAATATTATTCCATTAATTTGATAACTTGATGATGTTTAGTGTAGGTCCTTCTAAGCTATGGGACATACACAAACTTGGAACTCCTGGAGCATTATGGTTTTCTTCTAAATGAAAATCCAAATGACAAAGTGTTTATAGTCTTGGAGCCAGACATGTACTCCCTATGTTCGTGGCCCAGAGATTCACTATACATTTGCCAAAATGGAAAACCATCGTTTGCGCTACTCTCTACTTTGAGGTTGTGGGCCACTGCTCCAAACCAGCGAAGATCCAGTGGACATCTTGCTTGTTCAGGAGACCTCCTTTCAACGGATAACGAAATTACTGTGATGAAGTGGTTAGCTAAAACTTGCCAAGGGTTGCTGGATACTCTCCCAACATCAGTCGAACAAGATGAATTGCTTGGAAAACTTATAAAGAGTGCTGAAGATTTCCCCATGAATTTTGAAGAGCTGTCATCATTTATTGCCCAGCTTCTTGCTTCCCCGGAAATTAATGGAATAATGGACATTATAGTTGGGAAGCGTATAAAATCCATTTCTAGATTTCAGTTGGCTGTTCAATGGAGGATTAACTACAAGAGAATTCTTGTTGATTGCATCAGTCATTGTGCTGGAATAATCGACGATTTATCTTATACTCAATTGAAGGTTAAAACTGATTATGACTGTACAGTTCTTGCCAATGGGTAAATGAACTCCAATTTGGTGAGTCAATCATCTTTGGTTAATATTATGGAAGTAGTTCTTATCTTGTGATTAGAAAGTAGCTTTGGAACACCGTGGATCCCTCTCAAAATCTATACTAATGTTTTGTTGAGTGGTGGTCAGAATGCTACATGATGAGTGCTATGATCAAACAGAACTTGCAATTTTGTTGCAGTGGCTGAAACAGCCGACTGAACTGGAAACAAGTAGCAATGAGGGCTTCTCTTTGAGCTTGTTGCCTTGCCATGTTTCGATCTCCAGCGCCATGGCGCACCCTTTGTTTTTTGACCTGGTATTTGTTGAAGGGAGTATTTCGTTCATAACTCGTTTTGAGCTTTTGACACCAAATCCAAAAATCGAGCATCGAGGAATTAAGGAAGCTTCCCTGCAAAGCAGAAAGAAACATTCAAAGAAAGTGAAATAAAAAAAACTCAAAAGAAATGGAAAAAGTAAACCAAAGAGGCAAATAGTTGAGCACAGAAGCAATGGAAAATTAGATCAAACTGTACACATATACAAGGTAACAATATAATAAGAGACCTAAAAGAATCACATTGGCTGTAGGACTTTAATATAAACACAAATGTGAAGGAAGTGTTCAGGGTCTACTGTTGTCACCCAAGAGAATTCCACTTCGTTCAATTCTGAACTGAGAAGCTTAATCTCAGCATCGTTTGAAGAGGGGGAGTTTTCCTGCGGTGTAGGCACAATTTCTCCTGACTCCTCCCCAGAAGGCAGTTTGTCTCCACTTTCCATCCCTGCATTGATTGGACTGCCAGTAGCCTCGGATTTATCAGTGAAAAACTCGGGAAGAAGAGCTTTTACCGCATCACTCAAGGTAAAGCACTTGCCTGCATTTTCAGAGAACAAGTGGTACAAGTAAACATTATTGTTCCATTTTAGATATAAAAAGGTACTTCGAAACATGGTGATAACCGATGAGAAGCTAATCTAGTACAGTTCTAATATAAAACATAATGTTGCAATTAGCCTAAATGATGAATCCTATGCTCTAAGAATTATTTAAGGAGTCAGGGATTTGCATTAGTAGCATGTCAATTCAATCAAGAGAAAATTGAGATTGATGCTTCAGCTCAATCTCAGACAACTAATTGTATAACATGAAAAATCAAAAGAAAACCCTTTCAGCTTTGTCAATCAACGACGAAAAAGATATATGTAAGGTGCATTTCTCATTACCATCCAGTTGGATTTCAACAGGTCTGTTTATGTAAGAGACTTTTTCCCAGCTATCAAAAACAGGCGAGTCTTCTAAGTCATCAACATCTACATCAATCATACGAACATAAAGTCGAACTGGAACCCTACCTGACAAGAACGTCAGTACAGATTATCAATTCCAGTAGAGTTGGAAAAACAACTTTAAACAATAGGAATCGATTTAGAACCACTGGAATATTGGTAAAAATTAAACCAAAAAAAAGAATGGAACAAACGTACAAAGGACTTTGGATGAGCAATGGCTAGATTCCATCATAATGTATAATATGAACAAGTTAGATGAAATTCTATAGATATGAGACCTGGAAGCTTTTAAACCCAATTCTATTTCATAAATCCTAATTTGTCTGCTTTGTAACCCATTCAGTTTCACATGGCATTATCATACAAAACTAGATATTTAATTACTCTAATATAAAGAACTGATGCACAAGCACAAGATTCAGCTCCCAACATGTCTCTATTTCTTCTATTTCATCATTATTTCTAAGAAAATGTCACTATAGTATAAGTTCCGATGAACAGTGAAAGGTCTCTGTAAATAGTTACTCTTCGTCATTGAGTCACGTAGATATTTTCTTACGATATTCCTGAGGTCACTTGAAGTAACTGCACAGTCGTCACTGTGCAATATGTTTAAGGGGTCAAGTCTTAAACAGTCTATTAGTTAGATTGGGTACAATAAACCAGAGTGGTCCAACCTTATCTTGTAAATAGCATGAGCTTTCATGCACTGATTTGCCCCTCTATATGTTTTCACTCCTTAAAATTGGAGCATAGAAAATTCTCGTGGTTATGCAAATTGAAATGGAAGCTTTCTTGGCATAATAACGACAAAACAATAATACTACTAATTTACATAACTTTTTTCTAACCTATTTGGATTCAGGGGATATTTATTACTTCTTGGAAAATAATGAGAACATGGCATATCGCACTTTTTTCCACTAAATACTTGAAGATTCAGATTTCAAACATTACATACCAGTCTTGACCGGTAAGGCAACATCTCCATCTGCACTTTCTTGAGATTGTTCCGAGATTGAGCTTGATTGGATTGAAACATCATCCCCGACTATGCTAAGTTTAAGCTTTGACGAAAGACGGAAATAATTTTCCATGTTAACTGCCACAATTCAAATTACACCCATCATATTCTGTATAAAGAAAATATATCCCCAAAAGCTCATCCAATTTTTTCTTTATGCCGGATATGATGTTGACAGCTTTTAAACCCCCACAATCCTATACTCTACCCTATTGTCTCCCACATGTTCTTATTCCTTGCAGTGCCTTTTTACAAACTCTTAACCAGCTAAGCCCAACCTTCCACCCTCAACCCCCCCCCCAAAAGAAAAGCTCTACAGGAAAACAAAAAAGACTTAAGCTCATCTTGATTAAAAGACTTCACCTAGCAACTGAAGCTGATAAAGATTTTCTAAGTCATAAGATGTCTCAAACTTCTAAATTGCTTCCTGATATTTGTTAGGCCCCATTTGGCATGAGTAGCAGAATCCAACCTTAGAAATCATGTTTAGAAATGAGGGGAGCGAACCTTCTGTCATACTTCCTAGTTGCAAATGTGTTTTTCAAATTATAGACGAGTGCAAAACAAAATGGGGAATAACATCTATGCTTTACTTTTTGTATGATATACGTCTTTGCTTTACTTTGGTATAAAGTGCACTGAGCTTCTCTGCCGTCGATGACAGGCACAACTGCATGTAAGCTATGAAAATGCTGCAAAGAATCCAAGCGCAATATAGAAAGCAAGATTATGAGCTTACCATTCAAGACAGATCGCCAAAGCTCTAGTTGATCACTTTGTGACATATTCATCACATTTTTGCAGTTACCATTAATTATGTATGCTGCCTGCAAAGAGGTTCAAGAGATTATGATGCAACTTAACAGTACAATAGAACACCTTGCAAATTTGTAAGAGCAAGATGAATGCAGTAGGAATTGAAAATGAAAACAAACAATACAATACTGTACTTGCAATATGTAGTAGTTCATGTCAAAGTCAATTAATGACAAATTGGTTAAACGTTTCATGCCATCTCTAATTAAAAGAAAATCTGGATGTTAAATTCCTTCTAGATTGTAGACACATTAAGCAGAGTGAATCAATTAGTTGGATAGATCTATTCTAATAATGTGTCCTTATTTAGAAATAGTAACCAGACATGCTTCCGTACTTCTCAAAAACAAATATTAAGTGGCTAAACTGTTGCAGTGGCCAAAGACTAAAGCATCTTATAGTTTGGATACTTAATATCAATGCTAGGAAACACGAATAATTGGAGAGAATGTATAGATGAGCTTTTCTAGCTCAGCTCAGCTGATAATAGTAAGGTGTAAACAAAAACGACCCAGATAATTACAAGCTTTTTCAGCCAGACACCCTCTGGATCACTGATAATTTAGTAAGATGAAAAAGGAAGAAATACCTAACTAACCTCTTTCAACGAATTAATGAAACTCCACTTTACACTATCTTCACCTTCACAAGGTGTTAGAATATTTCCCGGATACCCTCTGAAGTGTACCTGCATAGAAATTACCATAGACAATCTTCGTTATGAGCATCGAGCAGTGAAAAATAGTCACCAAATAACCATAAACCTTCAACATAGCATTCCCTATATTGCATCTTGGATATTAGCAGTGTCCTTTAATGCTTCATGGAAACCTTTCGGCTTCCAACCTCCTTGTCTATAAGTGTAAACTATAACAATTTCCTATCCTTTACCTATTAACTACTTTTATGGTCAAGTACTCAAGAACATATCTAACCTTAGCATCAAGAAGGAGGATGCACTCGCCATTGGAGAAAAAAGATTCGACATTCATACTGTGAGATAACTTACAGAAAATTTATTTCAAAAAACTCGAATTTGTGGGCCAAAGAGATTATTTATTGGGATACAATGTGTAGGATGTTTGATTTAACAGGAGAAAAATAGGAATCAGTAGAAAATTAACAGCTATGGTAAATAGCTATCAGAACATGATTTACTAATCAGATGTATTAACTTGAACATAAAAAGTAAAATATATCGCTAGCAAATAACACTACAAGCTAGAAACAATTTTACCGTCAAATTCCAAGGCCGCTCTGGTTCTGCACAGAGAAGATCAAACAATACTCCAGTTGGAATATACCTGAAAGATGACACAAAACACTGGTTGAAGAAGATCCAAAGAGGAAGTACAGGGAACATCAGAGGAATATGACGTAAAAGGGCAAGTAGAGATAAACTAAAGGAAAACTGACAATTATCTCATACACAATGATGACATACAACCTTACAGATGCAAAAAAAATCTAATCCAGAAAAAAGTTATGAACGGCAGACGTCATGAGATTGAGGCCATAATGTGCCATCTGTTCCATGAACTGCCTCCATCCGCCTAACCTCTATTTTAACCAGCATTTCTTTGAATTCTAAAGACTTTATGTTTCTTACTATTATGATACTTTTTTATAATTTAAGTCCATATTACCATTTGTGTTTTCATTTTGTTATGACATGAAATGCAGATATGACAAGTCAACTTGTGACTTCAAGAACTAAGTCTCAAGTTACATCTTAAATAGTAAACGTGCAATAATCAAAAAGTATGTTCTGGCATAGGCAAATGCTAAACAAATTTTCCTATACTTGTTATTATCCATGGAAAATCTCATTAAGTATTATATATAACTTCCAAGAAGCTATTTTGTTGGAACTCCAACCATTCATTTAACTCTATATGATTCTCTACGCATTTTCCGATCTGATTACTGAAAGGAACGTTGTTTTAGAAGTTGCTGTATAGCTTTAGTTATATGTGTTTGAGGGGGGACAGCAAACAGTATTTAGGTCATGAACACATAATGAAGTGAGTGGAGACGCTACCATTTCAAGGGTAAGCCCTTATACTCGAACCAAACTGTGTCGACGCCAGGGGGTAATGCATTGCTGAAGAAAGGCTTAATCTGTGGTACCAACAGGGGCAGGTATCCAATTCTAGGAGCAAGGATCTGAAACATGCAGGAAAAATCTGAGCTGTTATACACACACCAAAACAGTAAGTGTTTGGGGTGAAATGACTATTTTGCCCCCCTATTTGTAAGTGTGGTAGTTACAGAAATTATGCTCAGGGGTAAAATAGTCATTTCAATGCTAAAAAACACTATTTGGGTGTGTGTAAACGAAGAAGACCGGACAAATGAGTACACGAAGAAGACCGGACAATCAAATCAAACTACCTGTGTCAATTAAAGCTACAATCTTTAGTAATTTTGACCATCAAAATTCAAAACCGGACGATCTTTTTATCAACACGGGATATTAATCGTAATGACAATAATAAAATGTTCGGGTTCGGGTTCGAGTTCTTGCAATTACAA
Organism: Lithospermum erythrorhizon; assembly: GCA_019722365.1. Taxonomy (NCBI): domain Eukaryota; kingdom Viridiplantae; phylum Streptophyta; class Magnoliopsida; order Boraginales; family Boraginaceae; genus Lithospermum; species Lithospermum erythrorhizon. The sequence goes on from JADFUC010001797.1 coordinate 883,562, forward strand.
GTGCCCAAATTTTATTAAGAAAAATTGGGTACCAGAGCAGTGGAAGGTGGAGGCAGAGTAGTGACTTCAGAGTCATGGAGATGAATCTGCAGAGGAATTGCACCTTCCCATACATACTTTTGGGCTTCTGTAGCTTTACCATCCAACATCACTACAATAATCAGTTAATCAAAATGGGTTTTCAAGATCACAAATATTAATGGATATTATGATTATTTTATTTGATTCTTGAAAAAAAAATGGGGGTAATTTATCTCTTTTGATTAAAAAAAAATGGGTTTTTTCTTTTGATCTTTTTCACCTTGTTGGAGTGTTGGACTATATGAAGACTTTAGCTCTCAGCATTTGATCTGAGGTTCCCCAAATTAAGGCAAAAATCATTGTTTTCTCCAAACAATAAATTTTTTGTTAACTAAAAACAATTGAATTAAATATTCAAAGTATATATGGTATTTGGATTGGGTGAGTTGAATCTAAAAAATTGATTATGTGATGGTAAATGAGGTGAGGTGGATCGAGGTTAATCTTTTAAAATGTTTTTTAGGTATTATTTTACTTGTAGACCGTGAATTAAAATGTAATATAACTAAAAACATCCATTCATTTAAGTTACGAGTGACGAGAATAATCATGAAGAATTCCAAACTGGTTCAAACTGCCAATTCAATGATAATTTATCGAACATCATATTTTCATTTTACAATCGAGTCAAACATTAATTTTAAGGTGGTACACTTCGTCCGAACTCAATCGAACTGAGCTCGAACTTACTGAAGTTCGAAAAAGTTTGACATGATTACATACATCATTGGACTTATGACAACTATCTAACAAGCTAATTATACTAATATACTCTCACAAATAACATAACTCAGTCTCTTTTTTTACAACCCAAGGCTTCAAGAACATCTCATAGACTACTATAGTACACCTTGATAACTTTATCAGCCTGTCCTGCAAATAGTTTCCCTTGCCAGTATGCCAACGACGTTATCGTCGAATCAGAGGGCACATTTCCAACAAGGGAGATATCTGATTCAACCCCATCTCCAGATACTTCATGCACACTGATGGTTTTGTCAAATCCACCAGCAAACAGGCATCTCTCTTTCTTGATAACAGAGAAAATGGCACCTTTGTGCGCCTTTTTCGTTGCTAAGAGCCTGTCATTCTGCCAGATCTTCACTTCACCATTCTCGTGGCCAACGAAAAGAAAATTGTGTTCAGCAGAAAGGGTTAAAACGGAGCTTATGTTACTAGGCGTGTCTTCCCCCAACACCGCCAATGGACTATGATCACTGATGCTCCATAGTCGGACAGTTCCGTCCCAGCTTCCACTGTACAGTACTCCATTGTTAACGGCTAAGGATGAGACAACCGACTTATGGCCACTCATTACAGTTACTAAAGTGTAGTCCTGCAATGCCCATGCTTTGACTGTTTTATCTCCACTTCCGGTGTAGAAATACTGGGTCCCGGAAACAGCCATTGCATGAATTCCGCTATAGCGCCAATCCTTTTCCTCATTAAACTTTTGTATTGGTTCGGTGGCTAAGGGGACCTTGGCATCCCAGATGCATATAACACCTCCACTGTCGCCACTGATACACAAGGATGACTCGTCAACATATACCACAGCCATGACTCTATGCTCATGACCCTTCAAAGAAAGCACATGAGTGAAGTCCTGAAGAGACCAAACGTTGACTATTTTGTCGTATGAAGCGCTGAAGAGAAACGCTCCTCCAACAGTTAGTGTGGTGATACAATCAACATGCCCTTTGAGATCAATACATTTCACTTTACCCTTAGAGACACCCTCACCGATATTTTTATCATTTATTGAGTTTCCTTCATGCTCCAGTGATCTTATTACATCATCGTGAACATCTGACTTCGTTGTACAATTCTCTTTCTCCTTTCCGAACTGACAAAGTTCTCCCAGCATGATGCAATAATTTATGCTCTCTTGTGGTGCTACTCTTGGCCTCAAACTTTCGACAACATCAATTTCAGATTTAATAACAATCCCCCTTATACATCGCCATAATTCATTTAAAGAAGGCCGATTCATAGGATCGAACTCCAAACACTTGCAAATCATATTCTTTAATAAAACACACTCCGTATCTAATTTTCTGTCCAGTAAAGCTGTAACTTTCTTCATCCAACCCATATAAAGAGATAACCAACCCTCCTTTCCATTTACTGATTCACAAAAGAGGATATGTGAATAATAATTGTACATCTCTTCTGCAAATGATTTTCCAGTGAGAAGCCAGACCAACAAACAAGCTAAAGACCAAACATCTGACCCACAGCAAATTTCGAATTCCGAATAGCCTTCATTTCCCGTCATTTTGGATAGTAACTCAGGACTTACAAATACACCACAGTCTAGTACATAATCTCTCAATCTCAAATTTTCACCTGCTTTCCCTACTTCATTAGAAATAGAATCAGATATGGTCCTGCATACTCTCCTTCCTGTTATTAGAACATTTCCAACATCGAAAAATGCATGACCAAAGTTGTCAAACCCAAAAGAAGACACACTCAAGCACCCGACAACCAAACCTTCTGAATGCAGACCATAAACAATTTCACACATCTCGGCACCCACCATCATATGATAAATCATTTCTTTTGATCCATGTTCAAAATACTGCATTTTTTGTACCAAACAAGAATTAAACCTCTCACACACCATATACACGCAATCGTCATCATTATTAAGCCAAAATCCATAAACTTTCCCCATTCTATGAAGCCTCAAACTTGTGTTCAGCACAAATCGAAGTTCATCTCTTCCTTCATTACCCATCGCATACAAGAAGTTTATCACTTTTGCCTCACACTCATATTTCAACCTATTTTCCTTATCTCCCTCAGATGCGCTACTAACTTTCACTAGCCCTACCTTATCATTATCTCTCAACACTCCTGCAAACAAAGACTTCCCATAATTTCTTGAACTATTCTTATCTCCTTTAACGATCTTCCCATCATAATATTCTTTCTCACAACTTCGAATACTAGTTTCACCATCACCATCAGGACAAGTTCTCACTATCATCCCTCCATTTGCTCCCATATTCGAACTCCGATCATCCAAAACAACAGAATCTTCTCTATCATTGCCACATTCTTTCATAATCCCCCTCTTCTCATCTTCTTTTTCACTGGAAAACTCATCTAAATCGGCACAATGTGCCACGTCACCATTCCGACCAGAATCATTCTTTTCCTCATTATTTAATTCAACCAAAGAAGCAACCTTTAAACTACCCTTCAAACATTTCTCATTACCATAAAGATGACATTTTTCAATCAAAACAATATCATTAGGAAAAACCCACCTAACCCAATTCCTATAAAACTCAGGAGACCACAAATTACTAATCAAACAAACCCCATCACCACTATAACAACAATCAAAATTATGAACATTTTGCAAAATTAGCTTTTTGGGCACCTTAGTTTGTTGACAAAAGTGCAAAAGGTCAATGTTCTTGGGAAGGGAAGAAGGGTGATTTGGGAAATTGACAAGTTGGGTACAAGAGGGGCAACGGATGGTGTTGGGAAAAGGGTGGGGGAGGAGGAGGAGGCAGCCTTCACAGGTGGTGTGGCCACATGGGATGACACGTGGAATGGTTGATGTGGTGGAGTATGGTGTTAGACACACTGGACACTCTGGTGGCTCCGCCTCTTGCGCCGGCGGAGGTAGTGGCTCCTCCATCAGGAAGGTTTTGGAGCTTTGAAGGCAAGATCTTTTATAGCTAGCAAGGAAATTCTTGAATTTGATAAAATAGTCTATTGTTAAAAAGTTTTCATTTTATTTAAGCTAATTATCCGATTGTCCCCTAAACTAAAACATAATTAAGTTTCGGGATTGGATGGAGGACACTCTTATTGTGCTAACAAAGATGACGAAGTTGGAGGACACTCTTATTGTGCTAACATTAATAATGTGTTAATGATGCTAATTTTTTTCTTTAATTTTTTTAAAGGAAAATTAATACATATATGTACAAATATACTCTGTACATATTTATGAATTTTTATGTTGATTAGTTAACGTTGGTCAACCCGATCATTTAAGAAATTTAGCACCGTTACTACCATATTAATGAACTTTTGAGCCGATACTTAGTGTGTATCGAATTACTCCTTATATTCATCTAAAAGCTTTGACATACTATTTCGATTATCGTTTACTTTTCTATTGGCTTCTTCTGCACATACTACTCCAGAAGATTAATTCTTCAGAAAGATTTTAATCTTGATATGCATTTAATAAGTGAAAAATCATAAGGACTATAAAGAAAAAGTGAAAAATCATAAGAAGGTTGTTTTGGAAGGAATGAATTTATGTGATAATATTTTTTACTAATAAATGGACTCAGAAAGAGTATTTTGGCGAAGTTTTGCTGTTGTATTTACAATGGAACAAACATGCAAAGGAAGAGTCCATGATAGCTTACAATTGATAAATGCCTAAGAATATATGACCCTCTCATCATTTCTCAACTTATCAAACCATCAATTAGCGTTTGCTACAAGATCGGCCCTTCATAGACTTGAATGTTGCAGAAGTTTCGCCTAAATGTTGCATATATTTGTCCCCGGGAAGCAACATATTTGCTCGAAGTCTGATGTGTCGTCTATTGTAATTTCTTCATAGTTCAACTCATTGTATCTGATTAATACTTGATTGGACCATCCAAGCTACCAGAAGCAAACTGCAAGATTAACTGTCTTTAGTTAGGAATTTATCTGTATTCGTAATTTGTAATACTATGTAATTATACTCTTTATCGCTAATTTACCAAAATACAAAAACAAAAAAAGAATTTAGGAGAGATCATTTGGAACATCAAGTCGACCTTCAAATTTGATCAGAAATTAGTTTCAAGAGTAGGTGGTGTTCTATTGTATATCCTAAAAAAAAGACAGTGGATAAAATGATAAAAGGGTTCAAATATTTCACTAGATACAATTAGTGCCTGGATAACATTTTAACTGAATTTGCATGAGCAAAAGTATAAGCAACAAGCTAAACTTTTATAATTATCCACTTTGAGTTTGGCATATAGGACATATCCCACCATTTTAAAATTAAATTGATCTACAAGTTATTGGTAACGATGATAAACGAACTATATCTGAAAGGAAAAATGTTAATTCAAGCAGAACAAAAAAGCATAACAGTTGACGAAACATTTGATCAGTAAGTACCTGGCGTACGATGGGGGTTGTGGACGTCGAAAACTCATCAGTCATTCCTTGCCAAACAACCTTACCTTCATGGAGGAACAAGATCCTAGAGATAAAGAAAACCGCATTGGATTGAATGATGCAGCATTTCGTTAAGAATTTGGTAATAGTGCTTAAGAATATATGGAAGCATAAGTACCTGTCGACAGCTCTTCTAATGGTACTATGTTGATGAGTCACAACAACATAAGATGAAATCTTCCCGGGCTTCCCAACTTCATCATCATCGCTTATATGAACAGAGCGGATGAGATCTTCAACTACAGTTGATGCAATTGGATCAAGTCCAGCTGTGGGTTCATCATACAGAAGGACCTGCTCAGAGTAGCAGGAAAATGACATACTGAGAAGCCTATAAGATAGTTTTGAGCGAATAAACACCTGCTCACGAAGTATAATTTCGGAGAAGATTTTTATTATTTGACATGTTTTTCATTCTTTGACAAGGGAAAGTACAGCAATTATGTCTTGTTCTAGGGGTTTTTTCTATTATCAACATAGAAATACTCGTGGATAATCAGAAGAATTGAAAATTACTCAATTCGTCCAAATTAATAGGTCTACATATTTTTACTTGGACAAACACTCATCTTTGAAGAAACAATCCATATATTTCGTTAAATTTACATAATATTTCATTGGATATCATAAACCACATACTTATATATTGAAGATATTGAAGCTCTAAATATTTACAATATAAATTGACAAGAAAATAATTAAAATATACACTATATTAAGATAACTATAATGGTCAAAGATGAATGTTTCTCCAAGTAAAAACATGTAGACGTACAATCTGGGACGGAGGGAATACATTATTAAATTCCAAGTGTATTAGCCTTCCATAAAATAATTCTGATTATCATTATTATCTCAGCTACCACAGACACGCACAATTTAAATAACCAGAATGTAGTGCAAGTGTCAAGAAACAAAGACATCTTAGTAAGAAGCACAAAATAAGGAATCAGATAATTAACTTAACAAGTGCTGAGTAGTCATGGTCTAATTGTATCTCATTGATACTTGTGTAGAATTTAAGGTCCCAGTTTTTATGGGGCAACAGCAGTAACCAATAATGATTCAGTAGGCTGACATCCATTCAAGATGTTGTTAACGTAACCATCCGTTTTGGCATTCTTCTCTTTATTATTTTATGGCATTGATACAATTTCTTTCAGCTTCCAGAAGTCCGAATTTAGAAAAGAATCTGGAGATGAATGCATAGAAGGAGGATCATGCCAAGGGTCTCATAGAATGCATATTGGGAGGACCGGTTGCTTCATATATATGTAGCAGATAAAAATAAAATTGTAACAGGTTGTAAATCCGCCAAAGTAATTTAATACATAGGTCCTACCCTTCCTCTCAGAAAATTTCCATGAAACAATCACAGAATTAATGCTCCATTGTTTCTTTCAAAATTAGCTCTCATTACACGTTATCATATTAGCTAATCCAGTAAGTTGCGACATGAATGCCCACAGGCTTTCTGGGGTAACTAATACTTAAGTTAATATAGGAACTACGAAGTACAATTCAACATCATTCAACAGCGGAGGATGGTTCGGGATTAGGCATAATGTGTCGTAGTGGTTTATTTGTTGAATTGAGCTTGAAGGGAATCATAGGAAGGAACCACATTGCAGTTGAAAATATATCAAGTCTAAGGTACACTGGAGAACAAGGTTTTATTATATTTTCACGAAAGGTGTAATTTCATTGCTCTACAGTAGCACTTGTAATCATGACTAAATATGTACTCTGCATACTTAAAGGGGGAAACTAACTGGAAATAATTAAATGAGATACAAGCAGTGCTAAAGAACTTGGTGGTCGAGAATTGTAGTGAATGAATCCTTATAATTATAGACATTTGGTTCACAAGGTAAATATCCAAACAAGTCACTAAAAGAAGATTTAGAGAAAATGAGAAAATGTACCTCGGGTTCAATTGTATCCTTTGTTGAATCAAATATTATTGACCGTGCTAACGCTACTCTTTTCTTCATTCCGCCAGATAATTCGGATGGTAACCTGTTCTCAACATCCTGAAATGATATTCCACTAAGCTCTCATCAATCATGAAACCAAGTTTATGAAATCAAGATAATAGATATCATCTGTAATTTAGGTAGACATCAGATCAATATTGTGAGAATAGAAAGCCAGATTCATGAACAAAGAGACCACATCAATCCATATCTTATTTATTTAAATGAACTAACATGATTGACAATAATATGGTGAGACAATTAAGAAATATTTTCATTGACCACCAAATTTCATGTATTACATAAATACTGTCATTAAAAGGAATTTGTTTGGCATTTAGTAAACCTGCATCTTCATGAGGTTAGCAAACTTTTGCATGTCAACAATCGAAAAACACAGTTCAGTATTAATTCATCACACCTTCAGTCCTACTGCAGCCAAAGTCTCTGTCACAACATCAGCTATATGATCGTCCGGCATTTTCGAGTTCTCATATCTGTGCATAAAATGTGTAAGAACTTCAAAATTAGAAAATTATTGTTATAGCTTCAATATTCTGGGTTTGGAGGGGAAAAAGCGCAGAACTATGATTTCATTTAATAAAGCAAGGAATGCTTCAATTTTCTGCAAGAAATCAAGAGAACGGGTATCATACAAAAGAAATCCAACATTTTCTCGAACAGTTAATGAATCAAAAAGTGCCGCACTCTGGAATACCTGACAGATATAAGAACAACAATAATACAAAACGTTAAGATTGTCGAATATTGCAATCAAAACCAAATACAGATACATAGTGCAAATACCCATAGTAATTGGACTAACCAATCCAATCCGAAGGCCTGATAACTCTTCATCGCTGATTAAACCATGGCGCAATTTTCCTCGAACATAGACCTCCCCCTTAACAATAAGAAACACATATCAGGTAATAACAGATGATTTATGGTGCTGAACAGAGCATAATTACCTTATCTGGAGCAAGAAGCCCAGCCATAATCTTCAAAATTGTAGATTTTCCGGTACCAGAAGGTCCAATTATTCCAACAGCCTCCCCATGTCTAATCTATACATGAAGATAAATGCGGAATTGTGGTGGGTACTGATTCATGACTCTCGAAACACTATATTTTGCATACATAAGGGGAAGCTATATGAAATGATAATCATAGAAGCCAAAGTGATAGGTAGTGAAAAGAGTAGTACAAAATAGAGATAAAAGTACTAGCAACTATCAGGTAGCTCTTCAATTATGCCAAGAAGATACATTCATGATTAGAAGTTGTTTTCAGTTTCAATGCTGTTTTCAATAGTTCATCACAATGCTTTTGGGCTGCAGCATATATAGATTCCAGAGATCCAATACTCAACTGTTTTTGCTCAATCATTAAAGAATTGAGAAAAGAAGAAAGATGAATATTAACTAATGTAGTGAAGGAATAGTAGCATTCTATACTTGATGAACCCAGTCAAAGAAGCACTGTATTTAGTTTAGCAAACTCTGGTTTTTTGTAGTTTTAACTCATTTTATGTGTTGCCCCTTCCCGAAAGCAACTTAGTGGTGTGTAAGGGAAATCTTGCACAAGTTCTCTTAACATAGTGACTTTTCTTAAGCTAGATGTTCTACAAAATGCAACTTCTTCCCTCTTATGATGCTTGGTGATGCATGAACTCAGTCACAGAAGCACTATAAGAGTACCGACAAGTGAACAGAAAGGATCATGCTTAAGATACACTAAACATGTTACAGGCATATAGGAATACTCTCAAAGTCAAAATAATGCTCTCTTCAACATCAAGGCAATCGATTCACCTCATATCTGCAAAGTATAATGCTAGCTGACAATCCAGCCACGAAGGGGATATAGAGTCCACTAGAGACGAGCCTCATACAATAACATGCATCCAGAAGAACCATATTTGCTGAGGGATGCACATTAGGTACCACAAATAAACCATTAATATATAACTTTGAATTTTTTTTATTTCCACAATCTCCTTTTGCCTCTTCGGTGTTACTTTTTACGTGGATCAGGCAAAAATTGATATTTTTTTGCATGGAGTTGTTGATACAGTTCACGAACTATTTTGTTCCAGTATTAGCATACTCTGCTTATAGCCTGACATGAGAAAATTTCTTAATCATATGTTGAAAGGGCAATCCTTCATGGGTAAGGCCGTGTATTATCCTCTACCCCCGCCTTAGGCGGAGTCTCTAGCCCATTTGACCACTGCAACACTGCCTAGAGGAACCTCAGATAATTACCTTGCATAAAGGCCAATACCTGACAATTTCAACAATGTATATTCTTGCCTTGAGAGATTAATACAATGGAACATTCTACAATAACGTAACCAATGCCTGAAAAACGATTGTTACAATAAAAAGAAATTTACCTTAAAGCTCACACCTTTCAAGATGTCCTTCTCCCCAAATGACTTATGTACATCTCTGCACTCAATGAGCACATTGGAATCATCCATCACATGGTCACTCAAGCTTCTCAAATTTTCTCCTGCAACCCCGTCCTGATTGTAATTTGAAATTCAAAAGAACATAAATCATACTCCGTAGATTCTAATACATGATTAAAGTAGTAATATTAATACATTTATACAAATTCTATACTGCCTCCCTCACAACATACAACCCTGACTAAATTAACATCCAAACACTCACCAACCAAGTTATATACTACCTCCATCCATAAAAGATAGCCTAGTTTGATTTCCATAGTCAAAATTAACAAACTTTATACTCTTAATAAACACATAACTACGATTTGAATCAAAATTATCATGGTAATAGTAATGTACATTAAAAATACAATCTTTGACATATTTTCCTCCAAATATTACATAACACACATACAAATATTTGAGCTCAAATATCAAAATTCCAAACTACACAATCTTTTGAACATAGAGGGAGTACAATGTTAAAATCCACAAAATATATCCAAAATAACCAAAAAATCTTATAAAATTTAAAAAAAATCAAAAAAATTAAATAAATTCACAAAAAAATAATATGCTCAAATGTTAAAATCCACAAAAAATATCCAAAATAACCCAAAAATCTTATAAAATTTCAAAAAATCAATAAAATTAAATAAATTCACAAAAAAATAATATGATCAACCTTACATTAAACATTTTTGTGGGTGAAACTCCATCAGCTTCAGGTGGTCTAAAGTCTCTTGGAGGTGCCATACAAGCACAAATACTCGTTTTCTTTAAAGATTGAATTTTTTCATCAAATTCTAACACAAACCCATATGAGCTACTCAAAGAAGAAGCATTAAATCCCTTTAAACGATGTGAATTTGTAGGAAAACACAAATTTGATGAAATGCAACTTAAAGAAGAAAATCCCATTTTAATTGTCCAATTTCTGAATAATTAAGAGGAATTTGAAGGTAAGAAGAAATTTTGGGAGTGGAAAGAAAACATAAAAAGACAAACTTTAGCCTCAAAACTAATAACTTTTCTTTCTTTTTAAGTATTAAATCTTTTGGATGTTCGATATCGTCTTTTTTTTAAATACATGCACATAAGTATACTCTTAAAAAATAGAAATATAATATTATTTTAATTTTCGATATTAACCTATTTGATTCTTCATAGTCTTGGAGGTGTTATTGATCTAACGTATGGCAAAATTGATAGACAGATAAAAATATATAATAATTAAAACATATTCTTTGCAAAATTTAATTTACTACTATCATAACAATATTTTAAACTAACTTCTACTAAGTTTTATTGCAGAAATAAAACAATTTGTATATAAATACAAAAGAAATTAGGCTGTCAATTAAAAAGCGAATGATGATCTTTATTACTGAAACTCAGAATAAATTTAATATATCATCTCAAAAATTGAAACTGTCCATTAAAAAGAATGATAGTCAGTAACTCAGTATATTGTATAATTGGAGGTTGTTATTATTTACCCATTTCTGTGCAATTCATTTAATTAGTCTAAATAGAAAATTAACACTAAATCATTTTGGTCAATGGCAATAATTTCTTATAATTTTGTACAACATAATTAAAAATTACTCATGATCAATACTGCCAATCAAAATCAATTTTATGCACTATTTCTTTATTAAGATACATATAAAGTTGATATTATTTTATTTATTTTAAATATTTTATTTTTTACTTTCTTATCATTTTTTACAATACAATAAAAAACTATGTATTCAAAGCTTCAACTGAAGGCAAAACAATCAATAGCAAGATTTGGGGATGAATGGTGTCAAAACCAACTGGCTAGAGGTTACGAGTCATTTGTAAGGACCTGATCCTAAAATTTCATCATTACGAATTATATCTCGTGACGAACAGACTGTAAACCTAATGGTTAAATCTTTTATCAGCCATTGATCAAAAGCAATGAAGCACAAATCTAAATGTAATAGTTTAGGCCCCTCACATCAAATCGAGACCAGGAATATCGGTAAATAGCAAGACCGATTATTCAACATAAATGCAATGCTCACTTCTAAATCTAAATGTAATAGTTTAGAATGAACTGTAAATCTAAATGTAAGATTATTACAGTAACATGAGTATGAGTAGTCAACTGGAAATATATTACATATGATATACATATAAACACCCCCATCAAATTAGTACACACCATCATCAAGTATTCAAGTATAGATGACCTAACATAAACAATTTAAGCTACAAAAACTATAAATTAGACTGCCTATGCCATCATAACTTGAAAAAACAGAATGATCTACCTAGCATTACCACCCGATATGAGATCTCAATGCAATTTCTCTCGAGTCTTGACACCTTCCACAACGGTACCCAGGATCTTAAAACTCCGACTTCATAAGTTTTATTTGTGGCCTTAAGCTAACGTTGTCAAATGGATGCGCCTGTTTGACATCAACGTAGTCTTTGGTTTTAAGAACCTGCAAAAAAATCACATCAACAAGTAACATAGCTTGCAGTAATTTAACGAGGTGCATACACATAATGATGACCATCAAATTTAAAATTACAATGATTGAACTTCTACTTCATGTAGTGTACTAGTGTCGTATGAGCACCAAGAAATACAAGCCTCTTTAACAAACTTCTCACCAACCATCTTATCATACATTGATTTAACAAAAAACATGGAGAAGTAATCAAAAGATCTCATATATTTACTAAGTTTTGTCTTCAGAAAACAATTTTAAACCCTAAAAGCACTGAAATGTTTAACAAAGAAGGCAACGGAGATTTTGAATCTGGCCAAGCAAAAAGAGAAGTTCAACAAATAAGAAATAAAGAATTCAGCTTTGAGCTAGTAAAAGAAAAGGTTTAACAAACAAGGCAATGAAGAATTCAGCTTTGAGCAAGTAAAAGAAAAATACAACCTCATTTAACTAGAAGTTTTGACTCATCACTTTAAAAACACAATTTGGACATTAAATAAGATATTACAAAGGACTGTGTAGAATCAAATGGCATTTCTATCAATAAAAGATAAACTTGAAGCTATATGTATGAATCAGTGCTTAAAAACTTGTCAGCAACAACTGGAGATAGGAAATATAACTATCATTTCACAGAGTCCACAATGTTCAGGAGAGTATGAACTTACCAATGCTTCAAAGAACATTCTTGATGCCTCCTTCCTTGTCTTTCCAATTAACAGATTGTCCATTGTAATAGTTTGTCTAGTGTTTCCACCATGTTTTACAAACACACTTTGGAGGTAATTTGCAACCGCCCTACAATAAGTATGGCAAACATTTCAGGAGCCTCTATGGAAAGTAAATTTAAGACATGGGAAGCAAGGGAAAAGAAACTATCAGAACTTTCTAATGTAATACTCCGTATCAATTTAAGACATGGAAAGTAAATGTTAAAAAGTTTGCCAACATGTGGCTAATTAATCTAGTAAAAAAATCGCCAACATATGCCTAATTGATCTAGTAAAAAAACATGCCACATAAGAAAATATAATTTAAACTACAAGGGACAACGATAAAATTCATATTAACTCTCGGATCTAAACAAAATACAAGACTGAAAATACTAAGGCCTAAGATATTGCTTCCAAAAGTCTGAAACAAATGTTAAAGAGGCATTTACTGAAACAATGATTACCTTGTACGTGAAGACCATCCACTGTTGTCTGTAGCAATTGCATCTTTGTTAGGTATGAGATCATCAGTTGCTTCAACTACATCATCATCATCATCATCATCGACATTTAGAAAATCTGAGAAAACAAAAACAGAGAGGCATATCAAATGCAAGGCGTAGAAACAGACAACGTTAAACAAAAACCAAATGGCACCTAGGCAATCGCAAGTAAAGGCTTTATAGATAGATGAAAACACAGATCTTAAACTAGAATTATAGAACCAATGAAAAAAGACACCAATAAGATTATTTTGGGCATTGACAGCTTGTGTGGTAAGAAGGACAAGATCAGGAAGGTATTACTACTGAAGAGAAAAATGTACAAAAATAAATCCATTAAATGTCTAGGTGAAAAGTTCAAACTCCATCTTGTTTATTTTCCATACCCTACACCCAATAGGGGTAAGAAAGGTTATCAATTCAACTTTTTTTCCCACAAAAAACTGCAAGGGAAAATCTACAACCAAACCATGCTAAAACAAATGCTTAATTATTTTAAACATGTATGCCCCAATGAATCGATGAGGCACCCGCAAGTGGATCAGGGGTGGATAGTCATAGTATTATTTCTTGCTGTATGTGATGCTGGGGAAAATTTGTTCCGTTGACAAAGGAGTGAAGTGTAAAATCCACTACTTCCTGATATATAGAATAAATAGTGTATGTTACATTGTGATAAATTTCGGTGAACAAATAAATGCGAAAGAGGCAGATGAAATAAAATTATATTGAATACTTTCATGTCTACTTTTTAAAGTGTTGATTAATACACCTTGTTCTAAGCAAGTAAGACAAGAATGAAATATGATTTACAAGCTATAAATCCAGTATAATTATGCCCACCCTGCTACTTGAAGAAAAAAATTTATTACTCCCGCCATCCCATTTTCTAAGGCCCCTTTACTTTTGCACAAAGTTTATGAAAATTTTAAATTCATCTCACAAACAAAAGTTTCCTAACACTTTTTCTAACTAATAGAATAAAAACAAGAACCCAGTATAGAGTTTCAAAAAGGAAAAGTCTTGTTTATGGGATGGAGGTAGTAAATTGTTATAATTATGAAGAGAGATACCGGGTTGGCAGTAATATCATAACGTAATGTTGCAAAAACAAATAAATGTGGAGTATAATCTCATAATCGAAGGCCAGGTCAGTGCAACAATCAGATAATTTACTTTCAGCATATATCAAGATCAACATCTTTTGTAATATTCGAATTTTCTCATATATATATATCAGCTACTAAGAATGTTCTATATATTTCATTCAAACCCACTAAGACCAAGAACTTTTAAATACTTCCTCCATCCTAAAAGATTGTTGGGTTTATGTTTCAATTGTCAAATTAAACTTTCGTCTTGACAAACACCACTTTAAATTTGATTTGAATCAAAATTATCATGTTAATAGTAAAGAATGTTAAAAACACCATCTTTTGACATATTTTTTACCAAATACTATATAATGTGGGGTATAAAAATATTTAAGTGCAAAATTTAAAAAATCAATATCAAATTCGAAACTGGACAACCTTCTAGGGAAGGATGGAGTACTACCTACCCTAAGTCCCTAACCAATCATACACTGGTAACATAGCTTATTCCAACAAAATATCATATATTCTCCCTGTTCCAATTCAGCAGAGCAAGTTGGCCTTTCCCAGTGTCTTTTCGCATGGTACATTATACCAAGTAACTACTATTTTTGAATATGGCATCAACAATAAATTAACTCAAAACCACATGAATTGGTAGATTAACTGTGTTTGGATGGGGCAACATTTAACAGACCAAATGATATATTAAGGGTATGGTTAAAAAGAAAGCTTGTTTTCTTAAACAACCCCCCTGCTAAAGCATTTGACACTGATATAGTGATAGTTTGGAGGTAAAATATGTACCCTAACTCAAAGATGTACTGGTCAGGTAATAACTTAAGACGGATGATCTCAAGCTGAGAAAGAATAAAACGATAAAACAAGGGTTGCAGGAGGCCACTTACAGCATAATCACGACCCAATGAGTCCATGTCTTCCATGTTCAGTGGATAATTACCATCCCCTTGACACGAAAATTTTGCACCATCTAAGAGAACATTCTCCATCTGCAAGTCCATATCCATAGGAAATGAACCCATTTGTTCAATTTCTTTATTAACCATGGCACCCACAGTATATTCCATCTCTCCGCTATTGATACATGCTTCAGTTTCAACTGTAGTGTTTCTTTCAGCTGTCTCCAATAACTGCTCGTCAGTAAGAGGGATGACTTCTACTGTAGTAACATTATCAAAATCTTTGCCCACATCCTTGCTCTCGGCGCCTATTTCACAAGGTGAAGCCTCCTCTAGAGGAACCGCATTGGCCTTCTGATCTCTTGGCATATATGTGGAATTATCATGCAAGGTCACATCTCCCCATGTTATGCCAATATCAGGAAACACAGCACCGCCGGGAGACTTGTCATCACTGGGCGCAACTTCAGACAAATCAGCTGAAATGTCAACATGATCATCGGAAACAAGCTTGGAAGGCAATGATGATACAACAGTAGTCGCATTTACTACATCGGTCACTGTGTCAGGTCTTCCATCAAGTTCTGTACCAGCTATAACCTCGGTTGGCTCAAACAATAAACTATTTCCTTCTGCATCTGTGATAGTCTTTAACTTTGATTCTATGACATTATCATGTAAACTGGACATACAATTTACATCTTGCACATCCATCAGCATAGAAGGAGCATCAATAGTTTCTTGCCCACAATTTTCTTCCATCATTAGACCTTCATTTTCCTCTTCTTTCTCATGTCCTCTCATAACGTCCTGGGCACTAGAACCTTCTACAGCTTCTGTACTTAAGTTCTCACTATTATATTTCGGACTTCCATTAATGCCTAGTTCAAGAGAAGCATAATCCACGTCATTCACAGAGATAACTATTCCACCCAGATCACGTGTTTGATTATGCAAAGATGTCAATTCAACTGCCAAACCTGCCGGACCACAAAACCAACAGGGAACCAGGATGTAAGAAATTCATAACATAAACCCAAACTTTAAAAATAAGAATGTCAGTAGAATCATCTAAGCAAAGCAACATTCAAAACATCAAATTCTACAGACATCATGTAAAGCAAATGAATATAATCTGAGTTTAATCCACAGATGTTTCAAAAGATAAAAAGATAAAAAGACCAGATACTCAAGGATAATTGCAATCATCCTAAACTAGCATCTCCCAGTAGATTCTATAAGGTAGGACAACAGGATATAAGTAAAATAATGAGGGATGCACACAAAAACGAAGTAATTATTCATGCCAAGGTGTGAGTAGTATTTAAGAAAAAATTAATATGAAAATATAAAATTCTAAAAAAAACACACATTTTAAGAAGATCCCAAAAAGCAGAAAACTTAAGGACATACACAATAAGAATGATCCTAAACATCTACAGAAACAAAAAAGGAACTACACGGGACAAAAAAATCAAGTTCTAACCATTTCATTGAGAACAAGACTTTAAGCAGACAATACTCAAGGACAGCCCAAAATGAACCAAGATATGAACAATAACAGGGAGGCTGTTTCCCAATTGACAAAAGATAAAGTGCAAAGACTATCTACTACTTCACAGTAGATAAGAAGCGAAGCTATTATACCGAGATATGAAAACTTTAAAAAAAACAATTCCATCTCCGTCTGGTCCAATATTTTGTTCTAATTAAGACCAACATTGGTATTGGTAGTTTAATAATGATTCAATGGTATTGCCATCTTAAAAAATAACCACCTACAACATTGGTAGTTCTTCGGTCTCCACTGCAGGCATTGCACTAAATCTTTACAGTTAGTTTCAGTTATTTATTTTCCTTTATGCATTTATGGGACACCTTGAACATAAATTGCACTCCGGCTGTGAAATCAATTTTCCAATTTTTACTTGTCTCTATTGTATAAAACCAAGAGGTATAGATTTTAAGGTCAAGAAAATAAATAGATCTATTTCTTTTCATAAACCGAAAGTATTCAATTATGTTGATTAAGTATAGAATCTCTAGTCGAACCTTAAACTACAGAACTGCAGCATGAACTACTCAGCTCAAACAACTATATAATGGTAGATATGGAAAAAGATGGATGAGAAAAAACATAAAGTTACCAGTGCATATGGGTTCGATAAAAATTTCATCTTCCAAAAATTGTTTCTGAATCATAACAATTTCATGTCGGGTGCAAGGAGCTTTCTTCCTAACACGTCGAATGTCTTCAGTATTCATCAGCTGCCTTCGAATTGTACTGTAAAAACATCAATGTCAGTGAATGAAGTGCAAAACCCTGGTATCTGAATTATCTAAAGCTTAAAACTGAGAATGTGATTAACACTGTTGATACACTTTACATTTGAGAATGCGCAACAAAAAAAATTGCTATGAGACTTGAAGGGGCGAAAAATGTAAGATCACTTAGTTTAGCATCAAAAAGAAAAATTCAGATAATTGGAATGTCGAACATACTCGCCATGCAAAACCATTGAATCATCAACGAGAACCTTCCTTTTGGTGGTGCCAGAATGGGGTGCAGAACGTCTGCGTTTTACAGAAGTGATTTCACGAGATGAAGGAGTGGGTCTCAGATTCAAAACTGATGTTTTCCGGCCAGCTGAAACAAAACAATTTTTCAAGCACCACTCAGCCTCTTTAACCATGGTAAATTTATAGTAACAGCATCAATAAACTTCCGCCAAGTAGACTAAAACAATAAGGAACTTGAGAAATACCTAAAATTGAAGATAGCAAATCATCATCATCAGGAACTGATTCTACAGTTCTCTTGCTATGGGCTATGTCAGAAGATACAACAGTATAAAAACTCTGCTCTGTAAGGGTACTTTCCGTATATGTGCGCTTCTTTCCCGAAATGAAGTTACTTCCTGCATCACCCTCATCGTTCCTTACCAATTCCCCAGGGGTATAGTCCATAACGAGACTGCCAGGGTGATTATCAGCTCCAACAGTTACAGACCTTAGCTTCTCAGGGTCAAGCACACCAGGACTTCCAGAACTATATATATTCTCCATCAGATTTTCTACTGACAACCCATTATCCACTGCAAAGGTTAAGACACCACCTGCATGACTGAGTCCATCTACATCAGGATCTCTCGTGGTGACTTCTAATGCTGCATTTTCTGATCCATCAAGAACAGCATTACCTGCAAACATATAGATACATCAAACAGATGCCCTATAGTTATATTATGATCAACGCTATTCATGACAAGACGAACCTTGTGCCACACCAGACATGTCAGAAGCATCTAACACATCCCCCGCCCCAGATACATTAACAGAACCTGGAGTGACATCCTCATTACATGGTTTAGGGTCAATAGACAGGTTGTCCTCGAGATTAGAATTCTGTCGAGCTTTGCACGGCACAAGAATATGATGGTGTTCGTCCATCTTGCTCAATTTGCTGACCAAGCTCAATACTTGCGGTTCATCGGAAGTACGATCTTCTACCTTCTCTTGAGAATCTAAATCCAAGTTGTCAATATTTTCAGATGCTTCCATGGTCGAAGATGCAGGGGCATTCTGCAAGACTTGCCGACTGCTATTGGCAGAAAGACATATACCATGATTACTCTTTTCCAAGTGGCCTTCATCTGACCTCTCATTGTCACCTAGAGACCCATTAAAGTCGACATTGTCCTTTACATTGTCAAAATTTTCTTCATGTCTAAGTTCTGTCAAATCTGATACTGAAGATGCATGATTTTCTACATGAGAGGATGGCCCAGAAGCAGAAGCATGATTATCTAGTGACTTCTGCTCAACTGCAAACTCTTGTGGTTTTTTAACATCAGGTTCACTAGAATGATGCCCAACCTCGGAAGCCATAGGAATAACAGTGTCAGATTTTATAGACCAATCATCAACATGTTTGTTCCGATCATGGTTATTTTTTTCACCAGAAACCCTATCCAAATTCTCTATCATTATAGCTTCTGATAAATGGCGTTCTTCTGTTTCAAAATGATCCTCGCAAGCTGATGTTTCTTTAGCACTAGAGAGATTTGGCTCGTCCAACAGCCCGGGGGTGCGTGGAGCTTGTGCATCGTCCATGAGCTCAACATCTTCATTAACTCCATCGATCTGAAGCGACACAATTCTTTAATCACTAAACCCACAATTAAAAAAAAATTAAAAAAATAAAGCTAGCCCACTACAAGACCATACGTCACTATAAAAAGAAAAAGGATACGAGGACCAAATACTTCCTCGTTTTTATTCAAATATACGTTCTAAAAATATATGTGCTAAAAAAATGGCCTATCACTTTATTTTATTTAAACTAGTTCTATCTTTACCCTGTCATACTAGTCTAATATAACAATCTTCTCACCTATTAGTTTACCGTATGTTTTTCATAGTACTATTAATTAACTCAAAACAAGGGTACAAGAATACATTTACACCAAGTCCACCACTTTCCTAATTTTTTGAGAAAAGTCAAGGTAGGTCATTTAATAAGATCAGAGACTGCATAAAAAAAATATCTTGCAGGTACCATGGGTTCCAAATTTGGTGTCGTAACATCTTGCTGATCATGCTTGATAGGCGCCATAATTTGGATAGAACTCTGCGGATCAACACTGGACCAGAAGAATAGAGTCAGAAATTTACATTATTACATGAATAGATGAAGCAATCAAACAAAAATGAACCATACCTGTATCATTCAGTAATAAAAAACATAATGGATTACAAAAGGGAACTCAACAAAACAAGAGACAGTCTAAATACAGACCAACAAGGATGACTCTATCATTAACCAACTTAATGCTGATGAAGGCGTCATTCATTAAGTTACTATATTATATAACTCAGGCAATTTCTAAGTATTTGTGTGAAGCCAGGCTGCAGCTTAGGGTCAGCATAATAATTAAAAACTTATTGGGTTTGAGAGACAGGCTTTATTTAGATTCATTTATAAATGATGTCAAATTGCTTACAGCATGTAAATTATCATCTCATTATCAATACTTCAGTCTTCTCGTGATTCACAAATAGCAACTTAGAGGGGATACACATTAAAACATGAATATGGCATGGTTTAAAAAGGACAGATACAGACTACATCCATTAACTGTAGAGAGACAGAGAGAGAGTGAGTTACAGACAACCAACCTGACTTCAACATTTCCGGAAGTGCCAACCTTGTTCAAAAATAATTCCTGCATGAAATCATCGAGATTTATTCTTTTTCTTCTTAAGGTCTTACTAAAGCTGTAACTGAACACATAATAACCATGTAGCAATATTTACTTTCCAAACACATGGTAATGAAGCTGACAGAACCACTATGGCAATGTTATTCTGCTTGTTAAAAGTTTTTATAAAGATGGCATTCAGGAATCTCAAAGGTCTTGCTTTAATTAATCCATTTAGATTGCTCACTATTTCACATTTGTAAACACACTCTAAATAGATTATATATGAAATACAACCACAGTGAAATAGCTTTATCATCCATATAACAGATCACAACAGGCAAAGAAATGAAACTAATGGAATCCTCATCGAGATCCATTTGAATGTGTCTATTCATGTTCGAGGCCAGATAAGAAGAATTTCAAAGGGGTTTTGAAACTAATCAATGACTAAATCCATATCAAACAATTTTCCTCCATCTACTAGATTGTCCGCTTTTTTTATAGTTGGCTTTGGCTTTGTAAAATATATATGTTTGTGTATTTTATAAAAAAGTATATCAATGGAAAGGAGTTTGAAATATATTTTCCTTAAGTATAGTTTGATCAGAGTGTTATCTGTCTGAGCAAATCACATGGTCAGTTAAGTATATAATAGACGTCTTTGTGAGATGGAAGGAAAATATTCTCTAAGAACATGAATGCATTAGACATATATAAAAGACATTAGTGTTAAATTAAGGTTCACCAACCATCCAGTCCAAACCGTGAAGTCGATAAAGCCACTCCATCCATTGTATCTTGAAGTGTAATCTGCTCCCTTGAACTAACATGATGGTCTACATAATTACTGTACAAAATTCAAGGAGTGATGTCATAATACATTTGGAAATTCAGCAACCTCAACAGGCAGAAGACCAGATCATTTAGTCTAATCATATATCACATCATGGTTACATGGAAGTTCTAACCACTAACACCGAATTATGTTTTAAGGAATTACACAAGCAAAATAATTTATTTAAAAGTTTCCCATCCCAAACATGTGACCAAAAACATCGCTAGTAGCCAATATTCTGAAAATGGTAAAAATAACGTTCACAAGTCCATAACAATAAGATTTTGGAACTAACCCCTGAAAAGCGTCATTATCTGGCAACTCAAAGTCATCCAGATCAAAAGTCTCTGGCAGAGTGATGGAGTGATATGGAGCCTTAGATTTTTCAGGGGGTAAATCCACAGCAGTAGAACGAAAAGCTTGCTTGACCTTGAGCAATGCCTCACTACAATCATCAAAGAGATAGTTCACCTTTCTATTATAAATCCTCACCACCCCAAGCAGAAGATGGCTGGACAACCGTAACGCAATAGGAACATCAGGAGAAAGAATTGAATCTGTTAAGCAATACCAATGGTCATTATTGTCAGATATCACAAGTAATCAAATTTAGTTCTCACATTCAATAATCTCTAACGGTCTAACCATTAACAGACAATGGAACATTTATAAGAATATGAAAAATCAGCGGAATAAACAATACACATGGTCATTGGGCACGAGGCAAGGAAAATGAATGACATTCAACTTCAACCGAACCACAACAAGGATACCAAACAAGTTCTAACCAAAATCTCATAGGATGTTACAAAAGTTCAAACCAGCAGCAACGACTAGGCCACCGTAATTTTAGAAGCCAAAAATTCTCAATGTCATTCCTTCACTCTGAAAAACATGAATTCTTGTCAGCCAGCTTACTATACGAAACCTTGAAATCGTACTGGAGGACTCTTTTGACATACAATGCTAAAACAATTAAGAACCACCACACATAATCTCACTCTAACTGCTGAAATGACAAGCAGAATAATGCTCATGCAGAAACAATCCTACCTGATATTTTGACAAAAGTTGCAACAAATAAACCGCAACTGATAAAAGGCTGTATATGAATGCACTCTGGAGGCTTTCATCATAATATCACTAAATTTTCCTGCACCCCCAGACCATTTAATTATAGAACAGGAAGTTCTCTGTGATTCTTCTTTTATTAGAGCTAGGAATGGGCTGCTCTAGGTAGTTTTTGTTGCCAACATGGCTCATTACACTACTCGCTTCTTATCAGGACTGAAGTAGTAGGTGTGCTTCTGGTCATCTTAGCCAACTGAGGCTTGACTCCCATTTATGGCCAGATGCAAGCTACTAGGCAGGAACCTAGAGGCCTTGAGGTCCTGATGTTATGCAGTTTGTTCTAGCATGAGCACTTTTGAACTATCTTCGGATCAGAAATACATATTATCCATACTTCATAGTCGGTAAAGACTTCTGACTTCATTCATGATTAACCTTGTCATTAAACGATATTCAGATTACATCTGAAATATGTCCAAAAACCATAACAGACTGATAGCAATAATCAATAAAAGAATGGTCGACCGCCCTCTTTCCACCATAAGGGAATGCATTTATCATAAACTTAGCCAAGTTTACTGCTCCTTTTATTGTCCTACCACTTCCAATAGCCATATGGATACATGTTTACTGATCCTTTTATTGTCTACTTCAATGTACTTGCTTATATCTACAAATTTACTAATCTAACTATGCATGGAGTAGTTAATATTTTCTTGGTTCTAGCCATGGGAATGTTTTTTTACTAAGCAGTGATGCCATGCTGTCATCATTGTCCCTACCTATTATTCTGTGTCAATATAGGAATAACATGTTTTTTACTAAAACGGTAGTACCATGCTGTCATCATTGTCCCACCCCTGTTATTCTCAACAATCAGAATATAGGAATAACATATGTATTAAAACTTCTCTGGCACCATATGTTCACCAGAACCAACAGAATATAACATTGGCTAAGAATCACAAAATACATCATTGATAATTCTAAATAGAGGGGGAACTTTCTCTTCCTTGTTGCCATCCGTTTCACGTAAATCTAATAGGGCATTACAACTAGATAAATCAAACTTAATACCAAAGGCAGTAAGTGAAATCAAACAAACAACAAACGCAACCGAAATACATACAAGAATTACCACCACTAAACTTATCACTTCGATTGTCGAAGACAATACTAATTCTGAACAAAGAACAACAGAAAGAGAAAAATTAGGCACAACTTACCAACAGAAACACCAATATCGGTATCAGCAACCTGATTCTTCCTCAGTTTTCTCTCCAAATGTGCAGCTATCCATATAGTCCCCAATGGCCCCTTTTTTGCCAATATAAACTGAGAATAAAACATCTTCGATTCCCTTTTCCAACAAGATCCACAAACTCAGAAATACGCCCTAAAATTTCACAAAATTACAAAAGCAAAATCCCCCACAAAACAGTAAAATCCAAAATCACCAACTTCGCAATCAAGAAAAATCCGAACTTATCACTTCAATCAGGCCCAACATACAAAATTAAGCAAAATCTACAACCCATCTTCCCCTAATCCCAAACTTTCAACTTAATTTGATTCAAAGACCACCAATTCTTCTCAATTTCCACCAAATCTAGTTCCTCACCCCAAAAACACACAAAATTTCAAAGCTTAGGGTTTTCCTAATAGCTAGTTACTTCAAATCAAGCCTAATACCCAAACCATCTTTACCAAAATCAAAACCTTCAATCACACTTCGATTAAAAATAATAAATTCTTCTCAATTTCCAACAATTTAAGCTCCCAAACAAGAAATTTAACACTTCAAAAACTAGGGTTTTCAAAATAGCTTATTAAATCAAATTAACCCTAATAAACAACCCATATCCCCAAAATCAAAACTTCCAACTCTAATTCGATTCAAAACCAGAAATTCTACTTAATTTCCACTAATTTAAGCTCCCAAATTGAAAAACTAGGGTTTTCAAAACAGCTTATTAAACTAAATTAAGGCTAATAAACAACCCATATTCAACAAAATCAAAACTTTCAACTCCAATTCGATTCCAAACCCACCAATTCTTCTCAATTTCAACAAATTTAAGCTCCAAAATTGAAAAACTAGGGTTTTGAAAATAGCTAAATAATTGAAATATATAAAGAAACCCTATAATTTATAAGAGGGTCTAAAATGAAAAGATTTAATAAGTTAAGGATTGAGTTGAGTAAATAAACTCATGGTTTGAACTAGATTTGAGCGATCTGTAATAGAGAAATATGGTAAATGGTTAAGTAGTAGGAGTAGTAGATATGCTCTAACTAGAGTTGTGTCTGAGTCGAAGCCAAGGCACAATAAAAAATAGCAGAATTTTTTTGAATCTGAGGGGCAGAGGCAGGTTCAGTTGGCGTGAAAACCCAGTATTAGGTTGAACTTTGAAATCTTAGGCAGGCAAACAGGTTTATATAGATTTTCAGTTTATTTATTATCATTTTCGAATCTTTGCATAATGGCTGCGTATTACGTTTTAAGAAGGAGGGAATTTATATTTAAATTTGTTTTCATTATTGGTATAATGAAACAAAATATATAAATATTTCTAAAACTAATAATATGAGGAATCTGAAAATATGTAAAGTAGTATTGTGTATTGAATGTGTATAGATTGTATAGTGTATCTTAAGGAGTTATTTGAAATACGTGGATTAATCTAGTTTAAGGCTTAATTTTGGGATTGACGATATGCTAAAATTAATACCGAAAACCGAGAATTTAACGGCTTGAGGCAAGACAGATAGAATGGAAATGCAGGATTAGGCAGGTGAACTGTAGATTCTGGCTTTGAGAAGGCTTAGATGAAATAGGTTCGGTTCTAGTTTTGGTTAATGACCAAAGCAAGTTGGAAGCCGCTACATAAAACACTTTTGTTTCCTTTTTATGGAAACGTAGGCGTATCGATTGGAATAACGTCGTGTTAAAATCGAGTCCGTTCAGCGTGTGGATGCGTGAAAATATATGTCTGATATATACGGTTAAAATGGCGATGCGGATGGAATATCTTGTAGTGGAGTGTCGTATGCATGGGTTGTTATAATGAGTTTGGCGGATCTGGGATGACTTCCAGGCAGATGAGCCTGTGCCCGAGGCCCAGTAGTGCTTGGTGTTTGAGGTTCGAGCATAGAAAGTGTCGGATGCGACTTCATTGTATACTTTGGCCATTCAGGCGACCTGCTGGGTTGCGTACCGAGTCTTAATTACTGCTTTGCATGCAGCGTTATTGATAAATTCATCAAATAAATCTGTGCGTTCGTGCCTCTCTATTTTATTTTTTAACAACTTTGCTCGTGTATTTGGTCGATCAGATGATTTCTGGTATCTTAGACCCCGATATTTTTAGTTTTACGGATTAAAATAAAATTCTGGCGTAGCAGGGATTACGAATACATTAATGATGGCATCTGATAATAAGATTTAATGGGGTTATGAAACTCCATAATCAAGGCTCAGACAAATCAGGCATTAGGAGATTATGCCAAAGATAAATCCCCCGAGCGTATGGGAATAGAACACTCAAGTGCAGAACTTTCTTTTAAGTATTAAAATATTAAATTGTGAGCGAGGGTTAGGTAGAAAAATTCAAAGTTTTAACAGCTCTTGGTCATTAAAGGAATAAAAAGAGAATTACCGAGCTTGAAAGTTAGAATAATTGGTGCAAGTTTTTCATCTCAAAAAATGGCATTATATGAGCAATCCTCTGGAAACTTTCGAAGAGATGTGATGGCCATTAACTCATAAGAACGTTACAGAATATTAGAGTTTGAGGTAAAAACTTACCATACATTTTTTATATGTGGGCGATAGAGTGGGGAGTCTAAAGAGCGGCCACAAAACTAGCCTATCTCAAAATCGAAGTCTTACAATATTGGAAGGAAAGTCATTCACAGAGGCCGTACCACATCTTTATTTTTAGTTGACTAGTTGGAATTCCAACGATTGGAATTTAAGCCCAATCTCTTTCCATTTTAAACCCGAGAATTACAATTCATTATAAGTTGATTTAGTTAATTTGTGTGTGACTAACATGCTCGGTCGAAATTAACGATATATTAATTGTTTAATAGAAACGACATTTAATGAATTGAAGAGACCACTATGGCCGTACGTAACCCACAATGTCGATCAGTTACCTAATATACTAATTGTGTATTCTATATACGGACTTATTATTGTTTAATTGTGTCGGTTATATTAAGATTGTTCCAATGAAGAACTGTTGAGATATAACAACTCATATTTCTGACCGATATCAGTATAAAAGTGATGTAAGTCGAATCACAAGAGATAGTTGTTGAATATCAAGAAAGATATAGTAAGGATAATACGTCGATGCGATTTGGTCAGCTAGCGACAACTTCATTTTAGGTGTGATAGAGATTGTTTTTCTCGATGGATTTTCGGTCTTGTCGTTTCGGTCTTTCTTGGTTTATTAGAAAAGAACCTTCAGAGCTTGAATAAATTGTTAGAGCCTTGAAGTTGATAGTAAATACTCCACAATCTTTACAGGTCTCGAGCATACGTACTTTTTCAGTCTTTGCGCTTTTTTATAATCCATTTTAATTATATTTAATTGTTTAAAAATTGAACTTTCATTGGACACTAATTATGTTTTTAAATAAAGTATATAATTGGATTAGTCTTTTAAAATATTTTCATAATATTAAATTTTAATAATATAATTAAAAAGTATGAAAATAAAATTTATCTCGATATGTAATAAAGTCGATTAGAATGGATTGGAGGTAGTATTATTTATTAGGATAAGTAATAAAATTGATCACAAATTATTAAAAGATAAATGGACAATTAGGTACATCTTTGATTCTGACTTCAAAAATCATTTGACATGGCAAATGCTTATCCACTATTACTCCTGTTAAATTTTAATTTTGTAATTCTAATTTCCATAATAAATAAATAAATATTATATTCAATTTATACATTTAAGTAAAAACTATAATCATAAATTAAAAGTAATTAGTTCAACAACTCAAAAATACATAGTTAAATTGATAATACATGTAGGTAAACATTGATTTCATACAAACTTAATTAAAAAAAACCTTGTAAAATCTAAGGGGTTTGTTTGTTAAATCTAACTAAAATTTGGCGAATGATTGAAGCTGAATTATAGCGAATACGGATCAATATTTAGTTCTTTGATAATAGTTCAAAGAAAAAAGAACTTAGAAATTAGGGATTCTTGAGCCGACAATTTATCCATACTGTTCGTTTATTTATAATAAATCGTATATTAAATAAATGATCTTATGACAAATAATAGATTATAAATATTATTAATATGAATAGAATATTTGGAAATATGAATATTAGATCTCGTAAATATGCGGATGAACAATTTGGTGTCTAATGGGTTACCACATTTAATTATATTCCATCATATAAATTTCCGGATATATTCGATTGTTAGATTGTATTAACTGACGTTACTAAGTTCTGATGGAGTTACTAAGGTCAACAATCTATATATTAATCTGATGTTGGGTGCGTTAATTAATATATTACTCTTTGTCCGATAAACAGAAGATTACCATATGACATGGATCGAACTATAATCATTGCCAATTTCGGCGGGTTGAAAGTCTGTAACTATAAAGAAATATAGGGAGAGAATTCCCGATTGTAGAATTACTTATGCTTAACTAACAGAAGGAGGAGGAAGATTCTAGAATCTTCTTGCTGATGAGTTCTACAATTTTCTTTCTTATGGAGGTGGTAAGAGTTTTAAGTCTGCAAATTATAGGGCTTGAAAACTATCTGAATGAACGAGTTGGTGAAATTAATTAATTCTATTATTCTGTTTTAGAAAAGATGAAGCCAAGCATTCTACCACGCTTCCGACAACGACGAAATAGAGAATCTCGAGTACCTAAGGTTCGGACTTTATTAATTTTACGAAAATTAATGCGCAAGAATCAAACGCCAAATTACAAACGTAGGCATTACTACGTCAGCCAATACGACTTTTCGCGGCGAGTTTGAGATGGTCAAAATCGTCTGGTAAATATCCAACTTCATAGCAAGCTTCTTTCCTCGAAAATACTTGCCAGATCCGCGTTCACTAAATGCAGCGAACCATAGTTGACGGCCGTAATCGCCAAAACAGCGGGAATAGTAGAAAAAATATCCACCCATACGATCCGTCGTGCGGTCAAACTTCAAACATTGGGCATGAGAAGGAGTGAATATTATCGCAGAAGACTATTAACATTTAGCCAGCGCATCAATATTTCACCTGAGCAAATTATGATAGCGCTGGTCTTGTTTGGATAAGCGTAAATGCGTATCGATAGTTGATATCTAAACTTATTCCTCACTCTTGTATTCTTGATGGTGTCGAAGATGGTTCATTCTCTGACACATGTTGTTTTATCATTATTAGTAGTAGATCGTCGTTCCCCTTGCATCATAAGATCGAAAAACGCTTCCACTGTTATCACGAGAGTAAGATTGTGTCTGAGGAGAGCCTTGTGCACTCTCAACTTTGATAGGAGCACTGCCGATAAATTCTTTATTATAGGGATATTCATTCAGCGTAAATAAGGAATGTAAGTAAACTTGAGAAATGAAAGTAAGGACAGTAATAGTAAACTTGAAATAGAAAGTAAGGATAAGGGTCTACTTCCACTTTAAAATGAAATGTTGTATGATCTTAATAGTTCAACACCACCACTCAAAATTGACTAAACCGGGTTGAAGCTTCCCATATTTGGTATATCTGACAAATAAAGTAAATAACATTAGAATAGGAAATAAGTTATCCATTTGGAGAAAATCTTTTTTCAAATTGTGATCGTAACTTTGCTTGGAATCTTTCATAGAATGATTTGATTCTTAAAAGCGTTGCTCTTGAATTACCTTGAGAGCGAAATAAACTAACTCAAACCATTGGCTGTACATTCGTATGTTCTATTCAACGAAGCTCTTTTGTTAAGAAATGTAATTCAACTTTTCTTATTCAACGTTTGGATAACAAAAGCATTCTGGGTCTTATAATATTGTGACTTGAACCAAACTTCGGATGTCTTCGTCTTACGAAGATGTTTAAATTCGACTACTTTCTATTAGATGGAAGGTACTAATCTTGGATGAAATAAATGCTTGTCTCGACAAATACATATCAACTTAAGTTAACGGTTCTAATCGATTAACAATAACATGGAAATGATCGTGATTATAATATATGAATGATGATATGAATCATCGAGAATGAGATTCATGGTGGCTGTATATGATGTGTTGACATATATATAAGAGAATCTATTCGAGCGGTGAAGTACATAAAAGCGACTTTCTATACCCTACATTTAAGGGTGCACACTCACCTTTATGCGGCTTTTTCATAACAATATGAATAGATTAGACTCACAATAAATGATTTTAAGAAATCATTAGATATGAAATACAAAGATCAAGTAAAGCATATTCTACCAAATTATTTTCTGGTTATAAAAGGCGTTAGAGAATGGTGTTCTAATGCCGTTCGTGTGGGCCGATACCCGACATATCATTACATCATTGAAGCAATGTTCCTAGATAATGATCATGAGGATAGGTACACGGCAAACTACGTAGGCTCGCGTCTTAGAAACCATGTAAATGAAAAACAAGTATATACCATATTCAGGACTGAACTTGATATTTGAGTATAAATAGGAGTAAAAGATTTCTTTGAAAGAAGATGAACTAAGAGTTCAAAAAGGACTGATGGAAACAATATAATATTCTTCTGTGTGATATCACAGTTACTAAGGAAAAAAGACCATGTTAGATTTACCGATGGTATGGTGTATAGTTCACCCAATGAGATGCAGCTATCACAACAACCTATATGGATTAAGCTCGATATGCGATTATAGATAAATGTTATGAAGTTTAAAAGTGAATAAATTAAAATTAGACAAATTCTCATTGAATCGGCGTGTCTAATGAGAATGGATAAATATATTAGATCTCGTATAAAGTGTCATGTTAACTATTACTAGGAGGAAAATTATTTTAACAGTCGTTTACTAGTTTTAGTGAATGTGATTATATAAACGAAGATTCAACCATATGTATTGTATTACTAGTTTAGTTACCAGCGATAATAGAGTTATCTTTAGATTACTAGATCTATGCGTAACAGTTATATATCTTAATGGTCTATTATTATCATTCTTGTCCTCTGACTGAAGACAGTATCCAGTGTGTTGAGGTTATATTTAAATGAAATAATGACTAATTCTTAAATTGAGAGTTGATTGTAATAATGAATATTCTCAACCCGGAGGTGTCCCAGTGATAATGCCAAATATAAATTGAATAAAGCCAATTAATTAATTAGTCAGAATTTCCCGTTAACTAAAACCAGGTCAAACTCGTTAGTAACTTTTGGTATTTAATTTCTTAGCGGTTTAATTAAAATTAGCAGTCGGCTCATTAACTAGCGAGGTTGAACTATGGGGTTTAATTTTAGAACCTCACATATAGCGGGAAGCATTGGGTTTAAATATGTACTTTTAACTGATCAAATATAGCCTCCAAAAATTAAATCATTTCTTACTCACCAAAGAAAAGAATGAAATAAAACAACACTCATGAGGGGCTGCGTCAGTGCAAAAACAATAGTTTTTGCTTTTGATTTCTTCATCGATCTACCGTGTGTTACAAACTTTTTCTCACCGGTGTGCAGCAAACTAGAGCATTATCATTTTGTGATGCTATAAATTAGATTCAAGGAGGCCGTGAAAGATTGTTGTTGATTTTCTTCATTGCAATATAAGTTGATTTAAATATATGTAGTATATATTTGTAGTCTGATTCCATGTAATTTAAATGATCGTATGCTTTGGTTGCAAGATTTAAACAAGTTTTGCATAGTATTTCCTTCAAACAATTCCTCATGAAAGTATACTAATTGCATGAGTAATACTCCGAGTAATGGAAATAGATGTATTAATGAAATTGTTAGGGTTAGTTCTAGAAGAATCGATGTTGATCCTTCTAAATCTTCGATTATCGAACTAAATAAGCGCTATGGTAATTGTGAAGTGTTCCACAGTGTACATCGTCGATACAACTAAGATTACATCATCCGTAGGTAATATGAAGGCATTTGAATCTTAGTGCTACATGACGAGTAAAGTTTGGCTGAAGATAGCATAGAGATGTCTGAAAGAGAGTTACATTTATTATATAATATATCGTCCGTAACTTTCTGAAATTTGAGGAAGAAGGCATGGGGCAGTTATGTTTTTGAACATGATAAAAACCTAAATCATTAATGTTGTGATAAATCTCTACATCATTAATGTTTTAGTCTCTGGATGTAAGATTATTCTTTTGAAAGGATGGTTAAAAGATGATGACCTGATCATCTTTGTTTTACGTGTCTGTGGACTAAGTAAATAGCTTGAAGATGCACTTACAGTTAAGCTAGCATCTTTTTCTGTGAATGGTTAAGTACTGATTCAATCAAAAGGAAAACCTGAATGATCGTCATTGATGGGAGAAAGCTGGGTTTAAAATTTCTTAGTAAACTTATTTGGATATATCTTCTTATTAAAGAAAACTAGTTTATACTTATTATTTGTTATTGAACAAAGATAATATTATTATTATAATAACAAAATTGGTTCGTGAGTAATAAGGCATTTTTAGAGAGGTGCTGGGTTAGGATCGAGCAAGAAATCCTCTATTGGCTTAGGAAATCTTGAGGCTAACATCCCTGTAGTCTCATTAGTGGAATCGGGCTGAGTGGTTAATATATGAATGATTGTTTGGATCGCTTTTCTTGGATCGAGGAAGGAATTATGATTATCAATTCTAATGTCGCATGGGTGTGCGTAATAGAAATAGTATTGAATGGATGGTGGACTTGACATGGTGAAACTTAGAAGATAGTATATACGTGTCTAGGTGTTTCATGAGAACTTATGTTAAATAGCAGTCTGAACTACGTGACTTTGGTTTCATTTGTAGGTAATGTACTTTAATCACTGTCTAAAAATCTTCCGTAACGGGAGGATTATAAAAGACTTGAGTTCTGAGTGTAGTTGTGAAATCTTGTCTGTGAATGAAATTTGTACAACTTGGGATATAATGGTTAGATTTTTGAGTGCCACAGTATGGTGCGCCTCGATGCGATCTTGGAATCATTAATTCAGAAAGAGCGGTTGGCGGACACAAATCTTGGCATTTATTAAATAAATTACAAAGGAATGGATTTAAGATAATCGATTACAAGTAATCGAACAAGGGCAAGTGGAATGTTTTGAAATATGAGATGTAAATCTCATAAATTAGACAGTTATGATAGATTCTTACATTTAATTATATTGAATAATATAAGTTCGGTTATATGTTAGTTGTTGGACAGATTGACGTATTGGGTCTCATGTGTGTTAGAGTTATGATGGCTTCTGCAGTCATAATACGTATATTCATCTGATATTTAGGTGCTAATTAATACCTGTGCTACTGTCCGTCGAGCCTAAGAAGATCCTGTGACGACACGATCGGTATAATGTAGTTATAGCTTCACAGTTAAAGGAAATATAACTATAAAATATTCAGGCGAAATTTCAATTGTGGAATTTTACTTGTAGCACGAACAGAAAAGAAGGAAGGAAGGGGATTCTAGAATCTTAACAACCTGATGAGTTCACAGAATGCTGTACTTCTGATGAGTTACAGAATCTTAACTATAAATTTGCTAACTCTTGATGCCTAAATTACGGGCTTGAAGCCTATATAAAGGGAGCCCGAGTTGGTGAAATTGGTGCATTCATTATTCATCTTTTAAGAAAAGATGAAAGCAAAGCTTCTCTCTCCCCGCACCTCCCAATTAACTGGAGGAACTTTCACGCTCTGAGGAACACGAGAGAGACTTTCGCGCAATTTGAGGCAACGTAGTGAAACTTCGACCAGAAGTGGAGTATCGAAGCACTACGGGTTGCTGGCAAGTGAAAAAGAAGAATTTAGCCCAGCTTGAGCGATAGAATAACTTTTAGAGATGAAGCCACCAAAGGCATTGCAAGAATCTCAGAAATTGACGGGATGTTTGGCTTTTTAAGCCGATTCGTCTCCCGGAATTTGCGGGCGGAACCTTCCTTTCAAAACTTAGCATCAACAAACAAGTTTTGGTGGATGATGAGTCTGATAAGTCTTTGAGACTTGAGAGAGAAGCAGTATAGGGTCACCAGTATCTACCCAGGAGGAAGGAGAGGTGCAACTTTGCTTAGCACGTTCTTGAAGGAATATAAGTAGTGTGCTGAAATGAGGATGGATAGGTCTGAAAACGATATCTTATGTCAACCGTATTACTACGTAGTTTGGCCAGGAAAAATTATCCATGTCGACAAGTTTCAAATCCATTTCACAGTGATCTGCCTTTCCGTGAGTTGAAACCATGCTTAGTCGCGTCCATAATAATTAAATCAGGACTGACCATTGGAAAGCAGTTCTCATGAATCTTACACTTTTCTCTTGGGATGGTAAAAATAGGTTAATGGAGTTGAGTGGGTTGATGTCGTCCATGCATAGAACGAGCATGGCCCAAATGTTAGAAGATTTTTACGATAAACTCAGGTGTACATTACTTCACCAGTGAGGATTGATGGGCCTAAGAGATCCATAGAATCCTTAAAATACAGTGGTGTTATATGTTGATCTGGGCGAAATAGCAAGTGTAGGGGCATGGATCATGATTGAGGACGTCAGTTAAGATGGGTACCTTTAAGTTTTTTCGTTAAAACATCGATAATGAAGCGGGTATGAGGCGATGATATCGGGATTAATGTTGGTAAAATCCTTGGGCTCTGACGAGTCGTAGTAGAGGAGCCAAGTTGATGTGGATCAGGTAAATGGTAGATGTGAATTGCGCTTGAGACTTTGAAATATCTTGAGAAAGAAATTTGTCGCTTGTGTGAGTTTTGACAGACAATCTTCGGCATGTACAGGGCACAAAAGCGAAGAAGCCCGAATAGATTGTCACTTCGCCCCACTGACTTTACTATGATGAATTACCCAAAGAAGTGTACAACTGAGCTGGTCGTCTAGTTATGGTACAAAGTCTTCTGCAGTGTGTTGGAAGAACTTAGATGGTGGCGGCTATGGCGAGGTGCACTTTACCGCAGGAGAGACGATTTCGAGCGAGTTGGAGGCTAAGAAAGCCTTGAGCGTAGTTACAAGTTCCGCGTACTATCAGAAGGAAGTTGTACAAGAAATTGGTAGAGTCTGGCGTTGTTGTATTGTATCGGCTGGCGACTATCAAGTCTTGTTGAAATTACTGGCAGATGATCGCGCGCTGGTGGGTCTTTGACTTTGAAGATCACAAGAATTGGATTCTTTTAGCCTACACTATCAAAAGGTGCGATGATGTATGTGAATACATATTTTGCATGTCAAAGACTCAGTACCATACCTTAAAAATCAGTCACGGCTCAACACGATGATTAGCTCAGTCACTTTCGAGGGAGGGGGGGCATGGAGCGCCTTGGCTTTGATCTCGGCAAAAGGGGTGTCTTTCCAGAGGCTTAATAGATATCATAGTCTGGTGTAATTGTGATGGAATATGGTTTCCTGCAATTGCATTGTCCTGAAATTGAACATGAAATGTTTCAAATCTCATCTCCAATATCATTTTCTAACTGTTAAGTATTAGGAACCTTATTCCCACATTTATGTTTTATTTTTCCTTTCCATTTCGTTTTTAATTTACATAATTAGCTTTTAAAGAATTTACCCATAAAATTATGTACTGTGTAACGGCTATGGATTACTAACTTGTTTTGGATCTATTATGTAGTCGAACAACATATTGCGCTTGATGAAGGTAGAGGATGGAATTGAGGTTAATCGTAAGTGTTATGATATAAGCGGAGCAGGTTTCGTAAATCGGAAGCGATATTTGTTTAGCACATCAGAACTAGCGATAATATTAAACTTTTGTGTGTTGTCTTCAAACTATAAATTAGGCTATGTGAAATGATATGTAATCGACAGGTAATATCATATCAACAATTAATAGGGATAAAGATTGTCCTTCAGCGAAATATTGTTGATTTGTAAGAACACTTAGAATATAATAAAAAATATGATAAGTATTAAAATAACAATTTGTAAGATGATAATGGAATAATTAAAAGTAGTTTAAAGTTTTCTACTTTGCTATGGTAAAATATTGCAAAAATATTTTATTATACTAAAGACAGAGATTCATAACTAAAGAGAAAAAAAAGATAACTTTTCCTACATTTGCATCATGATTTATGGTTATGAAAAAACATAGAACATTAATTTACACTACTATAATTTGATTCGATTTATCATGTCATTTACATTAATCTCGTTAGGCTATCTTATTAGATACAGAGAAACCATGTAGTTCTAAACACAAAAATACCCTTTTAACTGTCAAACTTGCAGCTAATATCAGATTCAAATACAGTTTCACTTTCCAATGCTTTAAATTCAATAAATAAATTCCTTAGATTTACCAGCCGTTGTTTCAGATGGTTATCAACTTGATACAACACCTAAACCCTATAGATACTATTGTAGGCACAGATGCATGATTACAAAGATTCAGGACTGGTTGGAAGGTCTTATTTTTGACGCATTTGCATGCGTGGAGTGTTTGCTAGCTTATTACTGAACATGGCTCTTGGGTGTAATTGACATTGCGTCGAATGATCGGTCGAATCCATCATCAAAAGCATGATTTTCAAAACTCCTACCCCCTCTATCAACCATGTCAATCCCCTCATCTCCCCAGGCTTCATCAACATCATCATCACTGTCATCTTCCTCTTCGTCATCGTCAGGCGTACTTTTGACCATCGACCAGTACACATAGTTTGGCCGTATGAAGCTTTCATAATCCAGATGAAAAGAATGTCGGTAAATATTAAATGGTCAGAAACCACCTAAATGAGAATATCGATATCTGCAAAGTTGTATGTACATACCTGTCAGATTTCTTTAACAGACATGGATCAAATGGGAAAAACATGTCGAGTCCTTCTACGCCACCAAAGGCCCTAGAGAGTTCAGATTCAAGACTACCATCGGCTTTTTGCATCTCTGGGAAAGTGAACAGTTGAGCTTCACTGACCACATGAAAAAATTCCTCAACTATCAAAGGCAAGCATACCTTCAAATATGATGACCCGTGTGATCAATTGTTACTCCAAAAGCAAACTACTATCTTTAGATAAGAAATTAAAAGATAACAATTAAGACATAAAGCCAAAAGACAACCATACTAAATTATTTATTAACATTATTTACTATGTTAACCTGTCAGTCACTAACCTTCAGTGGGCTCAACGGGTGCCTCAGAATTTCCTCTATATTCAAAAGTTGCAATTGCAATTTGAGGCGAGGAATCAGAACCATAGACCTCATCCTAAAGCACAACACATACATAATAGCCTAGCTAAGGTTCTCACTAGTAAGATCACTTCCATTCAAGTAACACAAGCAGGCATGAAAAATTGCTTGTGAAATGGTAGCTTCCATTGCATTTAGCTGTTGCTAAAACAATGATCAGGCAAATGAAAAACCAGCTTTCAAATGAGAAATAGAGGCTTTGATCATTTCATGAAAGCTTGTGACTGGGGAATAAATCAGATAATTTGCAAAGTCAGAAAGAAAATGAAAAAATGTATCATTCAAATTTTGTTTCCATGATTGTCCGGCAGGACAAGAAATGTCTGCCATGAAATGAACACTTTACTCATTATCATGGCAGATGCAATAATTCAACAATTAGTAGCTAACAAGCCAATTTTCATAATTAGGTACCACTTAAATATCAAAGTTTCAATTTGCATCCTCAATATAGGAGGCTATAAGCTGGCCAGTCAAGATCCCAATGATGGGAGTGTTTGGTCATTGGTAATAGAGATAGAAGTATGAAAGGGTTAGTGTAGCATTAATGGAAAAAATGCATACATAGCGATTCAAATTCAATATTTGAATTTTTCCCTCCCCCAATAACAAGGTAGCTAATCTCAAGCTAGAGAAAATGTGCCTCGACAGAAAACAACTAATTCTAACCTTAAAGGTGAGTATGCTAGCATTCAGGGATCCAGCATAAACCTTTTTACAATCATCGGGGTAGAAATACATTTCTAGATTGTCATTTGCTTTCATTTTTAGAGGATTGATTATATAGAGGTGTGAACTGTGAAGCCACTGCATACCTGACATCCAGCATAGAACACTTTGTGCACTTTAGGATTAATCCCACCATCTTGATTTTTGCAATAATCAGAACACCAATTCACCAGACTGACCTCACAGCATATAGGAAAACACCAAATAAGCATAAGACTTTCAATACTATTGAGGTGAGGTAAACGAGAAAGGGGTAAGCAGAAGTTAATCTGGAGAAACCTTCCCAACATGGTAGCAACAGATGATGCTGACACAAATTTTGCACGAGATAAATAACTGGCAAGATAAGCAACAGCACTCATTCTGAAAACAAAAAGTAAATTAATCTTTGATGCACAAAGACAAATGTAAAACATAGTTTCAAAATCTGATGTCATTACTAAATTTACAAAAGGAACCGAATACAAGATCATTTCAATAAATAATGCATACAATTGAATACAACATATGCAGTTACAAATCAATCAATAATGGAAGTGAAGGGCTTCACAACCAGGAACAAATTGGCAATACAAAAACACTCGGGTAAACCTTAACATTGAAGGGATTCACCCAAAATCCTCCAATTAGTTTAACCAGGTACTCAACAATTTTCATGGCAATAATACCATAATCAAATAGAATATGTCACCAATTCTGTTCCCTCTTACATCACGTTTCAAAACATTTTAATTCAGAATATGGTATAACAGGCTAACACACATCCTGGCACCCTTGCCTCTTAATCTGTGATTTTAGACGCATCTGTGAAAATGGTATGCAAGTTTTTTAAATGAGACTAGTAAGCTCATTTGATCTTAAGCATGTCTCACATACAACAGAAGTTGAACAAAATATGAACAAGTTAAAAATGGTGTTTGAAAGCTAAGAGCAGTAAGCAAAATATTCATTGGTCCTTCCTTTGCTCATTGGTCACTATCAGAAGTCGACATATATACATAACGAGTATAAACATATTCTAAATAACCGGAGTCTTACCTATTCTCTGGATGCACAGTGTTCATAAAGACATCTAGAAGCATAGTTGCAAATTTCTTGCCACAATTTTCAGGATCAAGTGAGCAAGCATAAAACATCACAAACTGCAAAAACACATTAATATTGAGGATTTAGAGACTGAGAAAGTCACGCAAGAAAAAAAATTACCCCCGAGTCCTGAAGAAAGAACAAGTCACCTGGGTAAATCTTGACTTGTAAATAGGTAGCACGGTTTTCTGAAATGACTGAAGGAGAATCTCAAATACCTAAGGTTGCAGACTTTATTAATTTTAAGACAACTAATACACAAGAATGTCAAACTCATAAATTACAAACACAGACATTACCTGTGTCAAGCGCCCACTTTCACAGCAGAGTTTGAGATGGTCAAAAATCAATACCAATAAGTTATCCAACTTCATAGCAAACTTGTTTCCTCCAAGATACTTTTGAATCCATGATTCCTTCATCTGCCAAGACATAGTTCTTTGAGCATAAGAACAGAATGATAGAGAAAATATAAACTTCAATCCATATAGCGAATGAAACTTCAAACATTGGAGCCTTTAAAAGAGAAGGAATATTGTACTGAGAAGACTCTTATTCTAATTATTCTAACATTTAATACAACTGCATCTAATAATTCACCCACAAGCAAATTTTGATAGCATAATACCACAATTTGGATAATTGTCATACATGCCAATAGTTTACTATCTAAAGACTTATTCTCCTACTATAGCAATTATGATAATTTTCAAAATGGTTCATTACACAACCTATGTTGTTTATCTATTGTGAAGTAGTAGATCGTCGTTGCACTACATGTAGGATCAATTCGGAAACCGTCTCCCTGTGATCACAAGAGTAAGGTTGTGTACAAGCAGACACCCACCCACTCCCTCTTACCTCGCTTTGGTAGGAGCCTCACAAGAGCAATTGTTGTTATAGGGATCATCATTTCAAAGTATTATGATATACTAGAGAACATTTAATTACAGAAGAAACTTATACAACTAATATAATTTATCAAAAACTAAGTTTTGGTGTATCACATGTAATATTTCATGCTTGAACATACATTATGGCTATATGACTGGAATAATGTGTAAATTTGTACATAACTTAAACCAAGCAGTACCGAAATATAGTCTTTCATTATAATTAGTCAAACTTCTACTTTTGAATTTCAGTGAAGGTTTGTCAAAAAACTAATGTAAAAACTACTCCCTCCATTTTTTTTAGTTTTTATCCTAGCTATTTTCACGTCAATTAAGGATCAATTAAGAATAAATAACATTTTACATATATATCCCTAATTAATTAATCAAACAACAATTTATTGAATGTATTGATATTAGAAGTTTTTATTACATATACATTCAATATGGACTTAAAAGGAAAAATCAATCAAATATTGCATTGGAATTCCAAAGTGACAAGTATTTCAAAACAAATTTTTTTATTAGAATGACAACTAAAAAAACTGAAGAGAGTATAATATACCTCATCACTATCATGTTCAACATCATCACCAACCCCCTCAAACTCTCCAAGTTCCATATCAAATATGCCTTTAGTAAAATCATCTTCTGGAATGTCATCCCATGGAATTTGCTCCTGAAATATTATAGTTGTTGGAGATCAAGGGTCATGTCTCAAAAATTGGCTATTTCAGTTGAAAACCAAAAACTCACATCTAAAGAAACTAGGAAATCAACTATTGCCACAAGCATCATTCTTCCAACAAGTGGCCCAAGATCACCATTTTCCAATCGCAACATGTTCTCCACATACATCACCATGGCCACCTGGATCACCAGAGACTCTTAATAATAACTTCTTCATAATAAATATAAGACTTAGAATAATAATTTAAACTATTTGAGTATATAACCATTGTATTATCAATAAAAGTTGGTTCTATTAAATTGTAATTCCCCCGTCTCTAAAAGATTGATCACCTAAACTAATGTAGACAAATTAAGATAGGATAGCTTTTACTCTATTTACCCTGACAACTTTTTCATTATTTCTAGAAGCTATTAACGATGTTAATTAAAGCGAATAAGTATGAGTATTGTACTATTGAAAATGAAAAAATAACATTGAAAGTCATTGACCCCACATTAAAATAGAAACAGAAAGAGTATGGATATAAAAAGAAAAAAATATGAAAAAATTACCTTGAAAATGTAAAAAATCAAATATTTGATATAATAACAAAAGGCTAGATGATCAGAATGTAAAAAATCAAATATTTGATATAATAACAAAAGGCTAGATGATCAATCATTTAGAGACGGATGGAGTATGAGCTAATTGTTAACAATATTATGCTTTAATAAATCAAGACTTATATAACCATCAATAAATAATGTCTCGGAAAAAGTGGACAACGAAGATAAGCCTCACTAGGCCATATGATTCTATAATTTCCATGGTATACGATGTCAACTCACAAGACGCCCATGCCTCTGCTTGAAGAGCAAATGACATATATGTATCAATGAAGGACTTGGTGAAGGGAAATATGTTTCCTGCCTAAATCCTAATGCTAAGTCACAAGAACATGTTTCAAACATCATCCATGAATATATTTGGAGTCACATATAGCACATCCCAAAAGTTAATGGAGAAGGCCGCTTATAATTCAAGCAAAACATAATAAAGAAAGAAGGTAGCAATCAAGCTGAGCCAAATCACTATACCTAAATGACACGAATAATTGCATGCTCAGTTTCAAATCAATTAGCACAAGTGAGTAAATAGCTACTTGAACTCGACATTACTCGGAAAGCCACATGCTCACCCGTTTCTGAAAATGGCTCGACTCTCTTGTCGAGCCACAATCTAGTTCCAATGAGAGCAACAATAGTGCCTCACTCTTGATTATGGATTGAATAGCTGCAATATGCAAATTGGTATGAAAATATTACCAGCACATCATTCCATGAGAAGAAATTTTAAGATCAACTACCAAGAGAAGCATATGGTTTCATATGGTTTTACTTGGCAGTCCTATCCAAACCCAAGTTAATGCTAAAACAAAGAAAAATATTGCACGATCACTGACTAATAATCATGCCTAACAAGAAGAGGTTCAGAGATTTCAAATGCTTGGTGAAATATTTTTGTTCTTTGACATTATGATAGAGAAACTTAATACACGTTAGAACCGAATGGAAAACATTAAATTCACAAATAGAGATGATGAATACTCATAAAAATTACCATAGATGATAAAATAAACGACCCGACACTTACAGGATCCAAATTCATGGGAGGTTTTGGCATCCTTTCTGTGATTTTTTCCTCCAATATCATTGGAGAAAGAGGAAGCATATCAGCAATATCTTTCAATGTTGAATGCACACAATCTAGAACTTGGCTCTTTCTTGTCAAAGCACGTGGTTCATTCAGTATCGAATTGAAATAAGGAGGTGGGACAAAGTTTCCCACAAGCATGTCCAAGCACAAATTAACATATTTGCCACTAGATGCAGCCTACAATCGGATAGAATTTCTTGGTCAAAGACAATGAGAGCTCATAGTAATAGATTTAGATATGGAACTTAATAACAAGATTGTACATACCAATGATAGAATCAGTTCAACTAATGCATCCATCACATCCGTACTATAGTTCCACAAGCACATCCCAAATATCTAATGACAATGGAGTATGTCAACCAACTGAAGAAGTAATTCACAATCCTGTCTCGTAATCTAGATGACATCATCACAAAGTAAGGATAGGAATTAAACTCACAGCGTTGATAAGATTTTCATGGTGGACCAAATTTATACATGAGACAGCACCACTCAAAGCCTTTAAACATGTCTGCAAAATGAAATATTCATTCAAAACTTGAGAAATGAGAGACGTCAAATGGCCAAGATGATGTTAAAGTAGTGAGGATACGATATTACTAGAAAAACTCATTATTAAAGTGTATACATACCACGAGCAGGGCAACCTCCTCTGGCCCCAACTTTTGATTGTGGCGAATTACCTCAACAAGTTGATTATAACTGTCACATTCACCCTATATAATAAAATCCAGCTACTAATTAAGAAAAATATTCTACTAAAAATCTACTTTAATAATAAAGCACGAAAAGTTAATCACAAGATCAAAAAATGATCAAGCATATATATCAGATTACATTTCACTGAGCGTAGAATAAAATCTGGTAACTAAGCATGTGTATTGATACCGGAATAACACTTAAGAAAAACGTGCGAAGAAATTGAGCTACTGGGTTCCCTCGTCTGTCCAAGCAAACAACGGAGTGCTACTAAATAATTCAAACGTTCTTCCAAAAATAATGTTCCTTACGAATCGTATAGAATCATCAACTCGTGCCATGAGGTATAGATAGTCTTAATTTCACGATCCTCGTAACTTTAAGCTTCGTGATGCGACATAAACACTATCTTCAAGCCAAGCAAATCTTACTACACGACTCTTCCCGTGAAGGCATATCTCTTCAAGCGAAGCAAATCTACTACACGATCCCCCCCCTCCCGGGTGAAGGCATTCCTGATCAATTAGACAATATTACAACATTATATGAACTGGAAGCTGATACGAGTACATATACTAGGAGATTCAGCATAAACCCAAGACTACTTCTCCCTCGTTTCAATTTACTCGATCATATAGTATTTCAGTACAACTTTATCTTAACATTTCGACTTTTTAAAACGGGTAGTGAGATGTATCGGAAGCAGTTGCAATAAAACAATATCGATAGAATGTACCTGGATAGATAATTTAAGAGCATTCCGGACGTGGAATACTAATTCGGAGTCGGATAAGTTAATATCTTCCTCCATCTTGGGAGTATTATCTGACGCTGCTAATTCAACTCGCATCTCCAACTAACGAGTTACTAACGCCTATTCAAGCTGAAACAACTCAAGAGAGACTCAAAGGGAGGTATTAGGTTAGGTTATATGGGGGCAATTGGGTTTTATAAGCCAATGCCGGGGGCTTCATATACACACACCCAAATAGCTGGCTGGAAAGACTGAAATTATTTTACCCCTCGAAAGATAATTTCGTGAATTACTACACATTAACAGGCAAAAATAGTCATTTCACCGCCAAAAGACTTACCGCAATATAATGTACCGTAATGATATCTACATTTTAACATTTTTAATTAATTTTAGTAAATTCAAAATAATTTCTTTTATAGATAATAGGGCAAAAAGCAACGTCGCCTATCAGATAATACTCTCGTTTTCATTACA
Source organism: Lithospermum erythrorhizon (assembly GCA_019722365.1). Taxonomy (NCBI): domain Eukaryota; kingdom Viridiplantae; phylum Streptophyta; class Magnoliopsida; order Boraginales; family Boraginaceae; genus Lithospermum; species Lithospermum erythrorhizon. The sequence goes on from JADFUC010001797.1 coordinate 927,581, forward strand.
TCCATGTAACACTTTTTTCCATTCCACCCATTGAACATTTAAAATGTTAACATATCGACCGCCCGGCCAGTCGATCGCTAAATTATTTTAAATGGGATTGTTCTATAATTATTTTTAAATAAGATCTTTATTTAATAAATCCTTTTTGAAACACGGTATTTTGTACTTTTTAAAACTTAACTTTTGTAAAAAAATTAGTTTTGGATTCTTTAACAAAAGAAATTAAAATAAACACTACTTACCTCCCCCCCTCCCCTTATCTCCAAAACCGCCTCTCGCCATTTCCACCCAACAAACATCCACCTCCCCTTCATTTTCCCTATCATCACTCAAGTCATCATCACGCGCCCACCCCAATTCACCATCGCTCAACCCTACCCCCATACGGCTATACCTATTCAGCTGAACAAATACACTGCCTCCTCCTCTTCCTCACTTCCTAACGTTGCAATAAGCTGGCTTCCCGCCTTTCTTTTCTCTCTACTTTTCTTCTCTCCATTCTTCACGGTGCTCAATGCCGATAAGGTTTCGATTTTTTAACTGTGTTAGATTTCAGATTAGTTTAATTGAAATTGGATTAATTGATTTTTGGTTTACTTGTACTAATTTTTGGTTTAATTGAGTTGATTTTTGTTTTAATTGAAATGATTTATGTTTTAATTGTATTTCATATTTCATTAGGGTTTATTGTTTTAATTGTATTAAGATCTTCTGATTTTAGATTAATTTCGATTTTAATTGAATTGGGTTTAAGGTTTTCATATTTTTTTTGTTTTAAAAATTGATTTTAGGTTTAATTGAATTGGGTTTTTAGGGTATGCTTTGAATTGGGGTTTTAATTGTATTAAGATCTTTAGATTTTAGATTAATTTCGATTTTAATTGAATTGAGTTTAAGGTTTTCAGATTTTTTGGTTTTAATAATTGATTTTAGGTTTAATTGAACTGATTTCAGGTTTAGTTGAATTGAGTTTTTAATTGTAAGAAGATTTTTGGTTTAGCAAAATCCGACCGAACCAACCGAATATCAATAACCGAATCAATCGGTCAATATGGACCGAATATTACAAAATGAATCGAATATCGAATACGGATCGAATATTACAAAACGAATCGAATATCGAATACGAACCGAATATTACAAAACGAACCGAATAATTCGAATAAGATTCGAACCGTATCCATCCCTTGCATTTGTTATTTAAAAAGGAGGCGGGTTGATTTTCGCTTATTTTAGCTCTTATAATCATGTTTTCAATTTTTGTTAAAGAATTTAAAATTATTTTTTGTTATAAGGTTAATTTTTTTAAAACTACAAAAGATTCATGGATAAAAAGGATTTATTTTAAAAATGAACTTATTTAAAAAATAATTATAGAACAACCTCATTTAAGATGACTTAATCCACAATCCAATGTAATGCTAATATGGTAGCCTTTGAATGTTCAATGGTAGAATGAAAAAGTATTACACAAACAAGTAAATCTAACAAAGAGAATAGTTTCAATGGGCCTTATTATCAGATTTTACCCTAGATAATATTAAAGGCAAAAGAGATAGCATTTCAATGTTTGATGTATGTCACCATTTCATCAATTATGTTTTCGAATCGTCTCATTTATAAACTTTTGTAAAAAAAATGTTTATTTTTTATTCGGTGTCAACTTTGTCAAATTTACCGTTAACATCCAAAAATGATACTTTAACTAGGTTAGTTTTGTCTTTTACCGATACATTATAGGCATAATTAGCATATCCCCCGCCGATTTTTCAAAACAAGATTTGGATAAGAAATACTCAGACACAAACACGCCTACCCCATACGAAGCTCCTCCACCCCCGCAGATACCAACTAGTGGACACAAAGAAAGGCCGCTCTTAAAATCTTGAAAATCATATTTTTATTATTAAAAATATAATTTTTTACCATTTATTTATTCAAATACAAGCTTGCTCACCCCTAATTTTGTATATATATTTCTTTTATGTATATAATAATTATTTCGCTCTCTTTATAAAAACTTCCTCGATTCCACCACTATCCACTTTCATCTCAATCAATCACAATGGCTCAAACTTTAACATTAAAATATCCAAAGCCTACATTCTCAAATCTGTCAACTAATATATAAACTACAATGGGCGTGAGCGTATGCAAATTGCTTCTTATCAAAATTATTATGGAGTATTTCTTCCTTACTAAAATAATTTAGTAACGTATCTTCGCCGATAAAAATTTCGCTGTAATAGTGTTTTATCAAATCGAAGAGATCGATCGCTCAAACTATGCAGTCCCTTGCCGCTTGTCGATGATTTGTGAGATGTCCGACTGTTTGACTCGAGACATAGAGCTTCGGTACGAACTCTACTTTGATTTTGACTCGATTTGATTTGGGTACTTAACTTGACTTAATTTGAGTTTGAACTCGACTCGATTTGAAAGCTCGAGCCTTCCGCTTACTGAATCGACTCGATTTGATTTGATTTGGATATGAGCCCATGAGCCGGATACGTGTCCGGGTCTCAAGTACTGAGATCGTCTCGACTCGATACGGTTCGAGTCGGTGGTTCTTTAGCAACAGATTCACGTGTCAAGTCAGACAGACGTATCCTCCTGCCTACTTTGACTGGACTTACTACAAGAGTTTCAGGCTACTGACTTCACTTTGAGTACTACTAGTGTGACTTCCTTGGATTTATCACCCGTGAGGTACTTCACCTTTGTATGGACTATGTAGGGGTCGATGTTTGGCGCCCTTCCGCAGCTGGGACTCTCACTGAGAGGTCACTTGTCTGGTACTGACTTATGGCCTCTGATATGACACTTGATTGAGATGTGACCCGAGCTTTGAGCCGTATGGAGCCACGGCAAGCAAGTGTCAAGCCAGCCGCTACTTCTTGCTTCAGCTAGCGCCAGCCTCTTTAGCAACAGATTGCCGTAGAGTAGACTTACTGAGATTTGGGCCTCACTTCGACTCGATGGCTTTCAAGTAGTGTTACTTTTGCTTTTACTACAACCTTAACACTGTCATGTAGTAGCTGATTTATTAGTACGGCGGAGCTTTCCAACCTGCTGATTTATAATCGACAATCCAGATGTGGGGCTTTAGTCAAGCTTCCTAAGCTGAATCCAAATTTTATGTGGACCTAACGTCAAATATTCTCTATAATTGAACTCGATTAATCAAACCTCGAGATTTTTAGGTCTTCATGGGCATTTGCAATAATTAAGGGCTATTTTAGCTTATTCCCCGAATATTCTAAGTGTTCTTAAGAAACCACCACCCTCACCGATTTTGGCTCAAACTTGTTGTACCATCGCGCTTGTGCAAGCATCTGATTTCAGCGCCTGCTGGGCCACTGAGGCGTTACCACGGTGTTTTGGTCAGCTTAAAATATTTAACTTAGAGAAATCTCGAGATTTTCTCTATATTTTCGCCAGTGTTTTCGAATGATTTCTGATGATTTTTTGCGGGATGGAATTTTCGAACAAATAGGGGGGAGTTTATATAGGCTTCTGCGCTTCAACGCTGCCGATTAAGCGATGATGTGGATTATGATCTTAAACGCTGATTTTTGGGCTACAAAGACTGACCGCTGGATCAAAAAAGCAAAACTGATCACCAAGAAACCTAAGTAGCCTCTACCAGGTCCCCGGACTTTTTGCAATTTTCCTCGATTTTAACCCTAATCTTCGGGAGTCTTTATTTTGAACCCCGTGGTTTCTAAATTCTTCATTTGAGCCACGCATTCCCGAATGTTCCTTATGGCCGATTTTAACTGCAAACCGAGGGTTTCGAGCCCCAATTTCAATTGACATTTAACGCGAGGATGTTTCTTTCTCGAACTCATTTCGAGTTCAATTTTAGGTTATTTAACGTAAAAAACTCTTATTTTTTTTACTGACACTGAGGGGCTTTATTTCTAGGAACCCTTGTTCGATCGAGGATTTGATCAATTTACTGCTGATCTAACCCTACTTAGCCACGTGGCATCTTTTAGTGGTTCGACATTTAATTAATTTGATTAATTCATCTTAATCAATTTAATTATTATTTTGATAAATTCTCGATGTTCACAGATTGCTCCCGAACTCCGTACATAAAGAGTAGGTGTCGGGTTCGACCCAAACAATACCCATCTTCCAACAGTGTTGTTTTTCTTTTCAAGAGTCTTTGGTTTTCAAAGACGCTGGCCGCTCTTTCATGGATTTACATCCGGCCCTTTGCTTGACTCGGGCTGACGCAGCAGCTATACTGACTCGCCCATGTGAATTTAGTACACATCTTGGTCTTGTTAACACTTCTCCCTCTGCAATGTGTCTCGTAGCCTGTGATTAAGCATAGCCTGGGATTTACTACGCCAGATACGGTTATCATGTCCTTCATTATCATCCATGTCATTCGGGGACTTTAAGGTGATGATTACTTGTTTTACATGGATTTTCTGCGGACCATATGATCATAGTCCCTAGTCAACCCTCGGTCATTTTGAGCCGATTTCAGAAGATGGCCGACTTGGTTTAGGATTTATCGCGGATACTTATTTGTATAAGCCATCCTTTAACAAGCTTCCCGATTTGAATATCGAAGTTAAATAAGACTTAATTTATGTGGGATTTAATAACAACTGCGGTTGATCCCATTTAGTTCTCAATTCCTTGGAGAATTAAATTACTTGAGGGTTTAGTGTTAAAATGAATTCCTAATCAATACATGTTAAATCCCGCTTTTAATTTCGATCCGCAGAGATTTAGCGAGAATTAATTTCTAGAGTTTTATTACTAACATAAATACGCCAGATGTTGTAATCCCCAGATTTATTGCATTCATATTGCATCCGAATCCGTGAATTTAACTTGAATTAATATTTACAATTTTAACTTGAATTTGAGTCATGTTAAATATTTAAAATAATTAATCTTGGCCCGTGTGGATTTTAGAATTAATTATTGTAATTTTTTAGAGTTTAATTTAGAACTAAACTCTATTTTTTTGCAATTTTCCGGCTCGATATCCGTTTATTTTCCGTTAATCACAAATATTGGATAAATTTTCACGTAAAAATTTTCAGCCATCCCATTTATTTTTTGATAATCTTCAACCACTGTGGTGGTGTTTCATTGTTCAATTTTTTTGAACACGAACTGCATTTCTTGTCCAGCCAGTTAACTGTCTTTTTGTGCGCTTTCTATCTACTGTGCCATTTTATTTGGAAGGACGATAAAGACAAAATCAAAAAGCTCATCATCTTTTCTCCACCAAAGCCACGCGACTCGAGGCACGGAGTATTATTATTTTGTTGCTTTTCTTTTCTTGCATAACTTAATACACTTTAATGTTTTTATATGACACTGCTACTAACATCTCTTCACGTTGCAAGATGGCCAAAGTTTAAGATTTCCATCAAAGTTTATAACTTTTTGAATAATTTTGAGCTTTCATCAATAAAGCTAAGAACTTTATATCTTTCTCATGCTTTTTAACCGCTGATTGTATATCTTCACGAGATCAGAGCATGCTTGATGATTTTCATGTTTTAATCCAAAGATAAAAATCAAAATCCTTTATATATTTTGATAATTATGCGAACGTTGACTAACTCGATTTCAGGCATGTAATCACCAATCGCTTTCCATGCACTAATTCTCACGATAAAAATTGATCTTTGGTTTGCTGTATTCTAAAAAATATAGAAATAATTTTGCAAAAATTCATATTTCTGGTCACAAAACCGCACTATTTTCACCGTAATTCCATAACTTTTAAGGCCGCTTTTTTATCTGCTTGAGATTTATTTATATTCATGTGAAGCTTGTTAATGCATCGTTGGATAGGTAGCAGTCTTCAAGTTCATTCCTCGAAGGCCGAGATATGAGCCCTTGAAGTTTCGACTTTCGGGGGTTCGAACTCGATGAATCAAGCCGCCTCAAAATCTTGCCTCTCCTAAATGACCTCCGATTGGGGTGATTCTTTTTCAATGCACTGCCTCCGAGTCTGTTTGTTTGTTTTTTGCGGAATTTTCTGGATCGCTAGACATCCCATTTTATTCGAACGCCCGCATGCATTTCTGCCTGTCGCCTTTTGGCTCTTTTTTGGCTTCGCACTTCGTACCCTCGAGTTCATGTAGCATAGATTAGAAATTTGCATGTAGATATTTGTATAGAGCGAGCTATGACTATCAAGAGATCAGCAATAGACGCCATCGCCTTCGATCCTTCAAAGTAATGGAAGAGGATGAGAATTGGACAAGGCAAACATTATCGAGACACATACGTTGTATAGAAATTAAGTTCTTTTGGAGTTGGAGAACAACTAGAACATGATTAGGATGAAAGACATGATGATTAAATGTAAGTGAAGTAGTACCAATGCGAAATAGAGCAAAAGGCCATTGCCAACCATTACTCAGGAGCCTGAATATGTTAATACAATCGGTGAAAGAGACAAGCTACCTGTCTTATGAGAGGACGCCCGTATCGCGATACCACACATCAGACGGTGGTTCATTAATGTTGAATGCCACAAACTAACTTTGAATTTGGATAAGTGTAAAGAGTGATTAAACCACAGTGCCACCCATTTACGGTCGCAGCCACAGATGTCTCTGATATCGCTCACCGCTTGAGTGGCGAGACAAGAAAGCGTGGCCAGGTCCGAGAAGGCCTTCGGTGCGAAAAATGTGCGCTATTGCCCTGATTTTAAACAGATGCTCACGGAAACGATTCTCGTTGAAATTTGCCACGCTCGATTGAGGAAGGCCCCTATGATTCAAAGGTCCTCCCTTGCTGTAAGATTGCAGAGGCGTATCATAGGAAGAAGCTTGTTGATGCAACTCTTCACTCAAAAAAGCATGGCAGGCGGAGTCGAATGAGGGCATATGGGTTGTATTGTTCATTACCGTAACAAAGTGCGCATATCGGCGAGGCGCAATATTTTAAGCAATAAGATCTGCTTAAGCAATACCAACGCATCTAAGCGAACAATAGAGACTATGAATTTGTTGAAGGAAATGAGTCATGGTGAGAGTGCCCTTGGTGAAAGTTTGGAACTCGCTTAAGATTCATACGGGCGGGTTACATACATCCAAAAATAATCGATCGAGGGTAAAATCTAAGTATCACCGCACTGCAATCGTGATTGAGAAGTGTCTCAAGAACAGTAACGAGTGGCACGATCCAAGATTGCACCAAATCATCACATCGGGATCCAAACGGTGATCATTTGCGCTGAGTTACCATCGATAAATAAGCATTAAGCTCTCAGTGACTATCAAGAAATTTGGTGATGGCCTTCTTCCAATTCAAGTTTGGTGTATGTAAGTTCGAGGGAGACAGTAGTTCTTGACATTGATGGTAGCGCATGTGGGGCGGTCAGATCGAGGGCGGTTGTTTGGTGGCGCTGGTGGTTTATTTAAGGCTAGGCTATTTCAGGCGTTGTTTGTCATGGGGTTAAAAGGCATATTTGTGTTGTTTTCGTGAAATAAAGAGGTCAACGTGTTGAGGATTTGTCATGTGCTTAATTGTGAATAAATAGGAGCAGAGGAAGGCGAAATTAAAAAAAATATCGACAAGATCTTTAGGCTCTTGATACCTACGTTAGATTTAATTTCGGCTCATCATCTAATTATGATGAGTGATCAATGTATTTATAATGAGTCAAGCAATACAGAGTATTTGTTACCTATTACAATTGAACTCCTATGCTAGATATATATCTCTATACAAAGACTTAGTTGTAGATAACTACAACAAGTGATAAAACTTATCTACACTATGAGATTAACACCAAGTAGTCTCTACAGGAACTCTCAAGCACGCTCAAATGTGAAACTATTAATCACTTATTTCTTAATAGAAACTTATTACTATAATTTATTATTGTTCAATATTTTAATATTAATTTATTTTTAGGATATGTTAAAAGTTTGGAATTTGGATATAATGTGATATTGATATTCAATCATTTCTTTAACATTCTACCAATAGATAATACAAAAATATATTCATACCTATAATTCATTTTAATTGACGTTTTTGACTTTCATGTTAAAACTTTATCACAACTTACTTTTTACTCTTTATTGCGATAAATATAAAATGATATTATTAGTTATATTTTAAAAAATATTTTTGATAATATCACTTCCTTGTAATTTTTATCATATAAATTAAAAGTCATTTATTATCAAAGTTTCACCTACAATTTACTTGGAGGAACTAATTATTTGTAATGTCGTGAATGTACCGAGTAATCCAACACTCGTTCGATAGGTGATCCGAAATAAACGACTCGACAACCTATCCCAAGGCTTACTAAGTCGAACTCGAGTATTATTTTGTATAGTTCGACTATCATTTTGTACTTGATAACTTTTCGAGTATATCCAAACCCGCTCGAGTAAATACCAGATAAATTTAGAAAAATACATCCTATATTTTAAAAAAACTAATACCCGTATATTTATTTGTATAATTTATCACTAATGTTTGTGGAACGTAACGAGTAACCATTTAAGACTCGAACCAGTCTGAAGGTTAATCAAGTCGGACTCCAATAAGAGTTCTTGCTTGATAGCATTAACAACCGGATAATTACCAACTCGGTAAATTATTTTTCGGAATGATAACTTAATACTAGTTCGAACTCGAACTCGACTCCTTAACATCCATACATGATAGCGGGCATTGCGAGTATGGAAAACTCGAATAACTCGATAAAAATCGACTCGATGTTTCCAACAGAGATAAAAACATTAATTTTATACTCGATCAATTTCGAGAAATAAATTCTATCCAACTCGAAAATTATTAACATTATTATTAATTATAAATTGAATGCAAACCATAACTATTGTTCAAGGAGTGAATCATATTTTGAAAGTTACTTTTACTATGAATAAGTTGTTTTGGCTATGAAGTTGTGAATGATAGTTGGAACCGTAAAATATTTTATTGTTAGCTACTTAGCCTAGTAGAGTCTAGCCTCCTCGAGAATGTAATATGAACATTTGGGAGAATATTTCGAGTCAGGTCGGATCGAGTCGAGTACTCGTTTTTTCGTATAGTTTGCATCGAGTTTTTTTAGTTTTTTCTTCGAATTTTCTTTTCGAATCGAGTTCAAACCCTATTTTTAGGGTCCGAACTTTTTCTAGCCAGATCAAATACAATACTCTAAAATTTTCGATTCGGATAGAGTAGAACTATGTTCGATCCGGTTCCACTCGTGGAAAGTACTACGTGGTAGCATGAAAAAGGTTGAACATTCTCATAAAAAAATTCAGTAAAATGGTTGCGCTGTTACCAATAGAAAGGTTCCCACACTATTGCCTCCCTAACTATCTACAGATAGCATATACCATTGCACTATTTCCTCCATTTTTCCAGCAAATCAAATCAATAAAATAAAAAATAAAAATCAACAAAAAATCGAAACTATATTACTCGTATTTTTCAATTTCATAATTTACCTAAGGTCAGTAAATTTCAGCATTTTATTTATTTATTTTAATTTTTTAATTTTAGTTGTTTATTATTGATTTAGCTAGATTACTCGAGTTTGCATATAATTTTTAATAATCTGTTTATTTATTTTGATTTATTAGTTTTTTTGTTGCTAGATTATTCGAGTTTGTATATAATTATGCGGATGATTTCATACATCTCAAAGATATGTTGATTGATGATTCTTTCATTTATTAATGCGATTATTTGTGCTGTAAATTTGTGTATAATGTGTGCTTGATTGTGTTTTAAGAATTTGTGAAATGGAAGTTTGAGTGATAATTGTTGGAATCGTTTGCTTGATTTCCACTGATTTAGTGGAATTAATTTTGAATTATTGTGATTAAGTGCGAGAATTATAGGGAGATTTATGCCGTAAATTTGTATATAACGTATGCTTGATGGTGTTATAAGAGGTTGTAAAATGGAGTTTGGAGTGATAATTGTTCGAATCGTTTGCTTGATTTCACTGATTTAGTGGAATTAGTTTTGAAATATACGGAGATTTATGCGTAAATTTGTATATAATGTACACTAGATAGTGTTACAAGAGGTTGTGAAATGGAGTTCGTTTGCTTGATTTCACTGATTTTGTCGAATTAATTTTGATGTATTGGAATTAAGTGCAAAAATTATGTGCATACTTATGCTGGAAATTCGCATACTTATGCTGGAAATTCGTATATAATGTACGCTTGATAGTTTTATAAGAGGGTATAAAATGGAGTTTTGAGTGATCATTGTTGGAATCGTTTGATTGATTTCACTGATTTAGTCGAATTAGTTTTGAATTATTTTAATTAAGTACAGAATGATGTGCATACTTATGCTGGCAATTCGTATATAATGTACACTTGATAGTTTTATAAGAGGTTATAAAATGGAGTTTTGAGTGATAATTGTTAGAATCGTTTGCTTGATTTCACTGATTTATTCGAATTAGTTTTGAATTATTGGAATTAAGTACGAGAATTATGTGCATACTTATGCTGGAAATTTATATAGAATGTACGCTTGATAGTTTTATAAGATGTTGTAAAATGGAGTTTTGAGTGATAATTGTTGGAATTGTTTGTGATTTCACTGATTTTTGTTTTTTTTTGTTTTTTGACTAATTTGTCGAATTAAGTGCAACGATGTTGGTTTCCACCTACCAGGGGTGCTGGAATATGCATAAAGTGTGAATTAGTTTGTATTACAGAAACCCGAGCACGTTCATGTGTGCATAGTTGCTAATAAATTACACCTAGATGTAAGTATATTCAACTAGGGGTTGAGCATAAGGTGAATGCTTATTGGAAATTATGGCTGATTGAATATATGCTTAAATGGTTGGAAATATTTCAGAAACGATACTGAAAAATCCAGAGATTGTAAGGGAAAATAGAACTCCAAATTTTCGGTCGTAGAAGCTGGACTGAGCTGTCTAATCGTTAAGTAAACCGTTCCTTTCTTAATTTGTTTTGTCATTTTTCTAATTTGAGTACTTGACCGGCAATAGCAAATGATAGAGGTTCCATTGCAATAATGTTATTATCAAGACTTTTTTTTAATATACTTTTTATTATAAATTTTAACGATGCTCAAGATTGTGATACCATTGTCCAGATTATTTCATCATTGGTGTTCCACTTGCTGTAACTGAATGCAAACGGAGTTAATTTCTCACAATGGCTTCGCGGGCTATATTGCAAAGGAGAAAATGCCTCTTTGATTCGATTGGCCAGTCTACATGTTTGGTTAGAGGTTTCTCAAGCTTCAAGCATCGAGGACAGTCTCCTGATTCTTCTGATTGGGATTGGCGTGCTAGTTGTCCAAGTGTAGATCGCAATGATAGAGATCCATCTGACTTGAATGATGATAAATCTGTAAAGATATTGTTGAATTTATTCCCGAGTAATTCATTTGCACATGTATCAAAAGGCTTTTTGAGTTGGCCGGCATATCCTTATGATGGTAGAGTAGGTAGTGTGACTCAATTCATTCGCTGTTATTCTGCTGCTGGACAATCTGAAGTTAGGGGTGATGATGAGAAAAATGAACCTTCTTCTGTTAAAGAAAAGAAGGAAGCATCTCCAGAAGAATGTGACCAGGCAGTCGAAGGTCTTAGTACCATAAAAGCGAAAGCAAAGGCGAAGCAGCTCCAAGAAACCCAGAAAGATGCCAAACCTTTGTTAAAGAAAGTATGGGCAACACTATTAGGGGTTGGTCCTGCTTTAAAAGCTATTGCTTCCATGTCAAGGTTGATATCTCTATTTGATCAGCTCTGAATATTTATTTCCCATTCACCTGTATTCTAATTTCCCCCCGTTTTATATAGGGAGGATTGGGCAAAAAAGCTTTTACACTGGAAGGATGAATTTAAGACGACACTGCAACACTACTGGTTGGGAACAAAGTTACTCTGGGCCGATGTTAGAATAAGCTCCAGGCTATTGCTTAAACTTGCAAATGGCAAGACCCTCTCCAGGAGAGAGAGGCAACAATTAAAGCGCACGACAGCCGACATTTTTAGGCTTGTCCCAGTTGCAGTTTTCATTTTAGTTCCATTTATGGAGTTCTTACTTCCAGTGTTCCTTAAGTTGTTTCCTAATATGTTACCATCAACCTTCCAGGATAAGATGAAGGAACAGGTAACAGTGACTAGAAATTTACTTTCCTTTCGAACTCATTTGCACACTTGATTCTGTTGCACCCTCCTCCCAACATTTCTTTCCGTTGGTCTATGGCTCTATGCCTTATATAATATCATAATTAAAACAGTAACATAAGGAACCTTCGTTACAATCTATCATAGATATAATCAAATATAGATTGCAGCGTCATTCTACTTCATTCTTAGTGAGCTAGATTCTTATTTGTTACCTATCCATATCAAAATCTGGTGCTACACATGGATAATCTACATCTGATTTTTTATAATACTCTTGAATTTTCTTAATGCTGGACTGCTGGTTAACTGGTATGCGGAACATCTTGTAAGATGATAAATGTGTATTCCATGTTTATTTTCTGACCCTACATAGTTGCTGAGTAGTTCGGCCAAACAGTTGAATGTGATACAATCGAGATGGTTCAAATGGCGCAATTGTAAAGGTTGAACATAAAGTTCATCACTTGTGATTCTTGCTGCCTTACTGGTTTCTTTGAATAAAATAAATATTAATTTAAAGGAATTCTAGGTTGCATTTGAATTCATCTTATTTCCTTCCAATTACTTAATAGGAAGAAATGAAGAAAAGATTGCTAGCACGCATAGAATATGCGAAGTTCCTTCAAGAAACTGTTAAAGAAATGGCAAAGGAAGTCCAAGACACACGAAGTGGCGAAGTAAAGAAAACAGCAGAAGATCTTGACGAGTTTATGAACAATGTAAGCATTTTCTGGTTTATGCCTGCCTTAACGTTCTTACCCCTACCATATGACTTGTTCTGTTGATGGTACCTGTATCACAGTCTCTTTCTAACTTTTTAAGAACTTAGGTTAGAAGAGGTACACCCATATCCAACGATGAAATACTTGGATTTGCAAAGTTATTCAATGATGAGCTAACTCTAGATAATATCAGCAGGTTATGCTTCCATTCTGCTATTGATTTATCCCTTTTCCCTATGAACATCTAGTGCACTTAATTGTTTGATACGATGAAGATTCTATTCTTATTCTTAATTTTGAAATGCAGGCCACGGTTAGTAAATATGTGCAAGTACATGAATATCAGTCCATATGGCACTGATGCATATCTACGCTACATGCTACGGAATAGACTCAGGAAGTAAGCTTTGGTTACAATTACCTTTCTTTTTTTGTTATGCCTCCATTGTCCAGAGGCGTTCAGGTCAACCTTTTCTATTGAGCTTCTTGGCTATATATTTTATGACTATTATCTACATGGATAATGTGTGTTTATACTTACAGTACTTAACTAGTTCCATGATTAGAAAAGCGAAAATCTCAAAAAATTATATGCCTTTCATTTTTCGTACTTCCAACTAAAGATCACTGATAGCATATAAATGACCATCACCACTTTTGGTGCTATCTATTTCAATCATTTAGTTTATAAGTAGCAACTATAATACTTTAGTAACATGTTATGTCTTCTATCGATGAAAGTTTTTGAACAACTGGCACAAAAGAAAAGTGAAAGGACTATAGTGAAAATGCAGAAATATCCTTAGCGAAACAGTGGAGTATGTGAACACTTGGAAAAATATTGAGGGAAAAATTCTAATACCAGTATATAGATTCTCTTAAGTATGGACACTGAGATGACAAACTATTTTCTCTTTATTTCCATCATAATTGACCAACCCACCCTTGTCAAATGTTTGATCGCCAAATCTAAGCAAGACAATTTCTATTTAGATTATATTTGGCCCACTAGTACAGAATTTAAAGCTGAAGATGTTTTGCCTAATTAATGGTCATTTTGGTGATATACAATGTTCTTGCTGAGATATTTTGCTTCAACATCAATTTCCTGGATATATACTTTGTATAATTTTTTTCTTCATTTAAATGACTTTAACTTTAGTTTCAAGATGATATTTTATCCCAACATTGTTTTAACAAGATTGTCAGTAATGGGTTTTACTCGATGAGCAATGTTTTCCAATTTATACCTCTATGAATTACCCTATTAACTATTTAGTTGGGTATGTCCCTTCTGTCATGGGTAAATTTTGACAAATTACATCCTCAAATTTTAATTAGAATTTTTTACCTATCCGAAACACCCATGTTACTCTTTCTACAGCTATTCGATCTGGAGAGGTAGATGTTTTTATTTATTTTATTGTTTGTATATGGGCAGGATCAAAGAAGATGATAAGATGATTCAAGCTGAGGGATTGGAGTCTCTATCGGACGATGAACTTCGTCAAGCATGCAGAGAAAGAGGCATGCTTGGATTACTTTCAGTGGATGAAATGCGGCAGCAGGTAGTTCTTTACATTCCTGTTTTGGAGCTTCTTACAATTTATTCAACATGGTTCACTCTTCAACAAGTGATGGTAAATAGCCGTGTGTATCATTGTAATCGTATGTCAATGACACCCTCTCCCTGCTTCAACCTTTGATATCATGTTTATCTGAATTTGGAGATCCCACAATTGATATTTCATTATTTCTATCGAAACATCATTCTTGAGTATTTTTTTCCTCCTTTTAGCTACCATGTCGTACTCATAAGAAATTATTTACTTGCTTGGAGTGGGGATCCTATAGATATGCTTTGATGCCTTTGAGTAATTATATATACATAGACGGTTTCTATTTCATATAATAGATACAACAATCAAAGAATTTTGTTATTGCTTACTTATCAAAGCAGGAGGGGAGGTTATCTCTTTAGCTCCTAAAACCATGTTCGAGATTCACATTTGTAGATTAGATTCTTATGCAGTTCACGAGTTCCAATGTGTGTTTTATTGTAGCTTCGCAATTGGCTGGATTTATCTCTGAATCACTCAGTACCATCTTCTTTACTAATACTTTCAAGGTATTCATGTTCTCTTCTGATTATTGCTTATGAAGAGACCATTTTGGTCTCACATGCTATTTTGTTATGTCTGCAGGGCTTTCAGTGTCTCTGGAAAGGTAAGACCAGAGGAAGCAGTCCAAGCTACACTCTCATCTCTGCCAGATGAGTTAGTGGACTCTGTTCAAGTGACATCCTTACCTTCTGAAGATTCAGTTGGTGAAAGGAGGAGAAAGCTAGAGTACTTGGAGATGCAAGAAGAACTCATAAAGGTTCTGAAGATTGATATGTTTCCGGAGTTGATAGTGCTTTAACAAACAAGCTTTATAATTTTTTTTCTCTGATAACTAGCACTGTCATGTGTTCATTACATCAGCTATATTCAACTTCATGATTTCCTTAAAGATCTTTTTGATGTATAGCTTTTGGTGATATGGTAGAAGGCAAAGTGGATTTAGTTGCTTAACTGAAATTTTGTTTTTGAGCTGGATCAAGCATTGCTTATCAGTTGAAATGGCCCTTTTCTCCTTTTTTATATGGATGTTTACGCAATTATGAATAAAAACTACTTGTCACTTAGTGCATTTTTTTAACTGAAAGATTTCTAGGGTTCTTTGTTTCAGTGGAGATTTATCTTTTATTGCTAAGTCTGATATGTTGATCACAGGAAGAGGAAGAAAAAGAGGAAGTAGAACAAGCCAGGTTAAAAGAATATCAGTCGAAGAAAAAGGATGTGGCTTTGGACGAAATGACAGATCCAACAGCCAAAGAGAGAGAGGAGCAAGAGAAAGAACAGGAAAAACAAGAACAGCTTTGTGAGATCAGCCGTGCTTTATCTATTTTGGCATCAGCATCTGTAAGGATTCATCAGTTTTTATCTCCATTGCTTCTGATTTGCAAAAATTTGGCAGCTGATTTGATTTCCGTTTTTTCTGCTGGTTCTTTCAGTCTGTGAGCAGAGAGCGTGAAGAGTTCCTGAGACTCGTTAACAAAGAGGTATAAGCATGTGCTAATTTGGCTAAGCTTTTGTCCAGGGGCTTATAAGTACCCTGCTACAGAAAAATCATTCACTTGCATCTTTTTCTGAATCCACACTAATGAAAACAATTTCAAAGATGCTAGCTAAACACCCTGTAAATTTCTTCGTCATGCATAACTGTTGTGTCATCATTTCTGTTTATGCTATATTTTAACATCCGCCCCCATCCCAGCAGGTCAAGTTGATATACCATATTAAGCATGTTTGTGACCAAGTTTATGATCTTCTCTATAAAAAGCATCATTGATAGTTTGGTGATAGGGATATATATTTCAACAGTGATGAATACGGTCCTGCAACTCTGAGACTGTATTGTCAAGCTTATCCCCTCTTTCATTTATAATTTATAATTTATCTACAACAATACAAGCTCCAAGTATGTTTTCTAATTAAAATTAGGAACTTGCATTTTATTGAAATACTTGTCTAACCATATATCTTCTTTGTCTTTCCATGTTGTTAGTGTTTAAGCTGTTCAATGGTGTCAAAACAGTTTATGCTGATGCTTTTATCTTTCTGAAATAAGTTAACAATACAGAACTCACGTTTTTTATCACTCCTTCCTCATTGTTCTTCAAGAAATATTTTTGAACTCGAGAAACGTTGTAGAAATGTTTTTGAACTCAGTGATCAAAATGGTTTTGGACTATCTACCAATATTTTCTGAGGAATTATTAATCTACTGACTGTATTTATATATCATGTCGAACATACGGGGTTTTCTATATTTTGGACATCTAAATCGCCTGATGGTCTTTATACTGTCAACTACAGATAGAGCTGTACAATAGCATGGTGGAAAAAGAGGGTGTTGGAGGCGAAGCAGAAGCCAAGATAGCGTATAAAGCAGCTAGAGAAGAAACCGATGAGACTTCAGAGAGGACTATTGAGGATAAAGTTTCTTCAGCACTAATAAACAGGGTAATACAGTAATTTTAATTTAACTGTTCCGGAGTTGTTTTGATGTCCAATATTTGTGGTCTTGTTCGGCAGCCAAAACCAATTTTAACTTAATATATTTCATCTGAAGATAATAATCATAACACACAAAATGAACAATTACCCATTGGTAATGAAACGATGATGTAATTATTTGTGTGATTTTGTATATATGCTTTTACAAAACTTCCAATTAGAAATGAATATTATGCATTACATTTTTGAATTTTATGCAACTACGTAAATCTTTTTTTTTTCCAGGTTGATGCTATGTTGCAAAAGCTTGAAAAGGATATTGACGACGTGGATGCAAAAATAGGCGATCGCTGGAGGTTGCTCGACAGGTATGCAATGAGGGACTTTGGTGAATTTTTTCTTTTTCCTCCTCCATAGGAACTGTATTTGGTGGATCTGCATCAGTAAATAATTACTAGTAGTGCTGCGAAAAGCGTATATCTTCAGATGAAATAAATTAAGATTAGGTTAGGTATATATCTATACTTTCATGAATGCTATCACATTTCTTCTCTGCGAAAAGTGTGTTCTGTTGAGGTTTACATGAGCCCCATAAGGACATACTCCCTACTTTTCTCGATATTTATTTTTACAGGTTTAAATTTTGTGTCTGAATCTTGACTTGTGTTTGGGAATGTCTATATAGTATTTGTAGCTGATGATACTGGACCGCTTCATATATGTTGTCAAAGTAGAAGTTCTGTATAAAGGTTTAACCATGGCATTAATAATGACCAGGGATTATGATGGTAAAGTGACTCCTGAAGAAGTAGCATCTGCTGCTACTTACCTGAAGGATACCTTGGATAAGGAGGGTATTCAAGAACTCATCAGTAACCTCTCAAAGGATCGAGGTAAGTTCCTGTTATTTCGAAGTTCTCCCGGTTATGAGAAAAAATCTAAAGATTGTCTCATTAGGGGACCATATGTTTTGGCAGCAAATTATGGATTCTATTCAGAAATTGATTTTAACTGGTTTTGTTTGTTTGGTTAATTTGGATTTATTGGGTAGTCAAGATTTTTATCGTAAATGAATGAATCAGTTAAGCGGATTGATACAAATGATTATGTCCGATACAAATTTTTCAAGCAGATTGAGCAGAATGGATTTATCAAATTAAGCATGGTACTACTTTTTAGTTATAATCGATGAAACCTAGAAATGCATATCTAAATTACTGATAACTGACAGCAAGCGAATCATATTAAAAATTCGAGGCTCCTCGGTCAAGTATTCATAGAGATGTTTCAAGTATTCTCCAACTGACAAAATTAGCGAAGTAAAAGTATTTTGGAGGTTCTTGACCAAATGAACCTTTAAAACGACAGAACAATGAGTATTTTCGATATCATAGAGCATAGACAATTAAGTATTCATCATAATGGTAATCACTACAGATTAAATGGAAGTATATAGATTACTTGTATAAATGAATGAAATACATGAATGTTAAGTACACTCGCATCAATTTTCCTGTTCTTTTTGTAAGGTTTCAGTTGTGGATCAGAATTAGGTTTGCTAGTGTGTATTTGTATTGTACTTGAGGATGTAATTGATATTTTTATTGATTTACTTCCAACAGAGGGAAAACTGAGTAAGACATTGTCCGACAATAGTCAAAGGACGACGCAGGAAAACGCAGAAGATTTAAAAAAGGCATAAAAACCATTACCTTGACAGAATAAGTGAAGAAATGTATATTTTCACCCTCAATTTCTTACTGTTTGGATGTGTGTATAACAGCTCAGCTTCCATCCGCATATTTTTTGCGAGGTGTCTTGTTAAGTGATTGAAAACCAGATGAATGGACCTTAAGATTATGTATCTTAGTTATTCTCTAATACGAGAAATATAATTTTGCGGAATGAATGAAAGATCATTATATACTAACTCCATTTTATTTTAAATTAACTGAATTTTTTACTTTTCTAGACCAATTTTAATCATTAATTATCTTTATATACATTATGAACAATTATAAAAAAAATAATATTGTGAAAATATTTTAAAAAATAAATTTAATGATATTAATTTTATATTTTTTAATTAAATAATAAAAAGAATTAATTAAAATTTTAACACGCAATCTCAAAATATCGCTAATTGAAAGAAAGAGATTAAATATAGATGAACTTCTCATAGATTTTTCCCGGCCCATTTTATGATGTTATGGTTGTTATGGTTCTGTAGCATTTATAAATTCGTAGCTGCTATATACATAGTCGTAAGAAATTGAAATTTTTTACAACAGTATATAATAGCACCCTTATAAATTATAACCCCTATTTTTATTATGTGAGCTCAATTGACTATAAATTAATAAACTCTCTAAAATAATAAATTTGTCAAGTTTCGACTTGGGCCAGTAAAAAAATTTACAAATATCGATAAAATAATAATAATAACTTTTTCGGAAAATCCCTTTATAATATAGGTCTCAAGAAAATCATAAATTAATAATTCTAAGAAAAAATAATTATTACCACTTAATGAAAAATATGATTATAATGTTTGTTTTCAGAAGCTTCATTTAAATTTTTCTACCAAGCCATACAATTCTTTTATTTTTTAGTTGATTTTGTAACACCTTGCATTTGGTAAGCTCAACAGATAAGATATTTATTTAATATTATAAAATGACAGAGTAATATGAATATCAATTGAATTAAACTTATGAAATATACGTAAGAAACTACCATATTTATGGTTAATGTAAAATACTTGTGATAATTAATAACACTAAACTTATTAATATGGAAATGATTACTACTATTTCCTTTATTATCTTTTCAGATTTCTACTATTTTCCGACATTCTGGGATACTTTCTATACATCTTTTGATCTATCTTAATAAATTCAAGAAGCAGCTTGAATACATACACATGTTGTTAAAGACTTTAAATTAATAATTTTCTAAATTAATAAATTTCGTCAGTCCCAACGTTATTAATTTATATAGTTTTTACTGTACATCTTTATGGTAAATGCCTACTTAGTAACATTGGAGAGAAATTTAGGGAAATAACACCAGTCAACACAACTTACTAAAATCTAACATTCTTTTTTTTCTTTATGTAAATATCATTCATTTTTACGAAAAGATAAAATTGCCAACCTCCCCTTCATCTCCCTCTTTCCCCTTCTCATTCCTCTTTTTCTTCCTTTTCTTCAAACCATCTATTGTCCATCATTACCACCTCCCATCCACAACACTAATTAACAATTAACTGATACAATATTAACAATTTTTGAACATCTTGCAAATAAAATTTATAAAAATTCCTAAAAAATTCTTCTTATTCTAGTTTATCTATTTATAGTAATATTTAATTTCTTGTTTTGATTTAGTTATGAAGTTTGAATATTATCTGAGCTAAGAAATTTATGGTTTTTAAATTTTCATGTTAAATATATTTAATGTCTTTTCTATTGAAATTGAATTCTTACTTTATTTTTAGGGCAAATGACAAAGGACATCACTCAAAAGTTTCATTTATTTACCATTTCAATCATTCATAGTCACTTTTGACCTAAATCGAAAGCAATCTACTAATGCAATCATTTCTCCGCTAAATGAAATTCTCGTGAAGTAAGCTTCAAAATCGACAGGGTATTAGTCCGCATTAACATTTTTTCAAATTCTACGGAGTTCGAAAATGTCTTGATCAAGTGAGCTAGCTAGGGGCTTTGCTCGGACTCGTTAAAATTAAGTGAGCCGCTAGCTCGGTTTAAATAATCATCAAACCGTCGATAGTTGAATTGTAAAATTTTCTTTTTTTTTCAAATCTCATATTATTTATCGTTTATCCCAATAAAGATCGTCCACTTTCGACTTTTTCGATACTAAAATTTCTTTTAAATCCTCGACTTAGATATTTTTATTTATATTGTATATTGATAAAAACTATATCAACGAAAAAATATATTTCAAATTCTTTCCATCGATATACTTTTCTATCAAATATTTAACACAATCAAATATATTTAAAATCAAAATTTAAATCAGATAACTATCAAAAACAAAAGTTTAGACCTTTGGGATTTGAGGAGTATAAAAAAATCAAACCATATTTTATCACCAACGCCAGATTTGTAATCGATAAATGAAGTGCAACATAATGATAAGACATTTCACCTCTAACCAAAGGTAGGGGTTTGAGCCATCACAGAGCTAAATGGAAAACTACTACACTTGAAAATAGGAGGGCATTATAGCAATTTCTGCACATAAAATCACTATTCAAGCAGTATGATCTCTCTTATATATAAAAAAGGGGAAACAGATAGTCCTGTAATTGAAGATATTCCAATCTAAAACCTTACCCCTCACACCTAAATAGAATTTTTTTAGTTTTACTCCCAAATATAACTTACTCAATTACTACTTAAAAATAGAGAGATAAAATAGTCATTTCACCCCAACCAAACACTATTTGGGTGTGTCAAGAGGGACGGTAATTTATATGTCAGTGCATGGACCTCCCCATTTTTCTCGGTTTTGCTCGTCTGCTGCTCAAGAAGTCGTTCATCGCTGCCTGTGCAATTCAATGCTATTCATTTTTTCCAAGGAAAACTATTAAATACCTAAATTGGACATCTTCAATTTTGTCAAAATACATATTAATCAATTGCTCAACAAATAAGTAGTCAATTTCAAAATAAATATTCATTAATTGTTAATAATACCAGGATAATGATGAAGAATTCACGATCTTCATGACACAAACCATATTGCTTGCCACCACAAGAAGCCAAAGTACTCTGGGCGAAATATAATCTTCATTTCAATTGATAAAGTTAAGTGAGTGTAATATACAAATTTTAATTGACTTTATACTAAATCATAAATAAAATTATATATATAATATTAAAAATTATATTATCGGTATTAGGTGCGGTTCTTGGTAAATCACAAACCGCAAAAGCTTTCATTAAATCGTTTTGAACTATACCTATGTTGAAAAAAAAATTCAATCGAATAGACAAATCAGCCATTATCTTGTTTGCCAGGTTGCTCCATCCCTACGTCCATGTATAACAGCTCACCCCTTCTTCACACACATACGATCTCCTTTTGGCCTCCGTACACTAAGGTTAGCAAAACACTGAACAATTCCATTATTAATTACCATTTATTTATTTAATTCTCACTAATTTAAAATATATTCCATTCTTATATGCATGTAATTTGTTCAATTATTCATTAATTGAATTATTTTGAAGTTGAGAATTATGAAATTGATGATTATTCAATTATTATTTCTCCGTCTCATGAAGATCGTCTAATTTGATTATAAATGGTCAAAATTAACAAACTTTGTATCTTAATTAATACATATAACTTCGGCTTAAAACGAAATTCTCATTTTAATAGTAAAATACATTAAAAATTGTAGCATGTGATATATTTTTCGTCAAGTGTTATATAACATATATGAAATTAATTGAGTTCGAAATTTTAAAAGTCAACCATCAAAATTAGAATACAGATAATCGTCGTGGGATGGAGGGAGTATTTGTTTTCGGTCTTCTGTATTTTGGTAGAATATGATGTTGAGGACTTGAAGAACGTCGTGTGATGATGAATAGTCGGTTGGATTATTGATCTCCACTTTCTGCATTATGTACTGAGCTTGTTCGATTTATTGTGGGTCGGAATTGTAATTGGGGGTTGAATCGATAGATCTCATTATAAGATGAACATGATGCAGGTTTTACATATTGGATTTGTAAAATGTTGGCAAGGAGTAGGAAGGTTAGCGGTCGGGGAGAGACTGCAGCTGGACATTATGCTTTTGGTCCACAAGAAGACGACATCATTATTAAGCGTAGACTTCTAACCCGAACAACAACCACTAGAGGTGAACCTCCGTTAAAGAAACTTCAGAAGAAGTTTACTGCCTTTGCGATGGAGGTAGAGAAGGACTCGGATAATGTTAGTGATTGTGAAAGGTTGGCTAAAACATTTTTACAGGAGCTGAATACTTTTGAGATTCCGCTTCTGAAGAGTAGAGCAGTTATAGATGCGAATGTTAGGGAGAAAGAGAACTTCGAGGAGCTTAAAGATGAGATAAATAGGCAGATTTTGCAGGCAGAAATTGATATAGAAGATCTGAAGAAGCAGCTTGAAGAGAGTAAGATTGAGAGGCAACATAAGGAGGAGTGTGAGGCAATAAGGAGACTTATTGCTACACAACCTCCAAGGGTGCAGACTCAAAAGGCTATAAATGATCTTGAAAAGGAGATCGCTCTGTTGGAGGCAGAGAACTCCGCTAGCTCAAGGACCTTGGAGCTTCGCAAAAAGCAGTTCACCTTACTGTTGCATGTGGTATGCATCATCAAAAACCTCCATTTGTTCCTTTATATTTTTCTATGTGATACATCAACTTCAACATGCCCCAATGCCTCTAAAGAGGCTCTCGCCTAAGAGGGGTAGGGGGGGGATCGATAAGACAACCTTATGCCTACTTTATAATTAAGTGATGATGTTTCCAAGTTCCCCCAAGAGTGAAGCGAAAACAACTATCTACTACTTCACAAAGATAAGATAGTAAACAGAATTCATTTCGATTATCCATTATACCCTGTATGTCTGTGAGCTTGGTAGAGAATATAAAATCTTTGAATCCACATCACATGGAAACAATACTTTATGTGTGATGACTTGGGTAATTTCAGTCATGATGCCTTGTTAGTATTAGCATTAATCTTTGAACTTCAGTGAAAGTCAAACTTCTAAATTCATGTTTAGTGCGGACTATGAATAAATTTTAGACCAGGCCATCTAGTATCCCATTATATTTAGTTGACCATTTGACTAATCACGATGAACACAATACTACTACAGATGTGAAAAAACTAATAATAGACTTTCCACAGTATACCACAGTCCATCCCAAGGAGAAATAATAACATTGTATTTTCATTTATTAGCATTATCAACAGCCTGACCTTGTTCCAATTCGTTTGGTGAGGGTCATATGTTTTGTTCTTGTTGCTAGCTGTTCTCAGTTTCTATAAATTTAGCTGCCTTATTTGTGTGGAAATTTTATTGTTTACTTCATTCACATACATAGTTCATGAATTATCATCTAAGAAAGTTTAACGATCGCGATGCTGTCCAGTCTTGTTAGAGTTCATTATCTTTCCTTGGAAGTTCTAGGTTCTAACTCTTGTAAGGTCTCATTGTAATCCATCTATAATAAAAAAAAATTACGATAAAATCTCATTATATTTCAAATATGTTACCTGAGCAGGCCTTGTAGTCTAATTTAACCCATATATGAAGTTATCTTTTTAATTGGTCTCGCACAGACATGAAGTTATCTGCCTATGTGTAGTATCAATCAGTTACGTAATAGGTGCACTGTAAGTGCAAATACATAACCTGGCGACCTGACTGAAGTTAGTGGGACATATATGAAGAGTATTAGTTTGCAAGTCTAGTTCAGGAATACTAGTTCTGAATAATGATTATTTAACTAAGAGCATTTGGAGTACAATGTTTCAGCAGTTTTGCCATCATTTTTTGAAGTTAGAGTCAAAACAACCATTAAGTGTGCCGCAGCAGATGCCCTATCTCATAAAGAGGCAATTAATCTCCACAACAAATATATCACTCGAACACAATCACTTAATTGTTCATTTTACTTGATACTGGACAAATTATTTACTCAAATATGAGTAAGAATGCGAAGGTCTTGCTATCTCAAAGGCACTTGAGTTCCGGAGATTCATGGATGGAAGAGTCTGGGTGGATCCATTATGAGAAGGAAATATTCTGATAAAAAGTGCTCTTCCTTCCCCTAAGTGTAAAAACTAATGATTATGGTTTTAAGAACTTTCATGTTTTGGCATTTTGGTGGTATATGAATTAGCTGGAACAATAGTTAGAAGCTGATTTAGTGGATAAATTGGTCTCTTTTGTTCTCTATTAAATGCTTACTTTTGGTTGAAATTTGGTTTAGGTCCTAAATTTAGAATGTCTTGGGTATTGGTAAAAGTCGATTACGAAGAATCCAGTCATTTATCTTGCTGGGCTAATGAAGAAATGGTAGCTTAGTGGTGTTACACATCTGACCTTCTTAATTATGTAATGGATTAACTAATGAACTGAGCCTTAATATTTGTAAAAGCTCGCGGATGCTTTCTTTAAATTTATTGCCACATCTTGCCATTCATTTTTGTATTTGACTTTGATTAGTGAAGAAACTTGGCAGCACAATGCAAAATTTGTGAATGAACACTTTTAGTTAAGAGTTATATTTTTAGTTCTAAAAGTAGCAATTTTGTTGCAACAATTTAAGTGTATTTGTTAGGTTGAACATGTCATATTTTTGTATATAAAAGCCTAACTGGAACCAATTTGTAATGTTTCTGCAGGTGGATGAGTTACAAAACACCATAGAGGACGAGCAGAAAAGCTTGATGGAGGAGATGAGGATGGCTATGGATGATCAAAAGAACGCCATTGACGATGACGATGGTAGAACGGTGGCAATGTCTATTGAATAGATATTTTTATGGTAAGTTGACTTGATGTTCGCATCGCCGAGGGAAAGAAAGCTATTAGCTTTAGAGTGAGATTTGCCTGAACATGTTGTAACCTATTGAAGTTCTTACTACTTAGTGTTACTTGGGTTAACCTGTTATGTGAACAATTTCTAAAGCTATCGGAGCAAAAACGGTTGTATTAATAGACATAAATAGTCTTAAGGTGTATTGTCTGAATTTAGAAAACAATGGCAGTTACTAAGAATTGAAATGTGACCACAAAAAAACTACGGCTCTGATTGGGGTACATTACATGTATCGATAACGATAATTCCTGATACGATATATACGTTAATTTGTGATCGTTTCGGCGCAAATTGGCTCTATTTTTCGATACGTATACTAAATTAAATATTCTAAGAAAATATTGTTTTTCGTCATAAAGCCGGTATAAAGAGTGGCATATGTGGGATTTGCTCTACTGGGAACGCCATGTTTTTCTATTGTTTTTTTTTTGCAATTAAAAGCAAAAAGCAAATGTACATTAATAGGGAATGATAAGCTGATCATGCCAATATTTATCATTCTACCGCCACACGTTTAAATTTATTTTATTCTGGGATCATACATATTTCAAAAGCTGTTTCATTATTTTCTCCGTCAAAACTAAGTTAAGTTTGATGTTTTGGGGGTAATTGACAGGTAAAAATTGTCCAACATTCTTTTTAAATACTCAATTCTATTAAAATTTTGGGAAAAATATTTGGATGAGACATAATTCCAATAAAAATATTCGACATAAATATTTTGTTCGAAATTTATCAAAATTGAAAATTATATCACAAATGAGCATTAGACATTTTACTCTATCAGTCATTCCAAAAAAGTCAAATTTAACCTCCATTTCATTAATGACCAACCGGTATACTTTTGGGGAAACACGTGCGATCGAACGGGCTTATTTTGAAACACGCTACGATCAATAACGAACGCTAAATACGTATTTATCAACGCCATTAATCCATTTATATAAAGACTTTTAAAAAAGAACATGCTTGCAACAATTTGTATTTTACATTTTCACTTGTCAAAATATCCATCAGAAACCACATTTCTAAAATGATTGTGCATTCAAAGTCCCATGACATTCATTTCATTTGGTAACAGAAATAAAAGAAAAATCATTGCACAAGAAAAGCTATCAACGACTAAACTACAACTTAATGTCCCTCAAGAATAGGCCACGAATGAGCAACAAACATAAGAGATGGTGAAAAGCAACAGAGCAGATAGGTGCTATCACAAAAAAAAGGTTTATAGTCGACCATTTAAACAAAAGGTAAAAGTAACTTAATATCCAATAAGTAGTCGTTTTAAAAAGGATCTTCATTACCATTATATTCAAAAGATTATGTCATTCAACATGCTAATAAATATCTCAATTTTATGATAAATATTTTTAGGGAACTTTTGATCTTTTCCCTTTTTGTGAATTGCAGGGGTGAGGAAGGCTATATTTTAAGGATAAATGTCCTAAATTTTTATAAAAATAGTACCTTTCACTAGGGTGTGCATAAAATAAACCGACCGAACCGAACAAAATAACCGAAATTTTTTAAACCGATCGAACCAACCGATGATTTGGCGCTTGAGAGAATTTAACTAATTTTGTGCTTCATTAAATAACCGAACCGAACCGAATCAACCGAACTTATTTCTAAATTTTATGTAGATTTTTCAATTTTCATTTATTATCCTTTTCAAAAATCTGTAGTATTTGCATATGATATTTTAAGCATGTAATTTAAATTTAACCGTGTTCATTATTTATGATAATGAACAAATATATATAAATCTTTCTAAAATTAATAATATAGGAATACAACATATATAAAGAATTAGACAAGCAGATTGAATGCGCTGCGGTTCATTGTATAATTAATTTTGCAAGGAGTTCATTGAACAATGGATTAAAGCTAGTCTACTTAATTTTCAGTCAAGACGATATACTGGAAAAAATTGTCTCAAAACCGAATTCAACCAAAACCGAATCGAACAAATGTGGAACCGATAGATTTGAACCGATTGAACCGACTCATTTGTGCCTCTGACTCAAATAACCGACTAAATAAAGCTTCGCTTTCTACTTTACACCGAACCTAACCAAACCGATCCGCATAATACCCTCCATTTGACCCACTCAAATTTAATTCGTTTGATTAAACTACTTTTTATTTTATAAATTTTATGAATTGGCCCCACTCAATGTCATTTTATGATCAATTCTTGTCGAATTGTCAAAGTATCAGGTATCCTTAATCACTGAGTTTGTAAATATTTTCCTCTGGTGGATCAAAGCCAAGAATCACATGATCCATCAACTCTCAATTTTATCATCCGACATTGGCATCTAGATTCTGACCGTTCATTTTGTTTCATGTCAGCCGTCCATCATCAATTTTATTACACAACAATTGCGTTATCTTCTTCACTGTACAACTTACAAAAGCTGATTAAGAAACCTACTTCCAATTTATTACGTAAGATGAGTGTTCTTGAGCTCTATCGTAATTTCAACTAATTTTTTAGGCTTAATGTAGTTTCTGTGATGAATTTTAGTTTAAGTTTTAATTTTTAAGCTGAAATTAAAGTTGGTAATTGATGGATACTAGGTTCAAGATATTTATCTACTTCTCACAAATATTTTGTTAACAATTTTGTGTGTTTATGGATATTAATCATATGATAAAGTTGTTTATCCTAACATCTCGAAATTTTATAAGAGAATAGCTTAATAAATTTAACCTTTCCCATTCACTTAGATATTTTGTTAAATTGCTAAAATTTAAAATTAATTAATTCAACACTTAATTTATTAAGTTTGTTTGTTAATGAATTATTTTCAAGACTTATCAAAACTTTAACAAAATTTTTAAGTCTCAAAATTTTCTTACTTATTTTCACCTCTTAAAACCTTGCCGAGAAAATTCAAATTTGGGAGTACTCTCCTCCTATAATTTTTTTCACGCCACGTATCCCTTCATTATTTTATTATTATTATTATTATTAGAAAATCCCCCAAGTTGTACGCACTTCTACGGAGCAAAGATTACACTAATTTGGGGGATTTTCCTAACATTGCCTATAATGTTGGAGCTGCTTGTGATAGATTGTTTACAACGCCTCCAAGTGAGATTCAATTGAAGGATGCTAGTAAACAATCACAAGACTACAGTAATTTTGTTTGTGTCATTGCTCGCATTGTTTCGGGAGAGTATAATGTAACTTCCCCTTATTAATCATCAAATATCATCACAATAAATGCAATATTTCTTTGAAGTAATAATTATTGCACCAAATTATTTAAGAACTAATACAGTAATTTTGAAACAAATAGACATCCGATCCAATTGTCTTGTTAATAGGGAAATAATCTCTAGTGGTGGTGGCTGTATAGCGAAGAAAGATTTTATTATTTATATTCGTATAATAAAACTCTTTGGTGAAAAATCCTTCCCTGCATGTTAATATTTATCAAAACTTGACGTGCTCGACTATCACCTAGCTTATCTTCACGATGTCGGTTTCACAAGATGATCATTGACACACTGAGCCGGCCGAGCGAGATCTTGAGTCGACATGCTTTCATTGACAAATTTTACTCTATGATTCTGGCCTTTGACTCGAGATATGGTCCTGGGGTGCTCGAAAGCAAAATTCTGATCCCAAGGTGGAGCCATTGACTTCATTCATTTCCTTGATTTCATCCTCGAGACATTGAAAGTGACTGACCTCCGCCGATCGACAGAGGCCACCAGATTAGCTGCACGCCTTGTGACTGGGTGATAAAGTGATTTGGACGCCCACCCTTCTTTGTCGGGTATGCGACCGACCGAATGCTCGACCTTCTTTTGTTGGACGATTCAAGGTGAGTAAGTGCTTCAAAGAACTGGATCCCCTCTCCTCGACTATGTGAAATGCTAAGGGCTTTTACCAAGGCTTTCCCTAACCCATACGTGATCTTGAGACTCTTTTATTTGTTGGAGACTTTGGATTGTCCACCTTCCTCGGGTGGCCGAGTCATTTGATGTTTGCCTCGAAACAGCTCTCAACGCTCAAGCGGGAGACGCTTTTTGCAGCATCTACTCCGTCTCTTTCCTTTTAAATCTTCAAGTCTGGAGGGTGTTCTCACGGGTTCTTTTCTATGAATCTTCAAGTCTAAAGGTATTTTGCATCCAGACAAGTGCTCTTTTCCTTAAATCTTTAAGACATGTTTTCTCCCTTTGAATCTTCTGCTCGGCGTTTTGGTGCTATGTCTGAGTGCCTATTTCGGAAGTCTCTGCGTGTCTCAGCGACCTTTCTTTGCAGAGATTTTGTACCGCTAATTGCTTTGATTTTCCTGACATGCATCAAAAGCACACCTTTCTATGATGTAAAAGAGGATATTTATGCGATTTCTACCTCGATTCGACGGTATTAATCTGTTGCAGCTTGCCTGAATTTATCTGACTGCTAATTTTTATAATATCTGCATCTCTGATATATTAAAATAATATTATAATCAAACGATTTCGGCCTCCTTTTGTATTTGAAATGTAA
Organism: Lithospermum erythrorhizon; assembly: GCA_019722365.1. NCBI lineage: Eukaryota > Viridiplantae > Streptophyta > Magnoliopsida > Boraginales > Boraginaceae > Lithospermum > Lithospermum erythrorhizon. The sequence goes on from JADFUC010001797.1 coordinate 957,651, forward strand.
ATGTGCCGCCTTTGGTTTGTTCTGTAAGTTTACCCAATTTTTATCGATATTTATTTCTGGTACTGCTTGCCTGTAAAACCCGATTTTTGCTGCCTTTTTTCTCTCCTTCAATTTATTATTAAAACCCCCAGAATTTGTGAACTTTATTTATGCTTTAAAATTAAAGTTTAATTAATGTTTAAACTCTAATTTTAACCAAATTAATATCACAAGTCAATCCCAGAACTCTATCATTTTCACATAGCTTGAATTTAATTGCCTCGTTAACCCTAATCAATATACACACGGTGATCAATTGTGGGTTAGTTAAATTCATAAATTCATAAAATCAATTTTATTAATTAAAATTAATTAAATTTTCACCGTGTATAGTGGCATAACTCAATAGCAAAACATGAACGAATAAATTTAACGGTATAGGGTCAAATATTTATAAATAGTAACACATGATTCCAAAAATTAAATATGATTTAAAAGAAAAGAAGTTACGAAATTATGATTGATTTTTAAATTGCATTTTACATTAAAAAACTTCTCAATATTGTTTCCATTGTACAGTCAATTTACTTATGATTCTCCAAAAAATTAGATTAATAGAGGGAGTTTACATGTATTTATTAGAGGAGAGCATGATCCGAGTTAAAACATTGATTGGTGTCAAAATGATTCATCAGTTTGAAATTTCGAGCTTGACTTCAGTCTCAACAACTAGATGAGTTTGGTTCCATCTATATATAATAATTATCCCTTAATGAAAATAAATGCTTCTTGTTTTGTATTGTCAAACATTGGTCCAATTTTTATTAATTTTTGTTAGTAAACCAAATTTTATTTATTCTTAAGGATCAACAGTCTGAAATGACACCTTTTGACTGAATATCAGATGAGCATGAAGCTCAAGAGTGTACGCCGAACTAAAACTAAGTCGAACTACAAAAATCCAACTTGAACTCTACTTATGTAGACCTCACCCCATAGCTTGTTTGTGAATTTGAATTTGCATTTTTGTATATCAATTCAAAATTATGTGAACTACTAAAATCAAATCCCTTGTAAAATTGTTATCATAATGCATGGGAAAAAAATTGAAGTGTGTATATATATCATGAAAATGTGAAATATGGGTTAGGAGCTTAAGAAAATTCTTAAGCATCATATTTAAGTCATTTATTGAATCATGTGATTTTACATGGAAAGCAGCTTTTACTTTCTTGACAAAAAAATGTTGAACCGAAAAATGGAGGAATATAATGTGCTGAGGGAAGACTGCCTCATATCAATACTGCATAAACATGGCAGAATTTCCAATAAAAAATGATTGCCGTTTTCGAAAATTGAGATAGAGCTTTTGACCATCAATTACTAATTATTCATTATTAAAAAAAAATATATAGTTAGATTAGTGTTTAAAAATAGTTTCATAATATTATTTTCTTATAATTTTTAAAATTATAGTTTACGAAGAATCACGGTCAATACTCCACATTGATTTTGGAAATGGAAATCATTTAGATTGATGTAGTAGCTTTTAAAATTTTGGTTTATTCATCTATAACCAATTGGTTTTATTCATTAAATAATTGTTTAACCTTCCAAATCGGACTCGAATACACGACGCAGTGCTTGCTGGCACATTTTCACTGGTGTTATACACACCAAAACTATGTCAACAACATGAAACTATTATTTTACCTCCTATCAGGAGTGTAATAGTGAAGAAGTTTTATTTAGAGATAAAATATTCTATTTCTCTCGGCTAACGTTACTGCAGTGTGCTTTTAGTCCTACTCCAATATTTTTCATTTCATATGATTAAATCACCTTCTCATAAAGAGTCCTAAATAAACCATGCATAGACAACGGTAACATTAATAAAACATAAAAAACGACCGTTGCATTCCAAATTCTTTATATTTTCCCCTCCCCCTATTTCTTCATACAATCATTTCATCAAACACCTTCACCATAATCAAAAACTCTGAAAAATATACAAATTTATCAACTAAATCTCATAATCTTCATAAAAAACCACATAATTCTTGACAAGAATCAATGGGTCTCTCCATTACAAGCATACCACCAACCCAACCTCACCAAAACACTCACAAACTATTCCTCTACATCAACTACATACTCTTAGGCGCCGCCTCGAGTTGCATCTTCCTCACCCTCTCCCTCCGCCTAATCCCGTCCCTTTGCGGATTCTTCCTCATCCTCCTCCACATCTTCACAATCTCCGGTGCCATTTTCGGGTGCGCGGCCGCTTCGTCCGGGGCAGGGAAATGGTATGGTGCCCACATGGTTTCAGCTGTGCTTACAGCTATTTTCCAGGGCTCTGTTGCAGTACTCATATTCACAAGATCAGTTGAGTTTTTGGGGGGTTTGAAATCCTATGTTAGAGAAGATGATGGTGTTATTATATTGAGAATGGCTGGTGGGTTATGTGGTGTGATTTTTTGTCTTGAATGGGTTGTGATTACCATAGCGTTTTTCTTGAAGTACTATGCTTATGTTGATGGTGGAAATGGAGAAAGTGCGATGAAGAGAAATGGAAAGGTTCAGAATCAGGAGGATATTAAGGATTGGCCATGGCCTTTTCAAGTTTAATTTGTTGGAAATTTGATAGGAGAATTGAGTTTTTATTGGGCAATATTTTGAGTTTATTCATTTGAATTGTTATTTGTTTGTTCTTTTGTTATTTAAGGTTGATGCAAAATATAGTAGTAATTGTGTAATGATACTTGCTTATATTCGAACAAGAGGTTTATTAAATTTATCTTCATTCTTATTTGTTCGTTTTTTATTGCTAAGTCAAATCTTTGAATTAAACTGAAATGAAACTGAAATGAAGAAAGTATCAATTTAATTATTAAAAACGAATCAGGGACAATATTTTGGTGATAAAGTTCACTCAGAAGTAAAATAATAAATAAAAAGTTATGTGAGTTAATTAAAATTACAAAATTGTTTGATTTTAATTATTGATAAACAAACTAGCTCTTAGAAATGTCAAAACCATCAAAATTAATATTTCCTTTATTATTAAATATAAGGCTATAAACACTAGCTATCGCCACCATGATTAATTTTATTTGTCCTAATACTAAGTCCAATTCTATTGTTGAAAATTGCATTTAGAATTTTCCTCCAATGGTGTTTATTAAGACTCAGTCCAGTGAGGAACGCCTTGTGAGGAGTACGCAAGACTTGTCTCTTTGAGATACGTAGGTATCTCTGGCATTTTGAAGACATAAACAAACTAGTAATCTCTTTAGAATTGACCGAGTTGTTTATTAAAAATTACAAAGTTGTTTGATTTTAGCTATTGATAAACAAACTAGTAATCTCAAATGTCAAAACCATCAAAATTAATATTTCCTTTTATTATTAAATATAAGGCATGTCTAGGATATAACACTAGCTACTCCAACAAATATGACACTCTTTATTTGTCTCAATACGAAGTCCAATTCTATTGTTGAAATTGCATTTAGAATTTTTCCAATGGTGTTTATTAAGACTCAAAATTCGTAGAACGCTTCAAGTAGAGCACAAAGACTTAGCCCTGCATACGCAGTATCCGTGGAGATTTGTTGAATATCATCTACATGATAGAGTTTCGTAAGATTCTATGGTTCATATGACAGTTGTGTTTATTATAACAAGGTTAGTGATGGTGCTCTTATCAAGACTGAGTCCAGAGGAACGTCAATAGGAGGTCGGGACTTGTCTTAGTATTTGTGTATCTGTGGAGATTTGTTGAATATCATCTACATGATAGAGATTGGTTATTCGAGGAGTCCATATGACAGTTGTGTTTATTACAACAAGGTTAGTGATGTTTCCTTCTTTATCTACTTGGGCTTCCGATGTATTTATACGTTGATAACTCGCAGCCATGTTTTGATATTCAAAAGCTGGAAAGGTTTGCTTAGTGCCAAGTTTGAAATGGCAGATCTGGGTGCCGCAAAGAAGATTTTGGGGAATGAAGATATTTGCGATAAGTCAAGCAAGATTTTTCTTATCTCCTCCAAAGCGCTGCGGTTGGAAGGTTCTCCGTCTAAACTTAAAAGGGTCGTTAAAACCACCGAAACTCATTTACAACGCGCTCTGCCTCATTGTGATTTGCACATAAAATCATCTCATTTCGAGAAGCGTATACACGGGAACGCATTCTCATGCTAGTGCAGCTTGGAAGTTCGATGACGCTACTGGCCTCCACTCGTAATTCTATCTTTCGCATATGCCGTTAGTGTCATGAGGTTCATAAGTTGACCTCGAAAGAACATCGGCAGGGCCAGGAAGAGAATTTCGCCATCTCGCAGGTACGCCTCGATATTGGTCTGTTGCATGAGACAATAAAGGTATAATTTCCGGATACTCCGATTTCTAATCTATGCCGAAGATGAGACGGTAGAAGATCTAAGGATCGGGTTATGTATTACCTCTCTAGTGGTTCTGCCTGGTGAGTCGGAAGCTACGCTGCAATCCACGGTGGCTCTATCTTACCATCGAAGTAGAGTATATGGCACCTCTACGTAAGTCATATGTATGGCATCTACCCTATGGACGGCAATGACATTGGCCATCACGATCAAAGGTGTATATTATGACGCTTTGAGTACAATATGCTAACCAAGGATCAGGTTCACATGATAGGACGAAGCACATTGATGCAATATCATTTCTGGTAATGGTAAGAGTGATAGCGTAAAACAAAGTCGTATCGCAAATAACCCAACTGGAGCAGGTTTACTTAAGCCGTTCCACAGAGCAAGTTTCAGCATTGTCTGGACTTACTTGAAAATTCAGACGTTAGTCGCTCGCGACGCGCAACGCCTTTACATCCGCATTCGGTGCCTTCCGCACATCTGGTGCATTATTATAGAGTACTCGATATCGGGGAAGCTTTCGCGACCTGCTATGCATTCAAAGCCAAGGCGAGTATTTGTCAATATTGTCTTGAACCCGTATCCGAAAGTTGCTCGAGTAGAAGGAGATCGGGATTTGATCGGGGTCGCAACCCCGACCAAAGTCCCACCAAAATCAAGACTGAAGCCCGTAGGAACGTCGATGCGAGGTCGGGACTTGTCTGGTCCCATCTTGCTCCCCGACCTCGGATATTTTTGTGGCGTGCCATGAGATATTTTGGCATAAATAGATTTCCAAAGAAATTTTGAATCACCGTAACTCAAACATCTCGATACGCAGTTTTATATACTTTATGAGGATTATAGAATAGTTCTAGCCATAAACTATTCATCTGGTGTATAATCTACACATCTGAGAGCAAAGTGTTGCTCAATCTGTAATCTGTTTCTTCCCATTATAGTGAAGTTTTCTGGTGGCTCTGCCCGTGGATTAGTCCTAACACATCGTTAGGGATACCACGTTAAAGATCTGGTGTTATTTACTTTCTGTCCGCAATCCTTTACGTAATTTTGTGATCCTAGATTCGCATCCGTTTCTACAAGGTTTCATCCGACCGGCATGGAATCACCTCGACACTTAACGCCGCCTCAACACTTGTGAAGCTTGCATGGTCTCTAAGTGTATAATTTAAGTAATGATCAATTGAATTGAAACGTAAAATTCATTTTTCCTCTTCATATTACTAGATATTAAAAATTTAGTGGTGTCCTATAATTCCAAATAAGTCTATATATGGCTCCGCTCCTGGAAACACTAATGGAAATTTCAGGCTCAATATATGTGAAGATGTACTCAGTTCCGTAGAAGCAAGGGTGAAAGACCTCCCCACTGATTTCATGAAGTAAGAAATAGTTAGTAACAGCATAACTTGCAAAGTTTGTTAAGAAACTAACATAATTGAAAGAGGCAACTTCATGAAATGGTGGAGACGTTAAGTGCCGAATTCGTCGTTGCATCATGGACATAGGATGTAGGTACCAAATTTAAGCAATGTTAGGTATATGGTTAGAGGATATTGAAGGAGATAGTTCAGAGCTACAAGATCCTTCAATGGCTGATCTTAGAATAGCATAGACATCTAAACAACAAGCTGGCAAGGAATTATTTCAAAATGCAACACATATTTCATATAACTACTAACCATAATATACGCTTTTATGGTCATCAAACTCCTCACATAAAGTACAGAACATTATTAAGCAGCATCAACAGAAGAATCCTGAAAACTCTTACAACATTTTTGTTTTTCTTGCCACCCTAAGAAGCTTTTGATAAAACACAACTAACTACTATCTACCAACCAGATCTAATGGCGACTTCTCATATTCCACAGGAAGTTGGCTTTTTGAGCAGACTATATCTAGAGCTTGATTTGTTTATTGAAAATCCAGCTGAAAGGTACAGGAGATCTCTCCTTGGCCCTAGCTTGAGCTCGTTCTTCCAGTTTCCGGATACGTGGAGCGAGTGTACAGACATAGTCTTGTGCTTTGTTGCCCTCACCAGAAAGACCCGTCAACTTCTCAACTTCCCATCTTGAAACCAGAAACTCCAAAATATCAGCATAGTCTTTGGCTGTGTACACTCCAAGCCGTTGAGCAACACTGGAAAAATTATCAAAAAGGTTATCATCCTTGCCATCATACATCAAGTGAGCAGGCATAGAGATCTTCTTCCTCATCATGTCAGCGAGTCCATGGATGGTTCCATCCGGATCAACTTCAAAGAGCTTCTCCACGATTTTTGTATAGGCAGTCTCATGTCGCTTCTCATCAGCAGCGATGATGCCACACACCTGAGCTAATTTCAAGTCTCCATGCTCCTTGGCAAGTCGAGCAGTGTTGCCATGAGAGACGAAGGTTGCTCTTTCCTGAAATGAAGTATAGATAAAACCTAGGTAGGGGCTGTTCTCTGTTTTGGGGTCCTGAAACAACAGCAAAGAAATGTGAAAACATATTCATATCACAAGTACATGACAGGACAAGGTTCAACGAATAGTGATAAACTCACAGCTATCTCAGTTAACTGATACCCCCACTATGCCTAGGGCCGAGGGATAAATGAACATCGTTCATGTGTCGTAAACAGACAAACACCAAATTCAAACAGATAGTCAAATAAGAGGTCACAATGACAAATTATAATGTTTGTATCAAAATTCAATAAACAAGATGCACAATTGATTCAAGTAACCACTTACAAATATAGTGGTGCTGAATAAAAGATGCAACGAAATGATGTGTCGTGCAGAAGGTATCACAGCATACTAGTTAAAATTGTCGAACAACACCAGTGTGGAAGGAACTTGTTGTAGAGGTACAAAGAAGGTTTTCACTTAAGAATTACCAGAGTATCTCCCATACAGGTGCAGCACGTATCACAGCATACTTGTTAAACTTGTTGAACAATCCACATTATCAGCACTATGCTTACCCTATTACTAATGCAGATACTGAACATCTAAGATCACGTGAGGAAATAATAACATAAGGTTACAAGACAATATGCAAAGAAAATAAGGCACGTACAAACAATTAACCGTCAAAAGTTCCTAATTCTTGATATGGCCAATAACAACACAATACGCAAAATAATACAGTGTTAAGATCTTACCATCCCTGAACCAATTAAGTATTGGATTGTCTTCTCCACTTGCCTCATGTCAACACGGCCTGAGAGATAAAGGTATTTGTTGAGAAGATCCCCATGCCTATTCTCTTCAGCAGTCCATGCCCTTGTCCAAACAGCCCAGGAAGTCAGGCTAGCTCCTGTCTCGTCTCGAACTCCATCAAGGGTGTTTAGCATAGTTTGGTATGTCGGAAGAGCTTCTTCAGTAATCATATCTCCAACCAACACAACAAAGTACTCATCTGGAATTTCTTTTGATCTCGCTCTCAGCTCCCTGACTTGATCTTCAAAACCTTCTGAGGCAGGATCTGGCAGAAAGTCATTTGGTTGCCAACACTTCTCAACTGGCTTCAGAAGCACCAGAATCTCCTTTTCAGCCCAATCGTTAAGAGAATGAAAGAGTTCTCTCTTTTCTGGTGGCATAGAGTGAGTTATCTGAACATGCACTTCCCTTGGTGGAACAAAAGGCTCCTTTTTGTTACCTGTCTTCCTGTATTGGCAAATAAAATTTAGTGAATATGACAGCATTAAGTTACTGTAACAAAGCAAGTGTAATGCCATAAATCTTGTGCATCACAAGGATAATGAGCCATAATTAATAATTTGAATGAAGCAACGAACAGAAAGTCGGAAGCAGAACTTTGTTGAGTTTAAAACTGCTCCCTCTGTCAATTTTTACTTGCAGTTTGATTATCACAATCAAACAAATAATATAAGATTTGATTTGATTTGAATATGTAGTTTCACATAACTAGATTTAATTTGAACTATCAGAACAACATATAACTTAATTATTGAGTTAAGGTTTGTTTAGCTATCATAAGTAAATTTGGGTGGAGTATTTTTGTTACGTGGGCAGATGCAAAGTAAGTATTTTAGCCTTGGACACAAATGTGAACCTGCAAGTTATTCACACATATTTCTAGTAACATGCAGTTTCTACACATCTGTTTCATAGATTGTTCATGGAATTTTCACATCTAAACTATTTTCAAGAGAATTTACTCTTTTAGGCATCAACAATTGATCTACGATGTACTCTTTTTAGGATGGAAACGAATAACTATGTTCATCGGAGACCGCGATGATGCTTTTCTTCTCAAGAGCGACATCATAAAGTATTTATATTGAAATTATGAATGCGAAAGTGATGTATTATGAGAAATGGCAAAAGTTGTCCAGGCAGGATTGTAAATCCAAATGATTGACTCGTGATGGATGGATAGACTTAGTTATTGAAAAGTAGCATTCATCTTTAGAGGTAATTTCAGAAAGTGGGAAATTTTGAAAACGAAAATTAATGCTCAGTCGAAGCAATTGCAGAAACATGAAGCTAAATCTCTTACACCATCCAATGATCCTAAAGTAATATACTCCATAAAAGTGATGCATGTTTATTAAGTTCAAACTAACATCAAGTAATTTCATTACAGGAGTATGACCGATGACAGGTAATAAATCTGTAATAGAATACAAGGACTGGCAGCTTCAGTGCTTGACATATGTATCCCAGAACGTTAACAACAATGTTGGGTAGGTGGAAAGAGGACAAACTAGATAATTTCTGTGAAATGTAGAAGAAGACAAGCAAGAGAAACAACCAACTTGGCAAGAAAAAACTCAGAAACAAAGGTGTCAGATACAATAAAACAAACAAAAATTAGCAGATCTTTAAAGCGGCAAGAAACATAGATTTGTGAAGTAATAAAAAAGGGAAACCAGGGGACCTCAATTGGATATCCATCGATTTAATAATTCTCACATTCATATGTATTTTCTCATTAATTGTGAACTGAATGATAAATGGCACTTTAATATCTAAATAATCAGAGCAGATTCATATAGATAGCTGCATGAACACCTCTAATCGAAACTGATCAACCAAACAGAGTTAGTTTTTATCTCATTAATCAACTAGACAAAGTCATAGAGGTGAAAATCAGATTCTTCTCTTTGATGCAAATAAAAATACCATGAAAGCATCATTAAAGAAATAATAACTTACAACTTACATCTGAGGAAAAAGACTAATATAAAACAACCCCCATCAGTAAAATTAGAATGTGCCTGTTTCTTGAGAATCAATGCAATACCATAACCAAATACATGAAGAATTATTGTCACTAGCATCAATATCGATATTATCAATATTTAGAATTTCATCAGCCAAACATCTGAGAACTTCATAACTAAGAACCCAAGGATTCAGATACAAAAAACAAGTAAATAAATAATGCAGATTATATCATAAAAAATTAGGCATGCATGCATCAACTTTAACCAACAAGCTAAATAACACATATATCAACTAATATCAGATTGAAACTAAACAAACTAATAAACAAATAAAATCAATTAAATTAGACCATCTTTATTATACCATCCCAATCAAAACAACAATAAAAATCCAATCTTGGACATACCCATTTCCCAAAAACACTCATAGACATACAAACAACAAACAAAACATTAATCAAAACAATATCAAATAAACTTCCATAAATTGATACAATAAATGATTACTTACATAGAACTAGGAGGGTGAATAGTTGAGGCCATGCAAACTCTGCTAGATCTGAGTTGTTTAAACCCAATAAAGGAACCAAATTTGGCTTGAAATGGAACATAAACTGCATTCATATTGAGAGCCATTTTCGGATTTTCCAAGAAAACTGCAAAAAACACAAAAAAAACAATCTTTTTTTCCCAAATAAATTCTTGGTTAATTTGGATTTTGATGGTTTTAATATTATGTAAGTTTTTGATGAGTTTATATATGAAATAAATTCAAGAAAATTAGAGGAGAAAGTGGTTTGAAGTTGCAGCTTAACAAGACTAAAAGAAAACGAAAAGCAAAGTTAAAGGTTAGTGACACGTATGCATATACAAAATGAATAGTTTGAAATTGATTCTTTGATTAAATGCCCATTGATCTTCACCTGAATTTCTGTCTTGTGCCATGGAATCTTAAATGGGGCTTTTGAGCAGGCATTTGACTGAACATGAAAATTTAATAAGTTATATTCGAAAACTCGACTTTATTAAGCCAAATCGAAACATAAACATTAACTTTATACTCCATCTATTTGGGATATACATATTAACTTTATACATACTCATTAAATTATAAATATCTATTAATAATATGTTGGAACATTAAATATATTACATATAATTATTCCATTAATATGTATTAAACACTTGCAAATTGAATTTTGTTAACATAAACGCCGAATTAAGTCGACACGAGTAAAATTTGGAGAATGGCCACTGACTTCGACAATAATGATACAAGTGTTCGACGATACTTAATTTGAAATAAACACCTAACATTAAAACTCCGACTGATTCTGATGATTATCAAACCGAAGTTCAAACCCCGGGCGGAGTTCGATCCAGCCTCGACTGCTCAAAGACCTAGCTTTGCGAATCCAATATTCATCCGAAAAACCCTATCATCTACTCACATAGATAATCGAATGGGTTTTAGTGAATAATATTGTATTGTTAAGAACTGACTACCCGCTTCCACTGCATCCAACTATATATCAAGAAAATTGTTTGATTCAAAAAACATTTGGATAGTTAAATAACCCCCATTAAAATGTCTACCCGATTCGTCAACTGCACTCATAATCTTATGGAACGAGACTAATATTAAAGACCACAACTTCCAATAATTTGGTTGATAGTTCACCTGAATTGGTACGACTATACTGCATAGCAACAAGCAACTATTAGGCAAGATAACCATATAGCTAGATTGACTTGCTGATGGAAAGATCGGTTGCATTATTCACTTAAATGTAGCCTGGACTCTTAAAATGAAACAAGAAGCTTCTAATTTTTAATTTTTATGTAGTCCGGTTTGAAACTAGACTTGACTTCCAAATTAATGAAAATTGAATCCAGCACAAGAAACCAAACACAAACCAATATTAGCTCCATCATTAATAAATTAAATACTAGAATTATAATACTCTTCCTACTTTTCCTTGATAGTGACAAAGCATTAGACAATCAAAACTATAATAACAAGAAATTTCACATTTTTAACAAGAAATAATGAAAATATACTCTTTGAAAGAAAATATTTAGAGTTCTGGAAGTGGAGTGGATCGTTTCCCAAGAAGTCCAAACTGTATTACTTCATTTCTCTGAAAATGTCTAACACAAGCAACATCCAATCCAGGTACATACTCCTTGAGCAACTCTAGAATGCCAAGAAAGAGAAGTTAATTCAAATTCATGAGCCAAAATAATAATGATACTCCACTAAAAATTATAGAACTGTGCTGCTTTCTTAGTGTTTCGCTCCTTCCCTTCTAGGAAGTAAAAAAACGGAACATAGATCTGACATTGTACTATATTAGAAGAATTGATAATTGTTAAACTAAAATGAGTACATAGCTATAACAAGAATAAAAAGGACATCGTCAACATAATTATAGAGCAATACCTCCAAGAGGGGGCTTCCGTGAATATTCACCAGACACACTTACAAATACTTTATTGTCTGGTATTGACTTCAGAGTGGAAACTTCAGTGTCCTGAAAACAACAATTAGCGAGATTTTGATGTAACTTTCTTCAAATTGGACTTCATTTTGATCCATCTGCCTTCACCTGTATAAGATATTTGCATGGTTTGCTAAAAAAACTGAAATTAACTGTACAGAAATAACTTAACAGATCATGAAGTATTTGCATTATCAAAGATGAAATGACACCGTTAGCAAGAAGAAATTTGCCAAATGTTTCACTCCCCATGCAGAAAACATTCTCAAGTTCTCCCTGTTAGTAACCCACAGGGCTATAAGAGCAGCAGCAGGATGAGTTAGTTGCTTGACAGGAATTGACAAGAAATTGGACGATAACCCAAAAGAAATAGATGTGTTACTAGCATAAGACAATCTAAACTCTGAATCTGTATCGCCTTTCTCGACATGTTGCAACATAATAAAAGATCATATAATTATTTTGTTTAATAGTTCAATTTAGGAGCAATAAACAAATTCTAATCAAGTAGATTCTCACTGAGGGAATGGAGGATGTGGTTGTACCTTTTTTTAAATAAAATATTGGGCTGGATATATAAAATACCCATCTCAAACCAATAATAACCAAAATGTCATGGAATTCTTGTCTTGGAGAAATAGTGGACGAGAATCGGTTTGGCCCATTAACCCACGGATGTACAATTCTCGAAGCACGAGGTACAAGCAATTCAAGCGTCAATGCGACGTCAAAAAGCTCACGTTAGAGGGATGCAGTTCGTTCTTTATAGTATTGATAATATTTTCACCAATAATTTGCAAAATAGTGTACAAAATATATGATTCAAAATTTTAAAAATAATCCATTAAAATTAAAAAGGTACAAAATCTTTTACATGTTTGTTTATCAACTTAATCAAGATGTTAAATGATTGAATGATCGACATATTTTTAAATGATTAAATAATTTTTTTATGTTTTTGGCGAAATATTTTTGTGTGTTAAAAAAATTAAATATATTAAATAATTGGTATATTGTGATTTGATATTACTTATGTTTGTAATCTTATTTGATATTATCCATGGGGCATTATGTACTCTTTGTTTGTTTACAATCCATTATATAAGATTGCTATATTCGTAATCTTATTTGTGATACAGATTGTTATATTATTTATCGAGGTTGATATGATTGTAATCTGTTTATAATGGTTGATGAATTGGACATAATTGTAGTCTTATTTATGTTGGGATGGACATGATTGTAATTTTATTCATGACAACCATTTTATAATGGTTTATTATAACAAAGACATTAAACCATCTCCATTCGAGGAAACACATGTTGTAACTCGATAAATTAATACTGACAATCTAATAAACTATCTAAGTAATATATTTTTTCCCGGCCGAACTCGAAAAATAAGATGCTAAATTAACAAAATTGCTAAAATAATAAAATAATATATTTTTATAATTTCTAATGCACTAATATAAATAAATGAATAATTCCTTATATTCTAAATATTATTTTATGAAGGTTTCTCGAAAATTTACTCAATTGTTTTGTTTTTGTAGAAATCAATTCTGCACAACACAAGAAACATAATAAGCGGAGATTAAAAAGTTTCGGGACATTAAAGCGATACTCGAACACAAGAAGCATAATAAGTGTGGGCGACAGTAGGTTCTTTTCAAATTAGGCCCTTCATTTGAAATACCTACATGCATTGAATAATAATTAAGTGAAAGTTTGAAATGTATTTTTTTTAATTGAGTATTTCATTATAAATTAATAAAATATTAATTAATATCTGTTAATTATTAATTTATAATAACTTTAATTAAAAAATTTAAGCAAGTTTAGTATTAATTTTATAGAGTTTTTACTATAGTTATGAAACGACTATCGAAACGGTCCCCGGAAGTGGCACCCGCAATATTTTAGTCCCAATAAGGGCAATCAGAGCAATTTAGGCACCAGAACGACACACAAAATTTGCACTTTGGTCCCCATTTTGACGGAGCCGTTAAAAATTGGACTGTCAAACATGCATTGACTTTATTTTTTTTGTCCAAATTTACAATTTTTATAAAATTTTGGACAGATTAATTATTAAATTTTCACCCAAAACAAATTAAAATTGAGATTTAGCCATTCCCTTCTCCCCTGCCAACTACCTCCATCATCATCCTCAAAGTCAAATTCCCGCCACACAATAATATATATTCGTCGTTCATAACTATAAAAGGACCGAAAATATTTCAATAAGAAACGATAGTTGTATATTAGGCTCATACACTTTTCATTATTGTTCAATTTGTATTTTCTTTCCAGTATAGTCCTTTCATTAAAATTTAATTATGAGGATTATTCTTTTTAATTTTTTATATTAGTCAAGTTTCTATATATGTATGTTCATGATGTATGTAGATAAAATTTATAAACTTATTATTTTAATGACTATGATTGTAGGTTAGTTGTCCCAAAAACGACTACGGTAATTAATCATAATATACTATAGTCGTGGGCTGGTCAAGAGAACTGGGTTATTCGAGTGGAATTCACACGAGTGATTCCAACCATGGTTTCTTGAATCCTAGTCGGCTTGAAAATAGAACAATTATTAAAAGTAATTTCATCGGAAATTATAATTAAAATAAATTGAAGAGATCCGCTATGATATCATCACCGAAATAAAATCTAATAAATATAGACCATGAATAAACTCGGAAAAAAATAAAAAATTATTTCTTTAAATGCTAATGCTTTAAGTGTTGTTTCAGATAATATAAATAATTATGTGAAAATAATCAAATTCAGAGGTCTGGTTTGTATTTTCATTTTAACTCATAATTTAAGAAGCACGCAGATTGGTTCGATTTATTTTCGAAAGTGATTTTCGAGCCCAATTAATTGTTTGCTTTTGGATTATCCAACCGATGATGATAACTCTAATGATGATCATAAAAAAGTCCAAAATCGTAACACCAATTAGCTAACATGCAAAATAAAGATAAACAATCAATGTCATATTTATCGAAAGATGTCGATGACCCATAAATATTATCAATACAATGATACTATTAACATGCACAATGAGGGAACAAAGGCCTCATCAATCAATGAACGATTATTATTATTATTATTATTATTATGACGATTCAAAATCAATAACGACTCGAGGTACGTCATAAAGCGATTAGGAATGTGTTGGGATCTCATGCCAAGATCCCTCTCCAGTTAGCTGCTTTAGCGATGTGAATGTGTCGGCCCATCAAAAGTATTCCTCTCTCCAAATTAGCATTTCTTTTGAAATGGTGGTGATTAGGGTCAGTCCACTACAGTATCTCTCTCTCCAAATTACCATTTTTTTTGAAATATTCAAGATCAGATACTGAAAACCCTACTTTCTCCCATAGTTTCTCTTTTCCAATAATGTCATCATTGGCCAACAATGGCACATTATCATCAAGAATTCGTGCTTCTAAAGTAAAGAAATCAGATGCCAAAATGAAGAAAAGGATTAAGACTAATCTCCACTAAATTTACAATAGAATGGAGTAAGAGCGAATAATTATAATTGAAACGTCACAAATTAGATTGTACTGCTGCGGAATGAGCTCAGAAGAGTGCTTGAATAGATTCCAAACTTTGTTACCGCTATATAGTCCAACGAAGTTGCATTTAGAAAGTGTTTAGTGTAACGAGTATTACATTTTACTATTGTTTATACATATAGTCCAAGCATCACAGTAGTATGTAAAGTGCTCGTTAACGACTTATTACATTTTATTTACTACCTACCTTCCTTTTAAAAGAAAATGTCTATTTTAAATTTCATTAGTCAAGATTATCAAACTTAGTGGTCTTATTTGACACATAAATTTGATTTCAATAAGAAATAAAGACGTATATACATGCTAGCGTAACATTATATTAAGATATTTTCACCAATAATTTGCAAAATAATGTACCAAATATATGATTCAAAAATTTTACAAATAATCCATTAAAATTAAAAAGGAAAATTCTTTACTGTTTGTTTATCGCCTAATCAATATGTTAAATGATTGAATGATTCGACATATATTTTTAAATGATTAAATAATTTTTTATGTGTTTGGTGAAATATTTTTTGTGTGTGTTAAGAAAATTAAATATATTAAATAATTGGCATATTGTGATTTGATATTATCCATGTTTGTAATCTTATTTGATATTATCCATGTAAGCATTACGTACTCTTGTTTGTTTATAATCCATTTATAAGATTGCTATATTCGTGAATCTTATTTAGATATGATTGTTATATTATTTATCGTGAGGTCGATATGATTGTAATCTTGTTTATGGTTGATGAATTGATATAATTGTAGTCTTATTTATGTTGAAGGACATGATTGTAATTTTATTCATGACAACCATTTTATAATGGTTTATTATAAGACACAAAACCATCTCCATTTGAGGAAACACATACAAAGAGAAATGATAATACTGGCGTAACGACTGCATTTCCAGGCGGCCCCCGAGGTTGGGACCGCCAACAACTGTATAATCGAGTCACCAACGATGGATAATAAAAATGACTTCTCTTTTACATCATAAATAAACAATATAACTCATTCATCGGTGAATCCAACCAATAGTACAACAACATTGAAAATCATAATATAATAATGATCAAACAATTTGTTATACAACTCGAGACAATAATAATTATTACATACAATGGAAACTTCAAGAAGATAAAAGTATGACTGTTGAGGTCTTCAAGCCACCATCGCCATCTTCGCTGGTACGCAGCCTACCGGTCAATGCATAATGGGTTATTCCAAGAACAAATCCCAGTAAATTTAAAATGCCCTTCTATAAAGAAGTCAGGAGTCGCCTAAAAGTCGAGTGAAAAATAAATAGCATTTAATTTAATCCTTACCCGATCGCATCTAATAAGAAAAATTTAGATTTCACCTATTTAGAGACTATATACTCCCAAGAGTATTATTTTATCTACATCGCCACAAAATAAAACTTTCCTTATTGGCTTTCTAACTAACACCAATAACCCACACTACGCCAACAACTTACTCCCAAGCATTACCTTAATTACAAGAGGTATTTCTCTATCTCATATCTTTCCTCAAGTTATAGCTAATTCCCAATATAATATACACTCAAACACACAATAACTTAAACATATATCTTAACCTCTCATAACTCATGTATATGCATATATAACTCAATCACTTATCTTTAGTCTCACTCTTTAGCATCACTCCCCATTTTACAATCATACTCCTCCTATGACAACTAATGTTCCTCGAAGACCTTCCAAATATATGCATTTCTTAATATGACTGAGTAATATATCTTGAACTGCATAACCTAAGTATAGATTTATCTTCCCGCATTTTCCATTTAGTATACGGAACTTATTTACCTACGGTATCGGTCGTGGTTAGACAAGATTTATATTCTAGCACATTTGAATCCATTTTTCACCATATATATAAAAATATCATCAACATCGGCTGCATTAGCACAAACTTCGCTTTTATAATTTCGCTCCTAATGTTCTCATTCCAAGGGCATTTTATCCATTAGCCACTTAAGATATATATACAATATATGTAACAAAAAAGACAAGAATGCCGGAAGGCTACAACCTAGCAAATAATCAGATCCCGAATAAAATAGTTTATTGGAACCCACGCTAAAAAAAAATGAAGTATAACCATCAAAGCATCGTTGCTAGCACACAACAACAAGATTGCGGAATACCATCGTAGGTCAAATATGAATAAAATACATGTATACGTGGATTATCTGACAGTCATACAACATAATTCCACATGAAGTTTTACATAACACACGAATATATAATAGAGGGTTCCGATATAATAATCACCCAAATGAAATCAACACAGAGACTCAACAACTAATTAAAACTCTAGTCATCAAACCTCCTATCTCTCATATCCCCACCAAAGATACCATCCTCTAACGCATATACTCAATCCTCGTCTCTTACCCAGAATGGACAAATCAATACCACCCGCACTTATACCGCAAAGATAAGGCCAAAACCGCACTTATACACAAAGTATAAGGCACACCGCACTTATATGCACAAAGTATAAGGCACACCGCACGCTATACCGGTGAAGATGACAATTCTGACAATGCACACAAAGAAAGCGATCAAAAGAGAATCATACCGCACGCTATAATCAAGAAGATAGTAATAAACCGCACGCTATACCGTATGGCCACTCGACAATGCACACAAGAAAGTTTACCAAAGAGAATCATACCGCACGCTATACCGTAGTATGTAATAAACCGCACGCTTATACCGTAAAGATGTGGGCCACCTCGACAATGCACACAAAGAAAGCTAACAGCAGAATCATACCGCACGCTATACCGTAGTATGTGGCCAATAGCGCCACATATCCCGCAAAGTGTTTATAGTCACCCAATCCCTAGTAGTCCTGCAACTATGTGGTCATATCCTAATACTCAAGTCACCCTCAAAATCATACATAACTCCATCGAACACCTCTCAATAACCAACTACTTTACTCTCCAACAATAAAGAAAGCATACAGCCTAATACATCACACAATCAGAATCAATCACAACCACCGCAAAGGCCACATAAATAACACAAGTGCCGCCAGCCACATAAATACCAATAAGTGCTCTACAAGGCCACATAAATACCACAAGTGCCATCAAGCCACACAATACTCACAAACACGCCGCGCCACATAATACGTAAATATAAGTTGGGAGTTCAGCCATCACTTACTCCTCAAACCACCCTTCAATGTCGTTAATAGAGTCACATAATCATATTAGGCTCATACACATAATCGTGACAACCATTACATGTATACCATTCTCGTAATCATATCACAAAGTGACATATACATTCATTCACACATAATTATATTACAAAGACCTCGTGTACACTTTACACATAATTATATTATAAGGATAGGTACACCATTTGCTACATAAGGTAATACATCACAGATAAGCATCACTCTTTAGCTACCGCAAAACCTTCGCGAAAGACTATCATGTAACTCCATTCTTTTCCACGATCAACGCCAACAAAATACCCGTAAAAGTATGATCAAAACCTATTACTATACCGCTCTAGAGGATACATAACCAATTCTTAGGGACTATTTCTAAATGGTCTAACTTGATTTTGGATACACCATCGAATTATAATCCCATCTGACAACTCAATCGACTCGCTAAATTCCATCTTATCACTTTCTCACTACAAATCAACTTATAAGTCATTCTAATTAATCATCAAGTCCATAATTAACAATCTATGTTCAAATATCAATTATAACTCAACTTGGAAATTTCACTTTTCAACATAACACCCTTTTAATAAATTTTAACGCTAATTTAACATCATAACAACTATAATAAGGTCCCAATGTAACCTCCCTACACATTTAAAGTTTTATAAAATATCCACATAAAAGTCAACTGAACCCCAAAAGTCAACTCGACCATAACGTTTCAAACGAAGCTCTAAATCAATTAATTCATCACATATATACGCTACGTAACTCCATAACCAACTAAGATTTATCATAATATTCAATTATGTAAAAGTCAACCAAAAAGTCAACTATCTCAAAACCCAAGAAATATTCGGCATTCTGAAATTCTTACCTTAACTCGAAGAGAATGATTTAAGAGAACAATATTCTACAAACGGTTTTGAGTTCGAGCGACAATTGAAGAGAACAAAAAAATGTTCAAGTGGGGAGGGAGATGGTATATCTCGCCAACATGGAAAAATGAAAATGGTGAAGTTGTTTGATGACGCTGGAGGATATGTATGAATAGATATTTTAAAAAAACTCGAGTCCCGCTCGGCTTCGGTTAATTCGCTTATCGCATTTAATCTCCACGAACCCGATTTCAAAGATAAAATTCTTCCATGGCAAACACTAAATTATAAATGAAATTGCTCAAAAATTTTATTTAAATAATATCATCATCGAAAAAAATTATACTATTCCCGTGTCCAACCGACCAATTTTTTTTTTTTTTTTTTTCGTGAACGGGTTGGTTACAATCTACCCACCTTATAAAATTTCGCCCGAAATTTACTCGTAACCCAACTGGCCGATAAACTCAACGCACCTTCGACATGCCTCCTTATCAATTAACATCGACACCTGTCACCTACTCAAATTTCCAATATAGTATCTCTGCCTTCATAGCTCCTATAATATCTTATGTCAATTAACTTAAGGCAAAGTTGACTCTTACACCATAACACATCTAACCTGGGCCAATTTTCCCTATTCGCTTATCATCTTATCATTTCATTGCTATTATCATTATCAAATCTTAATATTATAAACATCCTCAATTGCCTAAAATATCACTCAAAATTAAAATTCATATCGCCACCGACATCGCTCCACTCCATAATTTGTGTCACCATACTACTCCATATCACATAATTAAACGAGTAAACAGCAAAATTTCACCACACCACGTTCGTACTACAACTACTATAAAATAACTTACAAAGATAAACCACAATAACATTATGTATAACAATTCATCCTTTTCCCGGCAGGCTCACCCTTCGAACACCCCACCTCATCTCAATATCCTCAAATCAAACAATTCACAAATCATCATATAACACCAACCATACACACAACAATCTCAATGTAGCATTCATAATACACACGATACAACAATTTTATATAGGAACTATTCTCGTAGTATTCACGTATACGCCCATAACACGTATATACCTAAATTGAACACACCCAAACATATACATATTCAAACAGGAATACTACAAAAATAAATAGCCCATAATGCCTCAAACATAACCACCGTTCAAGTCAACATTACACAATTTCACTATTGCTCCAATAATGCATAAGTTTATTAATACGCAGATACACAAATACAATCAATTACCATATACTTCGCTCAAACATAAATAAGGTAACAACCGGGTGATAAATCCCCAATTACTCCAAGTATACAAGAGAAATTCTTAATTGTTTTAAAGGTCAACATCTTACACCACTATCAAGTGCTAATCCCATGACTACATGTCACCAAAATCCTCCTCAACTAACCTCTTAATACCCTTAAGTTCACACAATTTCACTAACTTATCAACAACTTCAATTTCAACACCACCACCTCTCAATACTTCCTAAGATAATTCGGCCCTTCCTTAAATCCTCAAACATATTTATCCGTGATTCCATCTCCAAAGTGTTTCAACCTGTAGTTTACATCCTCAAGCACGATCATTACTTCATCACAAAAGATGCACTCTACTCAAACACCTAACTCTTACTTAAACATTATTAACGTATAACTCAAACTCTTTTCTTATTCCGCCCGATTTGTATTCACCGACTTATTTATCATTTCCCGAATAAACCCACATTTCACACTTCCCTTATAATCATGCATCTTAGTTAACCAAGAACCTTACTTATAACCCATTGATATTCCTTACAACCTACCTCGAGTATATCGTATATTAATTATCACCTCTTATCCTTACTCACTTCCGCCATAAAATCTTACAAGACTGTGACTACCACATCAACTATTAAGACATTTCCCAAAAATATGTATCACCCAAATATCTCTATAATATTTCCGATACCTAGCATCATATTCCCAACTCCATTACATGTATCGTCTAATATAATCCCTCATAAACATCTACTCATCGCATCGATCTCCATATATGCCCAAATACCCATTCAACAAATACATAATCCCGACGTACGCCATATTACCCAATTCATTTCACCTATCTCCTAATATAACACACATCTAATCAAATAACACCACAAAAACACGTAATGCAAAAAGTAGTCTCAGAAGACCTCGTGACGCCGGAAGCCAATGAAATTCAAGTATGCCCTCAACCAACGGATCTCGAAAAGAAATGAACTCAAACCGTAAAATGACTACACACAACACACTTACAACCTGAACCTAGGCACATAACCACACAAGACTCCAGAAAAACATAAACCTAGGCTCTGATACCAAAATTGTAACGACTCGCCCCAAAGCAAAGGGGCCCCTCGAGTCGGGACCGCCACCAACTCCGTATAATCGTGAGTCACCAACGACGGATACAATAAAAATGACTTCTTTACATCATAAATAAACAATATAACTCGCCCATCTGGGTGAATCCAACCAATAGTACAACAACATTAAAATCATAATATAATACACATCAAACAATTTGTTATTATACAACGCGAGTCAATAATACTATTATATACAAATGTAAACTTCAAGAAGATAAAAGTATGACTGCTGAGGTCTTCTGCCACTATCGCCATCTCGTGCACGCAGCTTCATTAATGCATATCGGCCATTCCAAGAATAAATCCTGTACGAAATGCCCGCCCATAAAGAATAGGAGCCGCCAAAAAGCCGAGGGAAAATAAATAGCAATGCACTTAACCTACCCGACGCATCTAATAAGAAAAATTTAGATTTCTCACCTATTTAGAGACTATATAATTCCAAGAGTATTATTTTATCTGCTACTCGCCACAAAATAAAACTTTCCTTATTGGCTTAACTAACACCAATAACCCACACTACCAACAACTTACTCCCTTAGCATACCTTAATTACAAAGAGGTATTTATCTCGTTATCTTTCTCAAGTATGCCTAATTCCCAATATAATATACACCTCAAACACACAATAACTTAAACATATATCTTAACCTCTCATAACTCATGCATATATAACCTTCAATCACTTATCTTTAGTTCAATTTTAAAGTACTAATTCTCATTTACAATCATACTCCTCCTATGACAACTAATGTTCCTCGTAAGACCTTCCAAATATATGCATTTCTTAATATGACTCGAGTAATATATCTTGAATCCGTATAACTATATAGATTTATCTTCCTGCATTTTCCATTTAGTATACTGAACTTATTTACCTCCATGGTATCGGTCGCGTTAGATCAAGATTTATATTCTAGCACATTTGAATCCATTTTCCACTCATATATATATAAAATATCATCAACATTGTCGATGCATTAGCACAAACTCGCTTTATAATTTCGGCTTCCTAATGTTCTCATTCCAAGGGTATCTATCCATTAGCCACTTAAGATATATATAACATATGTAACAAAAGACAAGAATGCCGGAAGGCTACAATCAGTAAATACCGTATCCCGAATAAAATATTAAGCGACAAGGCCGACGCTTAAAAATGAAGTATAACCATCAAAGCACTGGTTACAAGACAACAACAAGATTGCGACATCTACCATGAAGTTTCGTACATAACACATGAATATATAATGTAGGTCTGATAAGCACAATAATCACCCAAATGAAATCACAACAGAGACCAACAACGAATTTCAAACTCTAGTCATCAAAAACCTCCTATCTCTCATATCCCCACCAAGATACCATCCTCTAACGCCGCAAGATATACTCAACTGGGCCTACCCGTTGTGAACGACAAATCAACAATCACCTCGCACTTATACCGGGCAAAGATAAGGCCAAAACCGCACTTATACACAAAGTATATGCACACCGCACTTATACACAAAGTATAAGTGCACACCGCACGCCATCTGCGAAGATGTGGCCACCTCGACAATGCACACAAAGAAAGCGATCAAAGAGAATCAATATACCGCACGCTATACCGTAGTATAGGCCAAACCGCACGCTGGCACCGTAGTATGTGGCCACCCCGACAATGCACACAACAAAGCGACCAAAGAGAATCATACCGACGCTATATACCGTAGTATAAAATAAACCGGCACGCTATATCGTAGAGATAGGCCACCTCGACAATGCAATGTTGTCGATCAAAGAGAATCATACCGCACGCTATACCGCAGATGTGTGTACAATAGCGCCACATATCCCGCAAGTAGAAGCGAGAAGTCACCTAATCCCTGGGTGAGTCCCAACTATGTGGTCATATCCTAATACTCGTTACCTCAAAATCATACATAACTCCATCGAACACCTCCCAATAACCAACTACTTTACTTCCAACAATAGCAAAGCATAGCCTAATACATCACACAATCAGAATCAATCACAACCGCAGCGCCACATAAATACACAAGTGCCGACAAAGCCACACATAAATACCACAAAGGCCGACAAGCGCCACATAAATACCACAAGTGCCATCAAGGCCACATTAATACCACAAGGTCACAAGGCGCCACATGCTACGTAAATATAAGTTGGGAGTTCCGTGCCATCACTTACCTCAAACCACTTTCACGCCGCGGCATTGGGGAGTCACATAATCATATTAGGCTCACATATAATCATAACCATTACATGTATGGGCTCATTCCCCGCAATCATATCACAAGGACATATACACCATTCACACATAATTATATGTTAATTGCATAATTCCTTACACATAATTATATTATAAGGATAGTACACCCATTTAAAAGAAGTACATAAGGTAACACGTAAGATAAGTATCACTGCTAGCTACCGCAAAACCTTTCGCGAAAAGACTTATCAAGGTAATCGCTCTTTTCCACGATCAACGCCTAACAAAACACCCAGAAAGTATAATCAAAACCTACTACTATACCGGCGTTCTAGAGGATACATAACCATTCTTATGAGAACTATTTCTAAATGGTCTAACAGGACGGATAATTATCGAATTATAATCCTATCGGACACAACCTAGTCGATCCCCCGCTAAATTCCATCTTATCACTTTTTCATTACAAATCAACTTATGAGTCATTCTAGTTAATTAACAAGTCCATGATTAACAATCTACACTCCGAAATATCAATGATAGCTCAACTTGGAATTTACACTTTTTCAACATAACACCTCTTTTAATAAATTTTAAATCGCCAATTTAACATCATAATAACTATAATAAAGGCCCCAATGAACCTCCTACACATTTAAAGTTTTATAAAAACATCCATATAAAAAGTCAACAAAAACCCAAAAAGTCAACTCGACTATAACGTCCTCAAACGATCTCTAAATCACGAATTCAGCACTTATATACGTCACAGAACCCATAACCAACTAAGATTTATCACAATATTCAATTATGTAAAAGTCAACTATCTCAAAACCCAAGAAATATCTCGAAAGAATTGAAATTTCTTACCTTAACTCAAAGAGAATGATTACAGACAATATTCTACAAACGGTTTCGAAATGACAATCAAGAGAGAAATGGAAAAAATGTTCAGTGGGGAAAGTGGAGATGGTATCTCGGCCAACATGGAAAAAAAAAATGAAAATGGTGAAGTGTTTGATGACGCTGGAGGATATGTATGAATAGATATTTTAAAAACTCGAGTCCCGCTCGGTTTCTAAGCACTCCGCTTATCGCACTTAAATCTCCACTCTGAACCCGACAAAGATAAAATTCTTCCATGGCAACACTACTAAATTATAAATGAAATTCGCTCAAAAAATTTTTACGAAATAATAGTCATCATCGAAAAATTATACTATTCCCCGTCCAACCGAATCGAAAATTTTTTTTTTTTTTTTTTTTTTTCAGAACGGGTTATTACACTCGACAATTTAAATAAACT
Source organism: Lithospermum erythrorhizon (assembly GCA_019722365.1). Classification (NCBI taxonomy): domain Eukaryota; kingdom Viridiplantae; phylum Streptophyta; class Magnoliopsida; order Boraginales; family Boraginaceae; genus Lithospermum; species Lithospermum erythrorhizon. The sequence continues at coordinate 983,364 of JADFUC010001797.1, forward strand.
ATCTAAGATAATATATTTTTTCCTTTATTTCAACTCGAAAATAAGATAAATTAACAAATTGCTAAAATAATAAAATAATATATTTTATAATTTCTACGTACTCCAATATAAATAAATGAATAATTATATTCTAAATATTTTATGGGCGGTTTCTTGAAAAAATGACTCAATTGTGTTTTGTTTTTGTAGAACCAATTTCTGCACAACACAAGAAACTGGGCTGGCGCGGAGATTAAAGTTTCGGGACATTAAAAGTGATACTGAACACAAGAAGCATAATAAGTTGGGCGATCAAGCGTTTTTCAAATTAGCTCTTCATTTGATATACATACGCATTGTACAATACTATGGAAGTCAAAGGTGTTTGTAATTGAGTATTTCATTATAAAATTAATAAAATATTAATTAATATCTATTAATAATTATTAATTTATAATAACTCTTTTAATTAAAAAATTTGGGCGGTGCTGCCGAGTATTAATTTATAGAGTTTTTACTATAGTTATGAACGACTATCGAAACGGTCCCTGAAGGCACCAAGTAATATTTTAGTCCCAATAGTGGCACTGCAGCAATTTAGTACCAGAATGACACAAAATTGCACTTTGTCCCCATTTTACCCGAGACGTTAAAAATTGACTGGCCAAACACATGCATTGACTTTATTTTTTTTTTTGTCCAAATTTACAATTTTTATAAAATTCTGATAGATTAATTATTAAATTTTGACCTAAAACAAATTAAAAATTGTGATTTAGCTATTCCTTCTCCTCACAACTACCTCCATCATCATCCTTAAAGTCAAATTCCCGCCACACAATAATATATATTCGTCGTTCATAACTATAAAAGGACCGAAAATATTTCAATAAGAAACGATAGTTGTATATCAGGCTCATGCAATTCTTCATTATTGTTCTAATTTGTATTTTCTTTCCAAAGTATATTCTCTTCATTAAAACTTAATTATGAGGATTATTCTTTTTAATTTTTTATATTAGTCAAGTTTCTATATATGTATGTTCATGATGTATGTAGATAAAATTTATAAACTTATTATTTTAATGACGATGAATGTAGTTACTTGTCCGTTAAAAACGCATTTGCGGTACCACTGTGAATATACCAGTCGTGGGCTGGTCAAGAGAACGGTTATTCGAGTGGAATTCCACACGAAAGTGATTCCAAACTACGTTTCAATCCTAGTCGCCTTAAATAGAACACTGCTAAAAGTAATTTCATCGCAGCTCATAATTAAAATAAAATTGAAATAGATCCGGCCATGATATCATCGCCTAAATAAAATCTAATAAATATAGACCATGAATAAACTCGAAAAAATAAAAATTATTTCTTAAATGCTAATGCCAAGTTGTTGTTTCAGAGTAATATAAATAATTACGTGAAAATAATCAAATTCTATACCATTTTCATTTAACCATAATTTAAGAAGCATGCGATTGGTTCGACGTATTTTCGAAAGGATTTTCGAGCCCAATTAATTGCTTGCTTTGATTATCTCAACCCGATGATGATAACTCTACGCATGATCATAAAAAAGTCCAAACAACACCAATTAGCTAACATGCAAAAATAAAGATAAACAATCAATGTCATATTTATTGAAAGATGAAGTTGATGACCCATAAATATTATCAATACAATGATACTATTAACATGCACAATGATAGAGGGAACAAAGGCCTCATCAATCAATGAACATATTATTATTATTATTATTATTATTATGACTATTCAAAATCAATAATGACTCGAGGTACGCTGCGATTGTGAATAGGCTAGATCCCCATGCATCCCTCTGCTACTGCTTTCTTTTGAAATAATGTGAACGTATCGTGCCCATCGTGCATTCCTCTCCAAATTAGCATTTCTTTTGAAATGGCGGCGACAGTGGTCAGTCCTACTAGCATCTCTCTCCAAATAGCATTTTTTTTGAAATATTCAAGATCAGATACTGAAAACCCTACTTTCTCCCATAGTTTCTCTTTTCCAATAATGTCATCATTGGCGAACAATGGCACATTATTATCAAGAATTCGTGCTTCTAAAGTAAAGCAAAATCGATAAAATGAAGAAAAGGATTAAGACCACCTCCAATTAGCCATAGTCGAATGGAGTAAGAGGAAATAATTATAATTGAAATGGTTGTGGGCAAATTAGATTGCATCGTGCGAATGAGTCAGAGAGCTGAATAGATTCCAAACTTGTTATCATTATAGTCCAACTATGTTTTATTTTAGAAAGTTTAACAGAACGAGTATTACATTTTACTATTATTTATACATATAGTCCAAGCATCAACATATTATAGAAAGTGTTTGGTGTAACGATTATTACATTTTATTTACTACCTACCTTCCTTTTAAAAGAAAATGTCTATTTTAAATTTCATTAGTCAAGATTATCAAACTTAGTGGTCTTATTTGATACACATAAATTTGATTTGAATAAGAAATAGCATGTATACATAAGAAGTAGAGAATATTATATTAAGATATTTTTCACCCAATAATTTGCAAAATAATGTACCAAATATATGATTCAAAATTTTACAAGTAATCCATTAAAATTAAAAAGGTAAAAAATCGTTTGTTTATCAGCTTAATCAAGATGTTAAAATGATTGAACGACTACATATTTTTAAATGATTAAATAATTTTTTATGTGTTTGGTGAAATATTTTGTGTGTGTTAAGAAAATTAAATATATTAAATAATTGGCATATCAGGATTGGAGACATCCATGTTTGTAATCTTATTTGATATTATCCATGTAAGCATTATGTACTCTTGCTTGCTTACAATCCATTTATAACAAGTATTCGTAATTGTAACGACCTCGCCTGTGGCTCCCCTGGTGTTGGGACCGCCACCAACTCAGATATCGTAGTCACCAACGATGGATAACAATAAAAATGACTTTACATCATAAATAAAACAATATAACTCGTCCATCTAAAGCTAACCAACTAATAGTACAACAACATTGAAAAATCATAATATAAATACACATCAAACAATTACTTATACAACTCGAGTCAATAATAATTATATACAACGTAAAACTTCAAGAAGATAAAAGTATGACTGCTGGTGTCCTCAAGCCAACACCATCGCCATCTTCGCTGGCACGTTAGCCTACTCGGCCAACGATCTCGGTCATTCCGAACAACCTAGGCATGAAACGCCCATAGAAAATAGAAGTCGCCTAAAAAAGCCGAGTGAAATAAATATCACGTATAACCTGTCTGTCTGCATTTAAAAATAATAGTTTCCGATTCCTCACCTATTTGTGAGACTTAGTATAATCTCTAAAGAGTATTATTTACAAAGTTGCTTCCGTCACAAAATAAAATCTTTCCTTATTGGCTTTCTAACTAACACCATAACCCACACTACTAACAACTTACCTACTGCACACCTTAATTACAAGAGGTATTTCTATCTATTATCTTTCTCAAGTATAGCTAATTTCCAATATAATATACACTCAACCAATAATAATAACTTAAACATATATCTTAACCTCTCATAACTCATGCGACACAACTCAATCACTTATCTTTAGTTCACTTTGAAAGTACTACACCCAATTTACAATCATACTCCTCCTATGACAAATCGATGTTCCCTCATAAGACCTTCCAAATATATGCATTTCTTAATATGACTAGCAATATATCTTAAATTCGTATAACCTAAGCACATTTATCTTCCCAAATTCCATTTAGTATAATGGAACTTATTTACCTCCATGGTATCGTGTCGTGGTTAGATCAGCATTTCTATATTCTAGCACATTTGAATCTATTTTTCCACCATATATATAAAATATCATCAACATCATCGATGTGACAAGATAACTTCGCTTATATTTCTCGCTTCCTAATGTTCTCATTCCAAAGGTATCTCATCCATTAGCCACTTAAGATATATAGAACATATCTAACAAAAGACAAGAATGCCCAGAAGGCTACAACCGAAAATAAATACCGATCCTCAAGAAAATAGTCGGCTGGGGTGCCGACGCTTAAAAATGAAGTATAACCATCAAAGCACTGCCAAGCAAGACAACAACAAAGATTAGAATAGTCATCAGAGTCAAATATGAATAAAATACACGTATACAAAAGGATTATCTGATAAAGTCATACAACATAATCTAGTCACGAAGTCCTTTACATAAATACATGAATATATAATAGAGACTCCGATACACACACAATCACCCAAATGAAATCACAGAGACTAACAACGACTAAAACTCTAGTCATCAAACCTCCTATCTCTCATATCCCCACCAAGATACCATCCTCTAACGCGCATATACTCAATCCGCCTACCTCAGGAAACGGACAAATCAATCACCTCGCACTTATACCGCTAAAGATAAGGCCAAACCGCACTTTATACACAAAAGATAAGGCACACCAGCACTTATACACAAAGTATAAGGCACACCGCATCTTTATACACAAAGTATAAGGCACACCGCATCTACACACAAGTGCACACCGCTACTATACCGTATATGTACACCTCGTAATGCACACAAAGAAAGCGATTAAAGAGAATCATACCGCACGCTTAAGCACCGTAAAGATAGGCCACTTCGGCTAATGCACACAAAGAAAGCGACAAAGAGAATCATACCGCACGCTATACCGTGAGTATAGTACAACCGCACGCTATACCTGCAGAAGATAGGCCACCACAATGCACACAACAGCCATCAAAGAGAATCATACCGCACGCTATACCGTAGTATGTGGCCAATAGCCACATATCCTCGCAAGGAAGGAGAAGTCACCTAATCCCTAGTAGTCCCAACTATGGTCATATCCTAATACTCAAGTCACCTCAAAATCATATATAACTCCATCGAATTACCCTCAATAACCAACTACTTTGTATTTCCAACAATAGCAGCATACGCCTAATACATCACACAATCAAATCAATCACAAACCGCCGCAAAGGCCACATAAATACCACAAGTGCCGCCAAGCCACATACCATGCCGCCATGCCACACAATACCACAAAGCTAAGGCCACATAATACAAAACATAAGTCGAGTTCAGCCATCACTTACCTCAAACCAAATTTCAATGTCGCGTATCGTAGTCACATAATCATATTAGGCTCACATAATCGCATACCATTACATGTATACCATTCCCCGTAATCATATCACAAGTGACATATAAGGCCATTCATTCACATAATTATATTACAAAGACTCGTATTAATCTCTTTTCACATAATTATATTATAAGGATAGGTACACCATTTAAAAGAAGTACATAAGGTAATACACGCGAGATAAAAGACTCACCCTCATCGGGCTATCACATGTAAAAGTCCTCACGGGCAACGCGATCACTTTAACGTGCCCCTTCCCCCGCGTCAAGGCCTAAGAACAACGTAGTGTACTCGTGAACTAATACCAAGGATTACGCTCTAGAATAAACATTTCCAACTCTCACCGGAACGATTTCTAAACTGGCCTACGACGGGCAAACTATCGAATTATAAACTCATCGGACACAAACTAAATCGCCGCCCGCTAAAATTCCATCTTATCACTTTATCACTACAAATTAACTTATATGTCATCTTGCTAATCACAGGTCCCTAATTAACAATCTATACTCCAAAATATCAATTATATCTCAACTTGAAAAATATTACTTTTCAACCTAACCGCCTTTTAATGAATTTTAGCAATACGTAACTGAACGAAGTACAATTGAT